>CAHIKZ030000284.1:0-125000 GCA_903632075.3 Acanthosepion pharaonis | reverse complement strand
ACCCATATAAACAAACGTCCTCAGGTTGTTCAGAGAGTTCTGAGTTGCAGTCGCAGTTGAGCTGGTTTTGGAGTTAGAGTCAGAGCTTAACCAGAGTGTTGCCTCGTAGAAGCTGACCGAGAGATTCCACGACCTCCGACTTCGCCTATTCTACCAATAGCAAGTTATACTGATGAAGGAAGCCAAGCCAACACCTAAGAACTAACTCAGTTGATTTAAGATACCAACTTGCTTGAAACATATCAGGTTATCCCATAAGTTCTGTCCGAATTTTAACTTTTCGTTAAAATGAACGAAATTTAAAGAGTATTTTATAATGTCTAATGGAGCTGAACATTATTTTTATGTTTAGATGCATTTAAACTGATCAAATTTTATTTCAGAGAACAATAAAATTAAATTTTGTTTGATTAAAACCCTGCTACCATGGAAGTATCCAAGAATCACTTAAGGCACATAATGCTTTTTGAGTTCAAGAAAGGAAACTCAGCAGCCGAAGCGGCTAGAAACATTCACTCAGTTTATGGAGAGGAATGTGTGAATGAAAGAACTTGCAGAAGATGGTTTGCAAAATTCAAAGGTGGAGATTTCACCCTTGATGGTGAAGATTGAACCGGACGTCCAGTTGAGTTTGATGAAAAGCTTCTTGAAGCAGCCCTTGAAGAAAATCCTGCTTTATCAGTTGAGGAATTGGCAGTGGTTCTCAGTTCAAACCATACAACTGTTCATCGTCATCTTCAACAACTTGGAAAAGTTCCTAAACTTGGAAAATGGGTGCCTCATGAATTGTCTGAAAACAACCTCAAATCCCGAGTTGACATCTGCTCTTCTCTCCATTCTCACAAACTTGTTTTACCTTTTTTGTATAGACTCGTGACTGGCGACGAAAAATGGATCTTTTATCGAAATGTTAAGTGTCGTAGACAGTAGCTTGGTAAAGGAGAAGGACCCCAGCCACAGCCGAGAAGGGAACTTCATGGGCAAAAGGTTCTTCTTTCAATCTGGTGGAATCGCCAAGGAATAATCCACTTTGAATTCTTATCACCTAATGCAACAATTAATGCTCAAATATACTGTCAGTAATTAGAGTGTTTCAACCAAGCTTTGAGGAAAAAAAGACCTGCTCTAGTGAATCGAAAAGAGGTGATGTTTCATCAGGACAATGCGCGACTCCACACAGCAAGAATCACGTCACAATAGATCGAAGAACTTGGTTGGGAGAAAATTCCTCATCCACCTTATTCTCCCGATCTTGCTCCTTCAGACTACCATTTGTTTCGTAGCTTACAGAATCATTTGGAAGAAACAGCTTTTGTAAAACAGGAAGAGTTTAAAACTGACATTTGTGAGTTCTTTGAATCAAAGCCCAAAGAATTTTACAGTAATGGAATTAGTAAGCTTGTTAATAGATGGAAGGAAGTCATAGATAATCAGGGAAAATACATTGTTGATTGAATCTGTAATTAAATGTAACATTTGGTCACTTGTTTTCTTTATTCAAAATTCGGACAGAACTTATGGGATGAGCTGATAGAAGTGTCACATTTCGTAGAAAAAGGGCTGGGAGAAAAACACACTCTTGTATATAATAGAAGGATAAAGTTAATTTGTTATTTCTCAACATACTTGAAACACTTGGGTTTTTCTTTTATTTATTTTTTTTCCTTTGCGCTTGTGCGATACCACATTCAGCCTGGACTCTGCCTACACTATGATCCGACGCCTGATTGATCTCGTCTACCTAAGATCAAAATCACAACGTGGGTAGATTAGACTTGAGATCGAAGCAGTTACTCCAGTAACCACACATTGCAAGTGAGCTGGGAACGATAGAGCTGGTATTGAACCGGTACAGCTGGTGAAGCCGTTAACATCGACGACCAGAATTCGGCCTTGGACGGGACAGTGTCCCATATTGATATCCTAACCAGGGGATTTCGCTGAGTAGTGACGACCACCAGGCTGATGGCGACGACAAAGAATCAACCCCAAAACGCCGGTAGAAGAAACATTACAGTTTCGCGCCACGACTGGGAGTTGACCACGGGCCGACTGCTGGGTGTCACAAATAACTCAACTTGTACACAAAACTATCACTGACCTCCATATAACATCAAGCTATACCTAAAACAATCATAATTCAAAGCCTTTACTCAGCTTTAATTAACCCTTATGTACAGGCCCTTAGGCTAATAGAAGTTAGAGGTTCCTCCATTATCTATGTTCGCCACTTGTGTCTATAAAAAAAACATTTTTAGACAACTTTTGGTCTGAATTGTTTCAAATTAGTTCAAAATAGTCCCATTAATTTTGAAAATAAACACATCTCTGTTATATCTATTTTCTTTTTAAATTTATGAGGAGGTGCCTCCATTCTTGGATCCCGTGGGTTTCAGCTCATTTAAATCTGGCATTGTTTATTTAGTGATTGAAGAGCTATTAAACAAACCAATCTTCTATAGTTACTTTCTCTATGACAGCAAACAGGTTAATTGGAGAAGATACACCTGTGATAGATTCAGAAACCACATTAGCATATTTTTTTTTAGGCATTACAGCCCTAGGCACCAATGAACTGTAAGCCCCAATAAAAAAAAAGTGACTTGAATATCCATAATAAAAATCTAGATTTTTACTGAAAAAAAACTTTCTCCATTCTTCGTTGCTTCTGTCACAACCGATCAGTTCAAGAAGTTTGCATTCTGGGAATTCTCAGTTTTTCCTTTCGCCCAAGAAAATCTCTCAAAGAAAGCAGAGACGCCAGATTTGGTCAGATGAGGAATTTGGCAGAATTACATTGACAAGTGAACAATCTATAAAGTCAAGCATTATAAAGGGGAATAACTCTTCACTGCCACTTCTGCATAATGGAACTTCACAAAGCTTTTAGAAGATTTTGCTTTTCAAGAAGTCACTCTGAGATTTTATAATCTCTTTTTTCTGTTATCATAAATATTTCATTAAGTCTTATTGGAAAGTTAAATGATCAATATATTTATATACAATTTTTGTAAATGCATGGAATGGATAAACAAAGTAAGCAAACACAATCAAAATAGTCATCGTATATACAAATGCTAATTGAAGTAATTGATTCCAGTGATACAATTAAGTGTAAATTTCATTTGATAAAGACCATTCAGGCCAAATGTAACATCTGTTAGTCTTGTAAGATTTCAATTAATTGCATCTCTTCAAATTTATGGGAACACAAGGGTTATTTGATAAAATTACTAATCCTATAAAACAATTTTTAGACCAGATCAAATAATGAAACTAGTATCAAAATGAAGTCAATTTATTTCTCTTCAAAATGACATGGGCTGATTGATAAGTAAGGTCTCCAATCCTATAAAACAAATTTCAGACCAGATAGAATAATGAAACTGGTATCAAAATGAAGTCAATTTATTTCCCTTCAAAATGACATAGGCTGATTGATAAGTAAGATCTCCAATCCTATAAAATAAGTTTTAGACCAGACAGAATAATGAAATGGGTCTCAAAATGAAGTCAATTTAAATCTCTTCAAAATTACTTGGTTTAATTAAGGTCTCCAATCCTATAAAACAAGTTTTAGACCAGATAGAATAATGAAACTGGTATCAAAATGAAGTCAATTTATTTCTCTTCAAACTTATAAGGGTTGATTGATAAATAAAGTTTCCAATCCTATAAAACAAGTTTTCAACCAGATCGAATAATGAAACTGGTATCAAAATGATACCAAATTTATTACCAACATAATTACATAAAAAGCAATACCATCTCAAACCAATAAACTGTTGTGTTTTCTGCTGCACGTTTTTTCCTCATAATTCTATTTCAGCATTAATCAGGAAGATTACACTTTGGGCTTAGATAGTTAAAGTTACATTAACTTTTTACACATTTTCTTTTATTTCCTCTTTCTTTATGTGCCATGTCCCTTCAGGATGTAGACGATCATGGCTCTCCACTTCCTCCTATCCGTTGTAGTTCTCAATATATTTTGTCCCTTAGCTACTTCTCCCAGACCCTGTTCTGTCATCCACTTGCTTAAGCCCACTTAGGTATGTTACGGGTTGCTTTCCCTTTTCTCTCTTTCCCTCTATTCACCTTGTGAGTATCAGATTCTCCAAGCCATCCTTTCTCATTACATGTCCCAGAAATTTCAGTTGTCTCTTCCTGATGTTAAGTATAAGCTTCCTCCTTGTTTGTATCCTCTCTAAAACCTCATCGTTGCTCACATGCTCGGTTCATGATAACCTTAGCATCCTTCTGTAGAACCATACACCTGCTGCCTTGAGTCTCCCTCACCTATGAGGAGACCGTCCAACATTCGCTACCATAAAGGAGGACACATATCACGTAGCAGTTCAGTACTCTTTTCTTTGTTACCAACAAAATCCTTCTGTCTCATAATACTCTGATTAGCTTTTGGAATGTGTCTTTGGCCATCCCAATACGTTTTCCAATCTCAGCATCGTACTTACCATCCTCTGTCAGAACACTTCCCAGATATTTAAATTTCCGCACATGCTTGATTTAGTGTCCCTGACCTGTAAATTGCATTTTGAGCTCATCCTTTTACTGGTGACCATGCATTCTGTCTTCTTATGGTTTACACTTAGTCCCTTCTTTTCACCCTCCTTCGCTACCTTCTGTAGGAGGTTTTGAATCCCATTTATAATAGTAGTAAACCTCCCCTCCCCCAATTTGCAGCAGGAGTGACAGACACAGCCGATAACTTTGAGTATGAAGCTTTGCAGAAAATGGAAACAGAACAGAAACTTATACTTAACATGAAGAAGAAACATTTGGAATTTTTAGGAAACATAGTGAGGAAAGAAGGCTTGGAAATTCTGATACTCACAGGACAGTTGAAGGCAAGAGGGACAGTGGAAAAACAACACATAATGAGTTTCAGCAAATGGATGTTGGAACATGGTTTAGGGGAGATGACAAAGAGACAATATTTATTAAAAGTTACAAAGGACAGAAAGTTGGGGAGATCCATGATCGCCTACATTCTGAAGAGATATGGCACTTAAAGAAGAAGTTAGAGAAAATATAAACAAAATACCAGGAAGAGACAGTTGAAATTATTAGGATACAAAAGGAGGAAAGAGGGCTTGGAAATTCTGATACCCACTGGACAGATTGAAGGCAAGAAGGACAAAGGAAAACAACGCATAAAATGTTTAGTGAGCTTGAGTAACTGGATGGTGGAACAGGGTTTATGAGAAATAACAAAAAGACAATTTATTAAGAGCTACAAAGGACAGGAAATTGTGGAGAGCCATGATCGTTTACTCCCTAAGTGGACACAGCACATAGAAGAAAAAAATATCAACCTGGATTCCTGTGATGGCTACATTAAAGGAAAAATTAGTGAAAAATGATGTCAATTCATTTTGTATGAGTATTTTCTTCTTATAATTTGTAAGTTTGGGTTTTTGGATTGATACCTTTTAGGATTTTTTTTGGATTTGCCTCTGCATTTTAATTTGTTTCTTGTAGCATTTGTGACGTCGTCCCCTGGTCGCAGCGCCAACTTTGACGTCCTATCCTGGTCTACCACGGCACCAACTGTGACGTCCTCGCCGCGGCGCCAGCTGTTCGCTCCTCGCTGCTCCGTTCGGGTGTCGCCGCTCCAAACGTGACGTCCGCCTGTTGTGTCAGTCGTGTTGTCTCGTCCTGTCTAGTTGTTCGATACATAGGACTGCGTCTATTTCCCGACCCATTCTATGGATTGTGACACGTTGTTTTCCGTTAGGCGAGTTTTAACGCTTCAAGTTGTTTGCTCTTTAAGAAATTGGTTTTTCGGTGTGTCTTCGGACGAAAGTCGAAAAAAAAACTTATTTTGGTGGTCTGGATCTAAGCCGCTCTTCAAAATAATTGTTCTTGGATTGAAGAGGAGTCCGGAATGTGCGTGAATCTTTCAAGTCAGCTATCTGCGAGGTGGAAGTCTCTCGAACCGAACTGGAACTCAACTCGAACTTAACTGCAACTCTTCTCGAACTCGAACTGATTTCTGCTCGCCGCGGCTTCGCTTATATGGACGCCGACCAAAACCGGGGTGGGTCTGTCGGCGTCGGGGGTTCCTCGATAATTCTAATTACATATCCACCTCTCTGGTTAGGAATTTCCACTTTTTCCCATTTTTGGGAGCCTTTTCTTACTCCCACCTTCTCACCATACTTCAGAGTGGCGTGAGCTGCCCTCCCCACCTCTTCGTAGCAGCTTCTTATACCTCTCCTCTGGATGGGCGGCGACAGCTTCCTTCGTGCGTCACGTGATCACCACTCGACCAATGATGTCTTAGTCGGGCGTGGACGAATCCGCGGCTTTGTTTCAGGAAAAAAAAATATCTTGCTTAACTAAAAAAAAAAAAAAAAATTATCTTTTCTTTTCCTTTTCTTCCTCTTAATCGCAGTTATCATTTTCTCTAGCCGCAAACAGGACAAGACGGTGTTCATAACTCTTGTTCTACACCTGGACTTCGTCCGTCACCTTATCGCTAATTATCCGAATGGGTGGTCTTTTTAACGCGGCCAAACGTCGCACCGAAAAGAACATTTCTAAGTTCCCATTCATTTCCCTTCGGTACACATTTCTGATAACATAATTTTATTATCGCAGGCTAAAGATGTTCCGTCGAAAGAAATCGGTCAGTGGACACATCGTGTGCGGCTTTTAATTTTTCATATCTATCCAAAGCCCTTTGGTCCATCTGTTTTCCGTCACTTATCGAAATAACATTTTCATTTGGATTTTTCTTTGGCCAGTCGGCCAGCAGTTTGTTTACGTATCCCAGATAACACAGCCGTCGCCAAAACACACCCGATTCCTTTATCCACTCAGAATTTCCCTGTCATTGTAATGACACTCTTTCGCCATTTGTTACTTATCAAAATATCCTTTGCCCATTGTCTCTTAGCCGTGGTGTTCTGCTTATCATCCTTTTTGGGTCTTAGCCTCTCCTTTCCTTCTTTTCTTTCTTTTCTTTTTCTGCCTCGTAAAATGGTGCCACATATTCAATTTAGAATACTTTTAGGTAGGAAGTGATTGCCATGCCAAAATATGACTGAACAAAATAAAGTTTGTTTTTTTAATCATTTCACCCCAAGAAAGGCGATAAAGCGACTAAGGCACAATGGGTGACTGAGTATGAAAGAATAAGAAAAAAACAAAATATTATTAAGGAGCGAAAACAATAGAATATTAATCAGGAAGACAGTAGATTACGATTGACATTGCATTTAAATTTTTGAAGATCCTCAAAAATTTAAATGCAAAATTGTAAATGCAATGTTCATCGTTATCTTCTGTCTTCTTAATTCTTGTTCTTTTATTGTCCTCTCTCCTTAATAGTAGTTTTTCTCATATTCTCTAACACTCAGTAACCCCTTACGTCCTAGTGGCTTTATTGCCTTTGATTTTCACAAATTTAAATGCAATGTCAATAGTTATCTTCTGTCTTCTTCATTTTTATTGTTCTCTTTCTTTAAAAGTTTTTTCATATTCTTTCACACTCAGTAACTTCTTGAATCTTAGTGGCTTTATTGCCTTGCATGAAGTGAAATGAATAAAAAATCATTTATGAAAAAAATAATTTTATGCAGATACTTAATTAGTACAAAATTAAATATGAATATTGTTTTTATATTAAATTATATCGAAGCTTCTTAAGTTCATTGTTGCTTTTTCACATTTTGTTTTTTTGGCAATTTTATTTGCTTCATCTATATTGATCCAGTTTATCGTTTGGAAAATAATATCGTGCTTTTTGGTAGGAAGTAAAAAATCAAGAACATAAAAATCATTAAAAAAACCCTTTTTAAATTCCTTGAAAGAATTTCTGTATATGACCAATGTTAATCATCTACCCAATGAAGCATATCTACTGAGGAGGTATCTATACCACCCGAAACTTTTAGGATGTATTTATTACATAAAATGTGAATAAAATTATAAAAATTTGGCTGTGGAAAAGCAGACTTAACAGCAGAGTCTGACTATTCACGTTTTTGAAACATGAAAAGTCTGGCTGTAGAGGAGCGCTTATTGGTATGATCGATATTTTTACGTATCAGGCGAAAAAATGGAAGGGAGAGTTTCCTTTTGAAAGCATGAATTTTTAAAGGCGCCATTTAGCAACCACTGCTACAAGACAGCTACGTATTTTCTCTACAGCCAATCATCTGTGCCTTGGGTGTTAACTTACTACATCCACTTGGTAATATCTTGGTAAAGAGATGGTGGCATATGACAAGCTATTACTACAGAAACAGAATGAAATATCCAGATGTTATTTGGATGCCGTTTGAAAGGCTTTCTTACACGACTTTTATGAGCAGTTCAAAACCATCGTGGAAGAGACAACGAGGAGTTGTTATGATGAGTTTAAAGAATTGATCCTCTTGCATTTTCGATTGCAATGTTTTGTCTGGTTGGTATTGGTAAAAAGCCCATCCTCTTGTCTGATAAATGAAAGATCTACCAATCAATAAGACCCAATGGAAAAAGTGCATCAAGGAGAGACTTGGCAGTTGACATCAACAAGCAGCAATTCCCAAGATGATGATGACAGTTACAAACCCTTAGTATAAAGAAAGACAGTCACATCAAGTTTTTATTGACAAAAATGACTGAAGAATGTAGATTTACTTACAAATGTTCGAATTTAGTCAAGAGAAAATGTGTTATCTTTTAGAAATTTGTCCCATGCAATTCTATACTCCTTTGCTACATGCAATGTAACGTTCTCTTTCAACTTCTTCTATTCTATATGTAATGTAATGTGTACGTGTGCCTGTGGGTGCAGATGTGGTTACTATGGCTTGTTCTTCTTGGTCAATGTTTTCCTCTCCGCTGTGGGAGGTTTTTCCGCCGCACGTGGCGGTCTCACGCGAGCCTCCTCCGCCGGTCTTCCTGCAATCTCTTCGCCGATTCTGTATGAGTAGGGAACACTGCTCGGCATCTCCCTCTCGAGTTGCTGCGTGCTCATTTGATTATCGTTCGTTAATCTCCTCTTACTCTTAATCTTCCATATCACTATGCCCCCGATGGCTATAACTATGAATGTACCCATCACTACCGACCAATTTATCGCGATCTGCTCATCGTCTTCCCAAGCCATACCTTCATTTCCCAACGCACTTAACTTGTCCCTCAATTGATCCATATCGATCTTTTCTATCGGCTTCATTAGTACTGGCATTTTATTCAAGGTAACATTAGAGAATCCCTTCACTATTGGCTCCCACAATTCTGTACAATTGACTAAGCCTCTGCCAATCATTTCTATGATTGAATCCTTCTCTTCATATCTTTCTTCTTCCTGGTAATAGGGGTAAGGAAACAGATATCCCAAATGCCGAACATCCCATGGGTAACTTTAACAGGGATAATGGTGGCCTTTACTTTAATGTCCTTGTGGACTCTCCCCACATACCCTAGACAAGCTGATAGGTTTCTGTGTGGCCACTGCCCACACCCCGTCTGAAACTGATAGCTTGTGGTAATGCCGTGTTTGCTAATACCTCCACTTGGCAGGTTCTCTTGATTCCCTCTCTCTTCCCTTCAAACAATTCTAGTATGCACATTTTGCGGTTACCAGCTATATAGATAGGGCTTAACGAGGTACAAGTCCCTAGAGCATCATTTCTACACTTTCTAGCTTCTTCAGCTGTTAGCAACATGAATTTCGTTCTCCCCGAATTTAAAGCTATGTATTCTGTTTCCACCTTGTACATTGCTATCATTCCCAAACCTTGATCTCTTCTGGGGTAGGGAATGGGTAAATTTATAACCTGGTATATCTCGAATATACTCTCTCTATCTAACAACGGAACAGATATCACAACCAATAGTCGTCTATTTTCCAACAAGGTCACACATCCCAGTGCATTATAATATTTCCACAATTCTTTACTCAATTATTCCATAATTTCTTACTAAGTTCAGCTCCTCCCTCCTCTAACTAACTCCTAGCGGACAGAATGGTCCGGTCAGGTGTGCGTGGCGCTCACTTCCAAGGTCGTACTTCATGACACCACTGATGGCCAGTTAGCAATGCCAATAATCTTCTTCCGTCCTTCGTGAGGTGCAATTCGCGACTCCATCCCCTCCATCCACATCCACCACAGTCAGCCAGCAGGTTTTTGGATGAGCCAGTGTCGTTATCTGTCGACACCGAATGCTTCTATTCTGCACAGCCTTCTTGTTCTACTGAGATTTGGGGTTCTTCACCCTTCTTGAGCTCATCTTCCGAGGTGGTCCCTGCTCAACCTCTAACCTTCCCTCTGTGTTTAATTCCCGTCCAGGAGGTGTTTTGTCCTCCTCTTCATCCCCTGATTCTTCCTTCTGTTTAGAGTCCTCGCTCTGGACGTCTTTAATACCTCTTGACTCTATGTCTAGATCTCTCCTGTTCCTTAGCTTTTCCTTGAGCTGGGAAAGGGGTATTTGATCCTCTTCCTCCCACTCGCTGGGCCCTTCGTCCTGTTCAGGGTGCCTCTTTTTAGAGCCCTTGACTGCTTGATTGGATCTCCTCGTCTTTCTCTTCCTTTTCTTTGGACATGGGGGTTGCGATGGCGACCTCACAGGGTCTTCTCTGCACCAATTCAGGCGACGACTGAACGCCGCTGATCCCCGCCGAGGGTTCCAACTCCGTCATTTGGATCGTTTCGTCTATCTGGCCGAGTCGATCTATCTCCTCATTTTCTTCGGAATCTTCCTCCGTCTCCATTTCTTCCGGCTCAACCAGAGTTACCTTCCTTGTCCTTGTCTTCTTAGGCTTCGGCTCGCTCATTTCCAGGTTAGCAGCTTCTTTAGGTCATTGGCATGGACCCTCCTTGCTCGTCCTGCCACTTGATCCCATATTACATATGATACTGGACCCGTCTGCTCTACTATCCGGTAGTACGGTTCCCATCTTTGGTCCAGCTTTCCTTCTCTCTGGTGGATTTTATAGTAGACAGGGTCTCGACCTTCAATTCTACTACCTTTCTTTCAGCATTCACTCTCTCATTTCTTTTCTTCTGGGCCCTCTTTATTCTTCTTCTGGCCTGTACAAATATTTTATGTTGTTGTTCCAGCAACAGCTGATGATGATCTTCTCCCATATACTTTCTTCGGGGCTTCAATAGCTTATCCACAGGCAGGACTACGTCTCTGCCAAACAACATAAAGTAAGGAGAAAATCTGGAGGTTTCGTTTATCGTAAACCTCACGGCCGCCAGAGCCTGCGTCAAATACAAGTCCCAATTTCCAGTGTTCTCTCTGACCAGCTTGGCCAATACATCTCCCAAGGTTCTATGAAACCTTTCCACTTTAGCATTTCCTTGGGGGTGATATGGAGATGTTTTTACGTGCTCTATATTCAAACCTGTCAGCACTTCTCTCATTATGCTGTTTATATTCTCCGTGCCATTATCTGTTACCAATTGCACAGGGGCGCCATTCCTAGGGAAGATTTCACTTATTATCAAACCGGCCACAGTTCTAGCCTTCTTGTCTGGTGCTGCAAATGCCCCAGACCAATTTGTTAGCCAATCGACAAAACTCACTATGTAGTTGTTTCCTTGTGCAGTTTCCCCATATACATCCATACTCAGATTCTCGAAGGGGAAGTTCGGCACGTCCGTCTCCTCCAATGGTGCCATTTCCTGCCTTCTGCTCTGCGACTGGCACACTACGCAGCTCCGAACATAGTTAGTGACCTCTCCGTACAGTTTAGGCCAATAGTACTTTTCTTCCTATTAGATCACATGTCCTATCAATTCCCATGTGACCCAACCTCTCGTGGCACTGTTCCAATATCTCTGGTCTTAAACTTTTGGGCACATACAACTTGGGCTTGACTTCTTCATCCCTGCCTGAGAGATAATACAGCCTTTCCTCTATTATGGCATACTTGGTGGTCTCTCCTGCCTTCACCTTTTTCTCTCAGGGCAGCTATTTCACTGTCTGCCTGCTCCTTCTCAAATCCTTCTGTCCAGTAGGGATCGGTTATTATCTGTGCGTCCCCTTCTTCGTCCGATTCTAACATAGGGCGATCTTTTAGCTTATTAGAGTTAATTACTCCTATTCTATAGGCTTTATCATCTACTCCCTGCTCTACTTTTTTTACAGATCTTTCTTCCAGTTGTTTCGGTATTCTTGAGAGTAAATCTGCGTACGTGTTTTCCTTCCCTGCCAAATACTCTATCTTACAGTGGTAGCCACTTAACTTAAGTGCCCACTGTTGAATCTTATTTTTATTTGTCCATTCTGCCTGCAATAGGTACTGCAGAGGTTTGTGGTCTGTTTTTATAGCAAAGACCGCACCATTCAAGTAGTAGTCCAGTTTTTGGAGAGCATACATGATAGCATATGCTTCTCTTTCTATTACTGGCCATCTCTGTCGTGTCTCTGAGAGCTTATGAGAGAGAAAGTATATCGGTACTTCCTCTGGTATGCCTGGCACTGGTCCTTCTTTATCGGGACACGGCTGGGTAAGAACTGCTCCTACACACTGCTCACTGGCATCAGTGTATAGTACCATGGGCTTGCTGAGTTCTGGGTACGTCAGCAGTGGGACGGCTGTCAACTGTTCTTTTAACGTATCAAATGCCCGTTGACAATCCTCTGTCCACTTGAACCTAGCGTATTTCTTCGTCAGGGCTACCAGTGGTATGGCAATTCTCGAAAATGCCGGGACGAATCGTCGGTAGTAACCTATAGCTCCTATAAAGCCTCTTACCTGTCTCACTGTCTTAGGTTCTGGCATTTCCCTTATGACTTTCACCTTATCCAGGTCGGGTTTAATACCGTCTCCGTTTATGACAAATCCTAAATACCTAGTCTCTTCCTTCAGAAACTGACACTTTGACAATTTTAATTTTAAGCCGTGTTTTCTTAACCTTCCCAACACTTGTCTTAAATGGAAAAAGTGTTGTTCCACTGTTTCCGAAAATATCAAAATATCATCCAAATATGCCATGGCAAAGCTCTCGTATCCTCCTAACACTATTGACATCAGCTGTTGGAAGATTCCCGGGGCATTGGCTAAACCGAAGGGCATCACCCTGAACTGAAACAGTCCTAGGTGAGACGCAAATGCGGCCTTCTCCTTGTCAGCCTCATCAAGGGCTATCTGCCAATACCCGGACCTCAAGTCCAACGTAGAGAAGTACTTTGCCTTCCCTAATAATGCTAATATGTCATCTATTAGTGGTAATGGCACCGCCAACGGCTTCGATATAGAATTCAGTTTCCTAAAATCTACACAAAAACGGTGCCCGCCATCTTTCTTACCTACTATTACGATTGGGAAGCTCCAAGGGGAGATCGATCTTTCGATCATCCCAGCTTCCAACATCTCTTCTACTGCCTCTTCTACAAGGGGTCTTTTATGAATAGGTGTCCGGTAGGGTTTTAATTTCACAGGGGGGGGTGATCTTCGGTGTCGATTTTCATTTTGACTGTGTGGGTCTGGCCCAATTCCTTGTCTGACTGGGCTACCACATCTCGATTATCCCTCAGCAGACCGCCCACTCTGGTTCTAAATTGATCCGGTGCTAATATATCTTCGTCCACTATTCCTTCTATTTGCTCTACAAGTTTTCTTTGTTCCTCTTCGAATCTCACCCGATTCAGAGTCCGTAGGGGTAGCGCTTTTCCTATCTCTTCCCCTCTCCTAACCTTTATAGTCTTTTGGGCCTGGTTCACCATCATAATGGGCACTAATTCAGCTGCCTCCACCACCGTCTCACACAGAGTTACCTCATTCTTTTCTAGGCCCTTCCCTTCTGCAGGGACCAACTGCAGGGGTCCTTTTCTTATTTTCTTCCCTGACATCAACCCACCCTTTCCCGACACCGCCGTTCTAGGGGGTAGCTTTACATCTTCCTCCACCACTATTGTTATATCTTCTTCTGGTGGGCATCCCAATGGCTTTCTCTCGCCATTCACTATCAACACAGTGGGGTTGAACTCTATCTGGGCCCTCTGGCTCCGGAGCCAATCTTCTCCCAAGATTGCCTCCGTACACAGGCTGGGGGTTACGTAAAAAATTTGGGGGCTTCTTAATTTCCCAATCCTCACAGGGAGCCTCACCATCCCTTTTATCTCCAGGAGGGCTCCATCTGCTTGCGTGACCTCTATGTCCGCTTCCCGTAGCCTACTCTTCCGTTTCACCCGCCTGTATGCTTCCTCTCTCATCAATGACACAGATGCTCCTGTGTCTACCAGGGCTTTCATCGCCCAACCCCCTATCTCTGCTCTACAGGATAGCTCTTTCTCTTGCGTCAGTGAAGAGAACACTTGAGCTTTCCTCTTCCTGGGTTCCCACCCTTGGGTCATCCCAGCCATAGGCGCCGGCAGCAATAAATCACCTTCATTATTCTTACGGTGGTGGGAGTTCAGCGCTTTCCGCACCTGGGCGGCCCCGGCTGGACCCCTCCCAGTCTCCCGCGGCTGTTCCTAAGGATACAGCTTCTCCTCAGGTGCCCTGGTCTCCTACAAAACCAGCACCTCCTTGCCGGACAGTTCACCGCAAAGTGGCCCACCTGACCACATGTCCAACATTTTGCTCTTTGTCTCTTCAACTGAGCTAACCTCTCGTTTATTCCGGGGGGGGGGGCTGTCCTCCACCCAAGCGGCTCGCTCGACCACTGGTCCAGGCTTTTATTTCCCTTCCTTTTAACTGGGCCACCCTCCCTCTTAATTCTGGGGTGGCCCGCTGGCTTTTCCCTTGTCTTGTCTCTTGGGCTCGGCCTTCTTTGTTAATATCGGTGGGGCACCTTTTCTCAGCCCGCACCACTTGGCCAGGTGTCCCTTCTTTCCACGCCTAGTGCACCTGTCCTGTTCGAAGTCTGGGGGCAAACCCCACTTCGTCGGACATTCCGCCGCTCTGTGGTCCTCATGCCCACAAGTCCAGCAGACCAGCCCGTATCTACCGGCGTGGGCTTATAGTACCCATGCCTGGTTGACCATGCCTTTCTATTGGGGTCTTCTTCCCACACCTCAGGCTGACCTACTTCCAGCTTGACCCTCCGATTCCACGCGGGGGGTCTTCCGCCTTCCCCCCTTCTTCCGACCTCTTGACTTTATCTGTTTCCTTCCACACCTTTTCACCTTTTCCCATATGCCCTGGTTCTCCTTGGCCAACTCTACTGCTGCCGATAGTCTCAGCGGTCCCTCTTTCAGCACGTCGTGACGAACACGCTCGTCACTTAGCGCCTCCACATACAGGTCTGCTAACTGGGCCTGCATGACCGCATTGTCTCTCATCACTTCTGGGAAGGCCAATGATGACAGCTTCCCCGCTCGGGCCCCCAATTCTCCAGGAGTTTCGTCCCGCAGCTGTGTCAGCTTTAGGAGGGCCCTCATGGCCTCTATAGCCGTGCCCTCGTCGGCGAACTCCTTGGTCAATAGTCCCTTTAATCTTTCCCAAGACAAGTGGGGCTCACTCTCCAAGAGCCCCTTCATAAATTCAGACGCTTTCCCCTTCGTGGCATCATATGCCAGATATAACTCGGCTCTTCTCCAGGATTGCCAGCCAGTTTTTGAAATCTCTCCCACTGCCGTCAAATGCTGGGACCCTCGGTCCACCCAACAACCTTCTTAGGTCAGCTGACAACCCCTGTCTAACCCCCTCTTCATCCCCCACTACTCTATCTGAATCATAGTCCGACATATTTAAAGAGAAAGACAATCTACGCAGCAACAATCGAGGTTGGGAAATCAAACAAAGTGTCCTACCTTACAGACGATTCTGCTCTCGTTCCTCTCAGGTTCCGGGTCGTTTTGAGTCCTATGCGAAATTTCTCAGCAACAGCGGTCGATCCAGGATACTGTCCTGCTGTCACGGTACTAAATGTAGTAGTGGCTGTTCCAGGGTCCTATCCTATGGTCACGGCACCAGTTGTGACGTCGTCCCCTGGTCGCAGCGCCAACTGTGACGTCCTATCCTGGTCTACCACGGCACCAACTGTGACATCCTCGCCGCGGCGCCAGCTGTTCGCTCCTCGCTGCTCCGTTCGGGTGTCACCGCTCCAAACGTGACGTCCGCCTGTTGTGTCAGTCGTGTTGTCTCGTCCTGTGACGACCAACTGGCTTGGTATCGGTCGCGGCACCCAAATGTGACGTTCTAACCTTTTGGTGATTCGGGTGGGAATCTGGTTAAATTTGATATCAGCCTCGTCGTTCCCAACTCGCTTCCAACGCCTGGTTACCAAAGTAACTGCATTGATCTCCAGTCCGCCTACCCACGTTGTGAATTGATCTTAGGCAGACGAGATCAATCAGTAGTTGGGGCCGTAATGCTAATCGGGTTCAACGGGGGTGACACCACACAAATATGCATAAAAGAAAATAAAATGAAAACTCAAAAGTTCAAGATATCAAAGAAAAAGATAACAAACTTTATGTCTAGTTGTTCGATACATAGGACTGCGTCTATTTCCCGACCCATTCTATGGATTGTGACACGTTGTTTTCCGTTAGGCGAGTTTTAACGCTTCAAGTTGTTTGCTCTTTAAGAAATTGGTTTTTCGGTGTGTCTTCGGACGAAAGTCAAAAAAAAAAACTTATTTTGGTGGTCTGGATCTAAGTCGCTCTTCAAAATAATTGTTCTTGGATTGAAGAGGAGTCCGGAATGTGCGTGAATCTTTCAAGTCAGCTATCTGCGAGGCGGAAGTCTCTCGAACCGAACTGGAACTCAACTCGAACTTAACTGCAACTCTTCTCGATATCGAACTGATTTCTGCGGCTTCGCTTATATGGACGCCGACCAAAACCGGGGTGGGTCTGTCGGCGTCGGGGGTTCCTCGATAATTCTAATTACATATCCACCTCTCTGGTTAGGAATTTCCACTTTTTTCCATTTTTGGGAGCCTTTTCTTACTCCCACCTTCTCACCATACTTCAGAGGGGCGTGAGCTGCCCTCCCCACTTCTTCGTTGCAGCTTCTCATACCTATCCTCTGGATGGGCGGCGACAGCTTCCTTCGTGCGTCACGTGATCACCACTCGACCAATGATGTCTTAGTCGGGCGTGGACGAATCCGCTGTTTTGTTTCAGAAAAAAAATATATCTTGCTTAACTAAAAAAAAAAAAAAAAATTATCTTTTCTTTTCCTTTTCTTCCTCTTAATCGCAGTTATCATTTTCTCTAGCCGCAAACAGGACAAGACGGTGTTCATAACTCTTGTTCTACACCTGACTTCGTCCGTCACCTTATCGCTAATTATCCGAATGGGTGGTCTTTTAACACGGCCAAACGTCGCCCCGAAAAGAACATTTCTAAGTTCCCATTCATTTCCTTCGGTACACATTTCTGATAACATAATTTTTATTATCGCAGGCTAAAGATGTTCCGTCGAAAGAAATCGGTCAGTGGACACATCGTGTGCGGCTTTTAATTTTTCATATCTATCCAAAGCCCTTTGGTCCACCTGTTTTCCGTCACTTATCGAAATAACATTTTCATTTGGATTTTTCTTTGGCCAGTCGGCCAGCAGTTTGTTTACGTATCCCAGATAACACAGCCGTCGCCAAAACACACCCGATTCCTTTATCCACTCAGAATTTCCCTGTCATTGTAATGACACTCTTTCGCCATTTGTTACTTATCAAAATATCCTTTACCCATTGTCTCTTAGCCGTGGTGTTCTGCTTATCATCCACGCTTTGGGTCTTAGCCTCTCTTTTCCTTCTTTTCTTTCTTTTCTTTTTCTGACTCGTAAAATGGTGCCACACATTCAATTTAGAATACTTTTAGGTAGGAAGTGATTGCCATGCCAAAATATGACTGAACAAAATAAAGTTTGTTTTTTTAATCATTTCACCCCAAGAAAGGCGATAAAGCGACTAAGGCACAATGGGTGACTGAGTATGAAAGAATAAGAAAAAAACAAAATATTATTAAGGAGCGAAAACAATAGAATATTAATCAGGAAGACAGTAGATTATTTGACATTGCATTTAAATTTTGAAGATCCTCAAAAATTTAAATGCAAAATTGTAAATGCAATGTTCATCGTTATCTTGTCTTCTGTCTTTCTTTTATTTTGTTCTTTTATTTTTTCTCATTACGATCTAACACTCAGTAACCCCTTACGTCCTAGTTTTTATTGCCTTTGATTAAAATTGTCAATCGTTATCTTCTGTCTTCTTAATTCTTGTTCTTTATTGTCCTCTCTCCTAGTAAGTTTTCCCCCTTAACATTCAGTCCTAGTCCTAGTGGCTTTATTGCCTTTGATTTTCAAAAATTTAAATGCAATGTCAATCGTTATCTTCTGTCTTCTTCATTTTTATTGTTCTCTTTCTTTAAAAGTTTTTCATATTCTTTCACACTCAGTAACTTCTTGAATCTTAGTGGCTTTATTGCCTTGCATGAAGTGAAATGAATAAAAAATCATTTATGAAAAAAATAATTTTATGCAGATACTTAATTAGTACAAAATTAAATATGAATATTGTTTTTATATTAAATTATATCGAAGCTTCTTAAGTTCATTGTTGCTTTTTCACATTTTGTTTTTTTGGCAATTTTATTTGCTTCATCTATATTGATCCAGTTTATCGTTTGGAAAATAATATCGTGCTTTTTGGTAGGAAGTAAAAAATCAAGAACATAAAAATCATTAAAAAAACCCTTTTTAAATTCCTTGAAAGAATTTCTGTATATGACCAATGTTAATCATCTACCCAATGAAGCATATCTACTGAGGAGGTATCTATACCACCCGAAACTTTTAGGATGTATTTATTACATAAAATGTGAATAAAATTATAAAAATTTGGCTGTGGAAAAGCAGACTTAACAGCAGAGTCTGACTATTCACGTTTTTGAAACATGAAAAGTACTATTTACAAGTCTGGCTGTAGAGGAGCGCTTATTGGTATGATCGATATTTTTACGTATCAGGCGAAAAAATGGAAGGGAGAGTTTCCTTTTGAAAGCATGAATTTTTAAAGGCGCCATTTAGCAACCACTGCTACAAGACAGCTACGTATTTTCTCTACAGCCAATCATCTGTGCCTTGGGTGTTAACTTACTACATCCACTTGGTAATATCTTGGTAAAGAGATGGTGGCATATGACAAGCTATTACTACAGAAACAGAATGAAATATCCAGATGTTATTTGGATGCCATTTGAAAGGCTTTCTTACACGACTTTTATGAGCAGTTCAAAACCATCGTGGAAGAGACAACGAGGAGTTGTTATGATGAGTTTAAAGAATTGATCCTCTTGCATTTTCGATTGCAATGTTTTGTCTGGTTGGTATTGGTAAAAAGCCCATCCTCTTGTCTGATAAATGAAAGATCTGCCAATCAATAAGACCCAATGGAAAAAGTGCATCAAGGAGAGACTTGGCAGTTGACATCAACAAGCAGCAATTCCCAAGATGATGATGGCAGTTACAAACCCTTAGTATAAAGAAAGACAGTCACATCAAGTTTTTATTGACAAAAATGACTGAAGAATGTAGATTTACTTACAAATGTTCGAATTTAGTCAAGAGAAAATGTGTTATCTTTTAGAAATATGCAAATAAACAGTTTAGCAGCTATTATGCCAAGCAACAGCCAATGAAATTAAAACAGGCAAAGGTGAAATAGATTAGTAGAATCTTTATCATTCTCACTCAACGTTCTTAGCATTTTCAAATTTTCATTTGACCATAGGTAAACAATAATGGCAAAATCATAAAATTAATACTAAGAAAAACTATCAAATAATAGTGAAAATGCTTCATCTAAAATGTGGCAATAAGATTGAATAAAACTAGCAATAATAATAATAATCGCAAAGAAGAATCTGCAATGTTATTTATCCTGCCCTGGCATCTCAGCTTTAGTCACTTTCAAACCATCGTAATATAGCTTCTCTATGCCTTTTTTATAAATGCTTTTATGGTAACTGATCTGGTGAACTTTCTTCTATAGTAACTAGACTTTATGAATTTAAGAGCAGTAATAGATTGGCGGATAGGTCTCATCATTTTTCAGTTGAAATGGCGGCATGTAACTGCTTGTTCTACGTTAACAGTTTCTTTTCTCGCACTTCTTGCTTGTGGAGCTCTCTTCCAGCTTCTTGCTTCCCAGTCAATATTGAGGTTTAAAAATTTAAATGCAATATCAATCGTCATCTTCTGTCTTCTCAATCCTTGTTATTTTAATGTTCTCGCCCCGTAACACTGTTTTTCTTATATTCTTTAACACCCAGTAACCTCCTGTGTTTTAGTGGCTTTATTGCCTTGCTTGGGGTGAAATGATTACTATTACTACTATTAATAAGAATAATTATAATAATGCTTAGAAATGCCTGTGGCAATTTAACGGTTTTGCTATTTGAATTTTCTGATGAATCCTAATTCTTAAGTTAACGATTGAATAAGCTTCCTTTAAGTGTCACGATTATAAAATACCCGTAGAATTTCCCCTATTGCATGGATAAATATTTGTGCTCAACGGCTTTAGCAAAAACAAACATAAGTCTGAATGTAGGACATTATTTTAAAAAGTAAGAGGGTACAAATGAAAAGATTTAATGTTGACAAGGTTTTCCATTTCACTGAAGCAGACTTTAGCACACGAGAGAATTATCGATTCTTTTATATTCTCTCTCCCTCTCTCTCTTTCTTGTTCTCACTAAAACCAGAGTCTCAGATATGTCTCTTCCGTCTTCAAGATCAAAACGGAATAGGCTATTATTTATTAAGTATAGACAGGTCATAATGTACATGTTAATAACTAAAGAATAATTAAAATTATGATAATAATGAAAATGCTTCATTTAAAAAGCAACAATATTAAGATGCCATAAAACTAGTAATATAATAATAACAGTAAAAATGCTTCATCTATAAAGCAACAAGTTGGAATAAACCTTCACGTGTTACGATATCTTTATAGTTAAATAGATTGTAAATGACTTTATCTTGGTTTGGGGCGTCGGTAGTTTTATAATAACGAACAGTAAAGTCGAGATGTGAAAGTTTTAAATCAACCATCCGCGGCCCAGAAGGAAAAGGAAATAAAATATTTGAATAAATAAATAGAAAATTTCAGTATCAAGTGACACTTAACCGGAAATTAGGGAATTGCAGTCATTGACTTCTGTAGTCAGATCTCATTCTAGAAGATGCTAAAGATTAGAAGAAATAGAGAATCAGAGCTAGATTGAGAAAAGGTAGTGAGATAGATTTGTTCTTTCAAAAAATCTTGGATAGAATAAGGAGAGATGTAGACTTAGATTACCAATTCCATCGTACTATGATCCAACGAAACCTACAGTAGTTAGCCTGACGCTAGCAGTTCTGTTTTCGGGGCAGCTCTATTTAAAAAAATATAGATGACAATTTAAAAATAATAACATTTGTCTCGCGCACATTCAATAATACTGAGAGGAAATAAGCATAAATTTAGAAAGAGTGTTTGAGTTTTGTATGGGCATTTAAGACAGAAATATCACTGGACTCGAATCCTTTAAATTATTAACAGACCATGTTGTAAAGTAGTTTTCACGGTGGAGGCTTGTATTTTATTGAGTCGGTCCTAAAAGGGTCCGACGTACAAAACGTTAGGAACTTGAAATAAGAGTTAATGACGCAGCAATCTAGTTGTGGTGGTCGATACTTTAATGTCCGACATCGACTGACTCACACAACTCACTCTGAGCTCTGGCGACTGCTACTACTTATTATCTGTGGGAGAGTCTATTTACAATAGAAATAGGTACGTTCCGGTATAACAGACCACAAACCACTTATACGGCCAATGAGCACACATGATCTGTACAATACCCCATTACGATGTCAAAGAATTCAGACGATACAGAGAAGATATAACTCAGTAGCCAAAAGACTTTCTAGAGAAGACATAAATTGTACCTGATACACTAACAAAAAGGCCGAATTGAAGGTTTGTTCTATTTGTGTGTCGTAAATTTGCATCGAACATGTCCCAAGTGTCATTTACCTACCGCCAGGTGAACTGATTTATGAATAAAGAACCCTGTTTATCGAAAACTTTTCGTCTTTTTCATCAAGGCGATATCCCCTGATGGGCGTATTTGAAACTTTTCTCCTCGCCTGTATCTTATCGCTGTCGAAGAGGCAGAGACAATGATGGTGGCTATGAAGAAATATGGTGCTTTGAAACTGAAAACTTAATTTCATCCAACGGATGTCATTGAGTTACCTTTATCGGTTTCAGTTTCCGTGAAAATAAGCAGGGAACAATACCTTCGGAGCCCGCGTCATATTTTTAATAGAAATAGATAAACTTTATGTACAGGGTGCGATGGGTAAATTGTCGCGTTGTTTGCTTTTTGATTTTTGTTGTCTGCACAGTATAATAGGGTGAGTTAGGCGCCGTCTGTGAGAAAGAGGGCACCATGTCGTAGTTCACTCTGCCAGAAACGACATGCTGTACTACTTGGCATTCGCGCCGGAAGCTCTAATACGAACATTTCAGTGTGTTAATCTGAAGACAGTGCAGTGGATGTGGAAAGAGTTGGATGAGTCTAATGGTGATTACTAAGGTACGGCAACTCGGAAAACTCATTCTGATTGTTCTGATAAGAAAAGAACTGCCGAATTTGTTTGTGAGGGCCTTTGACTCAACACGGATACCGACATCAAGGAGGAGGTAGTGCTAGCCTGAGTCAAGAGGGTGACTGCTGGAAGACCCAATGTCTGACAAAAGGACTCTGCACCATGCCACACAAGCAGGAAAACCCAGTCATGGCTGTCAGGCAATTTCTACGACCACATCATCCATTACATCTGGCCACCTTACTCCCCAGACTGCACCCCCTTGATTATTATGTGTGGGGCGCAGTTGAGCAAGAGACCAACAAAACACCTTGTAACACCAAAGATGAACTGAAGAATTATGGCAGCATTTACCAACGTAAATAAGAATACCGTTCCAAAGGGTTGCAGGACATTCCAAAGTTGTCTGGAAGCCGTTGTTGAAGACAGTAGCGATTTTACTGAACAAATCTACTCCTTGGTATTTCAAGATATTTTTTGTGTAATTTTGGTAAATATATCTGTTAAAATGAGATGTCAGTGTTATTTTCATTTTTTTCGTCATTTAGACGACAATTTATCCATCGCACAGTGTATATATACATATATATAATGACCAGTTTCTCGTGTCCGAGCACACCTGTCTGCTAGTGTGACTAAGCTAATCCCTGTTGAAAACGCCTGCTCAGGCACATCTACGTTTGTTCAACACCCATACAGCTCGCCTGTGGTTTACGCTGCAAGTATCTTGAGCGGAGCTTGGTTACAGTTTCGGGGGGGGGGGGCGCATCCCCTGGTGTGATCAATAGTTTGAACAAATGCAGTACGCCCAAACACCCCAGTCACTTGTGACTTCGTGCTAACACAACCATCGGCGTCCTATGGACAGTTCTATCTGCCCAATTTAATTCACAAGGCCTTGGGTCAGTCTGTGGTGTGGTCTTCAGGAACTTTCCAACGGCGTTGCACGCTGCCATCGTCTCCTTCCTGCAAGCCGATAACATGAAGAAGTTAAGCGAGCGTAGTGAGATTCGAACACAGATCGCAGGCTCGGAAAGCGAACGTTCTAACCACTCAACCAGGCTCCCATCACACACGCACACGCACACGCACACACACACACACACACACACACACACACACACACACACACACACATAGTCATGTTGTCATATAACGTAGTCTTATAAATCGATGCAGTACTTACATATGTGCTACAATCCAGTCGCCCCAAAGCTAAAAGGACCCCAAGATATAAGAAAAGAAGAGATTTTTTAAATCATATCAGCCCGTGCAAGGTAGTAAAGCCACTAAGATACAAGGGGTTAATGAGTGTGAAAGAGACAGAAAAAAAAGAGAAATATTGTTAAGAAGCGAGAACAATAGAAAAGTAAAGAAGAAGGCAGAAGATAACTGTTGACATTGCATTTAAATTTTAAAATTTGGTTGGAAAGCATGGAGCTGAAACGAATTACACTCTTTAGTTCCACCAGTTCTAACCTTCAGGGCTAAGAGCCGCCATGCCACGCCCATTGTAGCGAACTACCCACATTCCCTTCGTATCCCCTTGGTGAGATGTAAGTTCCACTCAAGCAGTTTCAGTCTGTTCATATCTATCTATCTATCTATCTATCTATCTATCTATCTATCTATCTATCTATCTATCTATCTAATTCACTCTGTTATCTATCTATCTATCTATCTATCTATCTATCTATCTATCTTCAATCCCATGAGTGGGTGTGGTCGTAGGGTTGATTTCGTAATTGGTTTAGTCATGAAATAAAAAAAACAACACTTGATCGCATTTGCATTGAAGAAAGATTTGTCTTGGGAATAATAATAATAATGGTCTGTTGATCTTGTGACTGATGGGGAAATTATTTTTTTTTCTAAATCCCCATAAAGAAGTGCCAAACAATCAGACTCTTCAGTTCTTAGATAATTTCTTTGACAATCATTCTTCAAATCTTGGCGACATCACATAATTATGGATATATTAATGAGATTGATATTTGTCGAAAATGAAAGACAGATAATGATTATGATTGAAATAAAATTACATTTATTTATTTGTCATATACAGAAGAGAAAAAGCAAATTCTAGAAGAGAGGTTCTGAACACACCGGAGGCCACATAGCACTACAAAGTGGACCCTGATAAATTTTATGGGACCACAGAAAATAAATTGTGATTTGGGGATTCATAAGTTCAATAAAAGGGGGCACAGTGCTACAACCCTGTTGACCTCTGTATTTTAGTTCTACAACCCTGTTGACCTCTGTATTTTAGTTCTACAACCCTGTTGACCTCTGCATTTTAGTTCTAATGAATGTAAGTGAAATATATATTTAGGTTTATTTACAAAATTACTTCCATTTATTTATTGAATGTATTTTGTTTGTTTGATTAAAGGCGTATCAAATTCTTATGGATCATTTAATGCCGAAATTTAATATTCTTGGGAGTTTTGAAGAAATAAAAATATGTTATTCTGCTTTCACAGTTGAATACATGGTAAATGATACTCAGCTTTTGTGCATATAGATGTTTGTGTGGACATAATTACTAGAGGTGGCGATATGTATGTTTTATGTTGTAGTTTTGTTGAAGTTGCATTTTGGAATACAGTTTGATTTCTTTCAGAAAATTTCAGATATTATATGAATTAATGTCATGAAATAATTCTTTCATGTTGGTTGGTTGATTTTGTTTAGCGGCATGTCAACCTCTAAAGGTTATTTAATGTCAAAATCTAAATATTTTGAACGCAGTTGTATGCATTTAATTACAGATACATCTATTGTTGGTTATTTTACTATAAAAATGTATTTTTTTAAGTGTTTTGTATTTGTTTGGGGCGTTCACTATTTGTCTATAGCTGGGACCCTAACACGTGCTGCCAATCTGGGTCAACGTAAATCTGTGAACAACAGCAATTAAGAGGTCGTTCTACGCTCCTCAAAACCTCCAATCTCTCGACCAAAGGCCTTGCTGCCGGATGTAGTATATCGTCATACCCAGGACTGTACTTACTGCGTGTTCTACGCATATTTAACAACTCGCAAAATCGACTTGTATTAATTTTCCTATTTTTTCCGCTGAATGTTTCCCTTTTTTAAAAATTAATTTTCATTATTAATTATGCTGAGTTAGTGTAAAGATCGCTTAAATAAATGATATTTTCCTTTCTATGTATTAATTATGTATTATCAAATAATTTTCAAGTGTCTTTTATGTTACTAGTGTGCATTTATGCAAAATCTATGTGAAAAACATTTTTATTTTGCATATCTTTAGTTTCTTCATTTTGCAGGACTTTTTAAAATTTGTGTGTGCATTTATGTGCAGAACTTTTTCGCGAAATAAAAGTTTATTAAAATCCGACAATAATTTGATTTTTGCAAGAATTTTGAAAACAATGTGTTTTTAACGCCCTAAAAAGACACTAAAATTATCAATAGTAAATCTTTGTTGATGCAAGAAAAACAAGATTTTTAAACAGAATTTTGAACGTGTTAGAAAGGATTAAAAATATTAATAAAATAATCAAAAAATACTTTGGTTGTTGGAGAAATGTTCTTTAAACATTGTTGGTCACCGCTATTGGGATCCGTCTACCCAGGTTTTTGTTACTGAGTGTCGGGATTGCAAAAATTTAAGAACAACAACACACCTTTTAAATGAAACATATAAAACGATATTTTTCTTGGGGGGGGGGGGGAGAAAGTAGAATCAGAACATCAGTTGAAATAACATTTATAGATTTTTTTCAGAAATATACAATAACAATAAAAATGTTCAATTTTCTTTGCAGTGAAGTTTGTTTTATCAAGTAATTAGGTGTTTGTAGTTCGGTGTTAAAACGTGTGGGCACTTACTTTATGACGCTAATCCTAATGTGTTTGTGACTTCGTAGACAAAGCCTAAGTAGGCAGTTGCTGGTTAATCCCTTCTATTGTGTGTGTGGATAAGGCCTTAGTCGGCGGCTGCTAGCTGTTGTCTCTTTCATTGATGCATGTATATGTGTGTATATATACATGTGTAGATCAAACTGGCCTTCGAAATTGTTTTGAGCCCCGAGAAGCAGTAGGCTTCTATTTTTATATCCATAAGGGGATTCAATATTTAATTTCACATAGAGGTGTGAACTTTATGAATACAATGTTTTCATTGCTTAGAAAATAATTTCCCACTGGCTCGCGAAAATTTCGAATTTGCAGGAGTGGTAAAGGGAGTTATTATTGTTATTTTCTAAATGGTTCAAAAACAACACTTGGTAGGTCTACAATGGAGACACGGTTAGCAGCTCGGATTGAGGAACCGGAGAGCCGAGGTTGAATTCCAGTCGGATCTATTACATTCACTTATGTCCTAATACCCTTGGGATAGGTATGGATCCTTTTCTTCTCCCTCCAGCTATGGGTAAATTGCACGACAGACTAGGTTCTATAGCCTTGCTTGACAACTGGCCTAGTATTCAAATCGGCCTGGAGAGGGTTAGGCTCTATCTTACCCAAGAAACATTACCTCTACAGCGGCTGCTGTATATGTGGTGGTACCCCTAAAACCCTGATGGTTCACGAGATTCGCGATGTCAACAACTACGCAAGTTAGCCCTTGTAATGATTGTTTATCCCCCCAAAAAAAAAAAAAAACGCCTACTTAGGCTTTGTCTACGAAGTCACAAACACATTAGGGTTAACACCATAAAGAAAGTACCCACTACAAACACTTAATTACTTGATAAAACAAACTTCATTGCAAAGAAAATTGAACATTTTTATTGTTATTGTATATTTCTGAAAAGAATCTATAAATGTTATTTCAATTGATGTTCTGATTCTACTCCCCCCCCCTAAAAAAATATCGTTTTATATGTTTCATTTAAAAGGTGTGTTGTTGTTCTTAAATGTTTAGAATCCCGGCATGGGATTTTATTGGTTGAAAAATATATATAGGATTTAATTTTAATTCCGATATGGTCTTTCTTCTCAATAAGAACTATTATTATGTTATTAAACATAAACATTTTGACGATAAAACTTTGGGTCCTTTTTCATCATGCTACGCTCTTTTTTTAGAAGAATTTTGGAGGTAGATAAGTTTATTGCATTTAACTCCTTTGGTTTTTAAGAACAACACTTTGAAGTTTATATGGAGAAATATCCTTGTTTACTTGACCCGGAAATTGTAAAATGAGCTTTTGTTAGAGGAAACGGCTAAGAGTGGGATCATAAAAATCAACAATCAAAAGGGGGCCATGAATAGAAAAAGGTTGAGAACCCCCGTTCTAGACACTGAAAGCATAATGATGCCGGGCATCGCCGGGCAGATCTACAAGTTATAATGTGAACTTTCCCTTTTCTCGCATGTAAATACTGCAAGCTGGGTTCAATTTCAAATTATATCAAGCTATGAATCAGTTTGCCTAACAGAATCCATTGGTGACTATTAAGTCTTTGTATTTTATTATTTGTTGCTTCTTTCCATTAACTCTGCCTTTGAAAAGAACTCCTTTTACCTACCTCAAAAGCAAATACATAGTACAGAAGGCAGTAAATGAAATAAATCTGACTAGAAAAGAACTGAATGACAAAAGTATGAAAAACGTATTTTGTTTATCTCATCTAATGGAAAAGGGATACTTTCAGCTTGGATAAGGTCGAAGAAAAGTCAGAATGTAGGCTCGACAACAGAGGCGATCTGCTGTGGCGAGGGAAAAGTAATTTATACCATTCGATTGTTGTAGGAAAAATAGGAAAACATTTTTTTCAAGATGAGTAATTGTCTCGAAGGATTGGTGTCGTGGGGAATGAAAGGCAGGAGGAGGAAATGCAAGAATATAAAGCGGGGGATAAAAAAGAGAATATAGAGACAACGCAGGAGATAAAAAAAAAAAAAAGAAAGAGACAGGAAAGGAAAGAAAAAAACGAGAAAACTGAGAAGAGGAAAGTGAAGTAGAATAAAAAAAAACGAAGAAAGAAAGAAAGGAAGAAAGAAAGAAAGAAAGAAAGAAAGAAAGAAAGAAAGAAAGAAAGAAAGAAAGAAAGAAAAGACAAAGAAAAATGAGATAATGAAAATGAGAAAGCGTGACTAGTTTGTCTTTATGTCATGCATTCAGAAAAAATGGAGGTTTTAATGCTTTTGGAGGAAAGTGATTGATACTTTTACTAAGATAATAATAATAATAATAATAATAATAATAATAATAATAATAATAATAAATACCCTTGTGTTTTTTAAGTCATTATCAGAATTCGGAGCAGATTCGGTTGTGTCACGTGATTCAAGTCAGATATTGTCGGAGAGGAGCAAACGAGGAGGAAGTCGGAGTAGAAAATGGATAGCAGTGGGAGGAGAAGTAGAACGAGTAGAAAATGGGAGAGGGTAAAGAGAGTCGAAGAGAAAAAAAAGGGGAGAGATAGGGAGATCTAGGGTTAAAAGGCATAAAAAGAAGAAATAAGAAAGAAAAAGAAGGATAGAGAAGAAAAGAAGATTTTAAAAAATCTAAAAAAGACTCTATGAAGTGAAGAATGAAAAGAAAGAGACAACAACAGAGATTAATACAATCGACAACAGGGAAAAGACGGACACGATAGAAGAAGAAGAAGAAGAAGAAGAAGAAGAAGAAGAAGAAGAAGAAGAAGAAGAAGAAGAATGGAGAAGAAAGAAAAAGAAAAAACAGTAGAAAATTAGCAGAAAAAGAAAGAACAAAATCAAGAAGAAATGGACAAAGAAAAAAGACGAAGAGAGAACTGAAAAAAGAAGGAAATGAAGAAGAAACAATGAAAATAAAAATGAGAAGAAAGATGAAGAAAGAAGACGACAAGGAAAAAACAAGAACTGAAGAGAAAGAAAGATATGATGAATGAGAAGTCATGTTAAAATTGATATTTTCGCCCAGCGTTCCTTGTTGCGTGATTTTCTTCGATATCAAAAGACGAATTTAACGAAGTTCTGCACAGAATTCCCACAAGACGGTCTTCTGTCAGTCAGGTCTTATTTGATTCATTCTTCAGACTCGAACACAGAACGAAAAGAATTAACTAATCTGACTTCTCCAACCAAATACGACACCAGAGGTTTGGGACACACACACACATCTTTCTCACCCTCTCTCTCCACACACACACACACACACATATATATATATATGTTCTGTATTTAGGAAGCAATCCCTCTTTTATACGTTTCATTAAAGACGATAGACACGTAACTGCGATTAAGCTTTTTATTAAATTTTTCTTGTGTTCGAACAAAATTTTCTGGACACATAGTCTGTAGAAACTGTCCAAATATTCTGTAATTCCAAACGCTTTCGGCTCTACTTTTAGCCATTATCAAGGATGATTTTATTTTTATTTTTTAACCGGATGTATGGGTTGTGCGTTTGTATCTGGAGTCATAGGGATGTTTTTTTTCTGAACACGGTCAGCACATTGTGGCCGTGTTTGTAGTTAATATTATTGAGTGTTGGGTTTTTCTTTTTATTATTAAGGCTTCCATTATTTTTCATCTTTTTTACATGTGGATGAGGTTATTTTGCTTGTATTTTCTACCGGTATGTTTTGGATAGAATTTGGTAAGTTTGTGTGTGTGTTTAAATGGGTTGTGATGAAACTTTAAACTGTTAGCATAGAACTTATGATTACAGATAACCGACTCGACTGTAAATTAATGAGACCTCAACGCCAGTCTAGTACTGCGATTAAATTACAAAAAGTCTAGATACCATAGCGATGAACTCATCCGAACAATTACAATGAAAATATTTATACAGGGTGGCTACTGAAAGATATAAAACAAAAATAACTTTTACAAACATCTTGGGGCACTAAAGTTTGAACAATTTGAATCTTGTATGGAAACATTTTTAAATCCATTTTCAGAATCTTCTGAACCGATGTTTTGGCGATGCTGAGTTGTGGAGAGCAATGACGGGTAGAAGCTGATGAATCCTCAAAGACATACTTCCGTACAGCTTCCACGGCAACGCAAGTGTGCGCTTAGGGCCTCTTCCCGGAAGATCGCTGACTGATCCAGTTCTTTCAAACCGGGCTATTAGGTTCCGAATCATGATATAGCTAGGAGATACTCTGACATTAAAATGTAACCTGTATTTTCTCTGAGTTTGAATAATAGATCTTTAATTTGAATAGAAAAAACTCAATGGGTTTTACTTGTTGCTGGACATCATGCGTAGCCATTTTAATCTCCAATGCAAAATAAATAAATAAATAAATACAAAAAAAAATATATATATATATAAAATAAAATAAAAAAAAACATTGAAAACGAACAAGTTATGACTCTTTCAAACCTTTCAGTGGCCACCCTATAGAAAAGGCACAGAAAAGCAACCCTACAGCGGTGGGCAAGTGACTGAAATGGAGCCACCAAATCAGGACAAATAATATTGCTAATTCTTCTTTGGATCATATGAAGGAGCTCAAAGTGAATAGCAAAGTTACTGGACCATATGTGGCAGCAATATTCTAAGCATAGACGAATGGTAGACTTATAGATATGTAAGATAAATTCTGGAAAGAAAAATTGTCGTACGACACAGTGAACGACTTTCTTATCAGCTAACCTAGTAATTGATTCAATATAGTATTTCCACTTCACATATATATGTATATATATTGTATATTAAAGTATATGTGAACAGCAACCTTTCCTTTAAACATCTTTCATTAAATACGACAGAAAAAGAAGATTTAATTAATTTTTTATTTAGCTTTTACACCATCCTTACGCTTTTCCGTTTTGTAGGAGTAAGGAAATACAAAGATTTCCCATAATTTTCATTGCTTCACGCGCTTTCGGCCGCTTATTTAGCTATTTTCAAGTTTTTTTTTTTGTATTTGTTGTTGTTTTGACTGTTGTATTTAATTATTGAATTGTTTTAATATGAGTGTTTATTGCGATATAAGGGCTCTGGTGAAATAAATTATTATAATGGAACCTTAAAGTGGTCTGTTTTTTCTTTAATATATATATATATATATATATATATATATATATATATATATATATTAAGGTATATACAAAATACTTTATATTGATTGTACAACTCTGAGTTCCATGCCGAAGTAATTATCAACTGCTGGTATTTTAATTTTAATTTAGGCAAAATTGAAATAAAAATAAAAATACGAGCAGTTGATAATATATATATATTAAATAGCTCTGCTACTTACCAATGCACAGTTTTTTCTTACACTATATAGTGTTTATATGTATTTGTATAGGATCGGTTGCTTATACATCTACCTATATTTACCTATATTTACCCATTTGATTATCTATCTATCTATCTATCTATCTATCTATATATATATATATATATATATATATAGATGACTATATGTATATAAATATATATATATATACATATATATAGATAGATGACTATATGTATATGTGTATATATATATAAGGTGTTCCAATAACTTGGACCGATTTTAAATGTGAATAAAGTTTAAGCGACTAACGATATTTTTCTTTATCTTTCAGATTTAACAAGACTTTGGCAATTTCAACCATGGAAAGATTAACAATCAAACAATGTGTTAAAGTTATCGAAGCCTATTACGAAAATGGACGTTGAAACAGAATATTTTCTAAGTCAACACATCTCTCGAACCTACAACAATCGTGCGACTTGACACCTTTAGATTTCTTTCTTTGGAGTCATCTCAAAGTAAGGTCTATGCCAACAAGCCGAAACAATTCAATACCTGAAGGATGAGATAATAAAGCATATTGGTGAGATCGAAGAGCAACTATGCAGAGATATCATCAAAAATTTTGACCATCGAGTGGCGGTATGCCACCGAAGACTTGGCTGACATTTGAGCGATATTATTTTTTCACACATAATTGGCATGACTTAAATAACATAATCCAATAGAGAAATAAAATAAATTTTCACCAATAACACTAATCTATTTACTATTGACCGTCATAATGAAACTTTATATATATATATATATATATATATATATATATATATAAGTTATGAAGAACTTGGTAATCCGTATGGGTAATCCCAAGAAGGATGAAATCCTGAGAGCTCAATGTAAAACCAGAGCTAATATTTTTTTTTTTTTTTTCGTTTCATTTCTTTATTGGAAGTGCTATCTGATGATCCGGCGTCCTTTTAAAAGAGCTCTGGTGAAATAAATTATTATAATGGTAGCTTAAAGTGGTCTGTTTTTTTTTATATATATATATATATATATATATATATATATATATATATATATATATATATATATATATTATTGTTTCATTAAAAACGACAGACAAGGTACTACGGTTGAGCTTTTTATTTAATTTTTCTTGTGTTCTGACAAGAGCTTTCTTTTCTGGACAAAGAGTGTGTAAGAACTGTCCGAATGTTCTGTGTTTCCGAGCGCTTTCGGCTCACCAAACCGGACTCATAAATAATTACATCGGCTACACAACCACATGTTTATCCAGACGTCTTACATTACACCTATCTGATCACAGTTCCATCAGAACACATTTAAACACACACTCAGATTTACCCGATACTATTAGGAACATACTAGTAGAAAACACAAATATATTAACTGCATCCACTTGCAAAAAAAGACTAAAAATAATGGAAACTCTAATAATAAAAAAGAAAAGGCCAACCCTTAACAATATTAACTATGAACAAAGCCACAATGTGCTAACCGTATTCGGAAACTAAAAATATCACTACCACACACTGAACATACACAGAACTCACACACTCTACTAAGCTGATAATTGAATCATCCTTGATAATGGCTAAAGGTATAGCCGAAAGCGCTCGGAAACACAGAACACTCGGACAGTTCTTACACACTCTTTGTCCAGAAAAGAAAGCTCTTGTCAGAACACAAGAAAAATTAAATGAAAAGCTCAACCGTAGTACCTTGTCTGTCGTTTTAATGAAACATGCATGAAGGAAGGATTGCTGCCTAAATATACAAATATATATATATATATATATATATATATATATATATATATATATATATATAACTTTATATATATGTATATATATATAACTTTATATATATATATATATATATATATATATATATATATATATATATATATGTGTGTGTGTGTGTGTGTGTAAGCGAGTTAAAGCACTGCGGATCATATCATGATTTCTCCAGTAAAGAGAGAGCACATGGTCGATTCCTGCCGAAGAGCACATTGCCTTATAAATATTCATCAAATACGCAGATCGATAGGCGCAATGCACATTTAAAATCAAAATCAAAATTAAAAATGGGGCGTTCATTTCAAATACCAGTATTTAATAACTTCTAAAGTCATAAAATCTCGGATTGAAATAAAATTCATTAATTTGTTAGAAATTTCTTTGTTTATGTTTCGAATACGAAATTGAGCCGATATAAGTCTTCAACAACATTTCAGGCTAAATAGAGCCTTGCTTTATGTTGACGCTCTTCATAGCTAAGAGGCAAAGCACACCGGATCAAACAGTGGCTTCTTCTGAAAAAGAGGTTGCAGGTTCGATTCCAACCGGAGAGTTCATTTTCCTTAAGATTTCACGAATGCGTAGGTCAATAGACATAATTCAAATAAAAATGGCGCGTCTATTTCAAATACGACTATCCTCTATAATACCGTTTGCAGTAATAAAAATGTCGGGTTGAAAGCGACTCCATTCATTTTTTAATTTACTTCTTATTAAACTAGAAATAAAAACGTCCAATACTTATCGAAGCTTAACTCAGAGTTTCGTAACTTTTTAATTCACTCATCGGGACTCTCAACAAGTTCATATAATAATTATTACCGCTCTAATCTACACTAAGCACTTTATTGGCAGAAAGGTTCTAAAATTTGATATACGTTGTCGTATCGTATTGGAAATCTCACAGTTTTTAAAACATCCAGAAGAAAAAGTTCAACCAGCGATCCTTCGCGGCCCAAATCAAAGTGTAGTATCAGTTTCAGTAGCCGACAGCCGGCCCACAGCGTCATCCATCAACAGCAGTTCCAACTAGCCAGCCAGCCGTCATCATCTCTAGCTCGCCATCTACCACCGCGCCAGCCATCTTCAGCAGGTCTCCACCTCGAGCCATGCTCGCCAGCAGCAATATGCAATAAACAATTCCTTTTCAGAGGAGCGCTCTTAGGCGACTACACACCTGTCCTTTTCAGGACAACGCTCTTCAGCGACTACACACCTGTCCTTTTCAGGACAACGCTCTTCAGCGACTACACACCTGTCCTTTTCAGGACAACGCTCTTCAGCGACTAAAAAACCTTTCTTCACAGGACAACGCTCTTCAACCTCTACAAAACTTTCCTTTTCAGGACAATGCTTTGCTCATATTTTATGTCCCTTGGGTAGGACACATGGCTTTCGTTCGTTTGTGAAGGCACCGCTGGTTACCACATCTAATCAAGACCTAATCAGCAATTGTGGTACTCTAACAAACAGGCTTTCACGTGACCAGTAGAACATTAGCAAATTCGTTCTGTAAATATATATATAAGAACGTTCCTCGTCATGGAAGAGGGCTGATTTGCTCTAGTGATCCCAAGACCGAAGCCATCCACAGTTTCAACCCCTGTAATGCAACCCAGGGTGGTAAGATCAAAGAGGAAGAACCAGACTGAACGCGACCAACATCCGAAGACCCCCAACGGCGGAATATGCAAAGATATACACGATCTCAACGACAAAACGGCCGGAAGGGAGCAGCGGCAGTCGGTCTGGCGTAACGAAGGCGAACCTTCACGGACCAAGCATCCGACAGCCCGATACAACCAAATTTATCAAATCTCGCCCGTCTCGATCCACTTTGAAGCGCAAAGAAGGCGCTTCTGGTCAAGTGTGTGGGCTTCTCCGTCGTGCAGAGTTATCCACCAAAATCAAATTCATGCGAATGGAGTCGCTAAACTCTCTTTGATTCACAGCAACCCCTCCCCACCCGCTCGTCCTGCGTATGACGATGAACTACATCTGGGTATCTTAAAGTGGGTACCCTCTGATAGCAAACCCTGTTATCAGGAAGTTTTGAGAAGCGTTGGACCACCTCTTAATTGCTGGTGTTCACAGGTCCTGACCCGAGGTGATAGCATTTCATAGGGTCCCAGCTATGGACAAATAGTTAACCACAAACTAGGATCAAAACACTTTGAAAGTGTAAAAATAGGTTTTAATACCAGCAATGAATTTTTGAAAAAAAATATTACCAGCAATAAAAATCTTATCGGCATTAAATAACCCATTGAGATGTTGATATGCCGTAATACAAATCAAACCAACCCAAAACCAAGCAAGCCAAGCAACCTCCGCCACCCAGAGAGAGAAAGAGACGATATCGATGATCGGATGCCGACCATCACGTTCAAAAGAGAGATAATCACCTTCTGCATTTCTACACTGCCTTTTCTCTGTAAGAAAGGACAGATGAACACTGAAACGTTAGAACAGATTTTTAACGGTTTTCATATTGATTAAGCTTTGCTATGTTTCTGAATCTATGGCTGTCGTAAGGATACGAATAAGATATTGCTAATATTCGAGCGACTAAGAATAGAAACTAGAACATAATTAACATTTCTGTTGACAAGGATGGTGCCGTAGACGACACGGATGAAGGGAATCATGATACGAAAGTTATCCTATTCAGGATCTGGTTGGGTTCTTTGGGCATCAGCTCAAGCGAAGATCAGAATTGATAGAAACCGTTTGCTATCGGCAGATTTCAGCGAAAGATAGATGAAAATCGCGAGCCTTATTCGCTTGAAAGGGAACAGCTTTGATTTGCTTTTTTTTTAGTCCCATTTCGATACAACAGAGCAGTTTCATGACTGACCCGTCCCTTGGTTAAGCTAGACTCTTTTTCCTTCTACTAGCTAATGTGAGTTAATTTCTATTCCCTTTGTTATAGTCCTTGTCAAGATTTTTAACCTCCCCAATTTGTTTTTAGCTTCTTTTTTGTTGATTGGGTTAGCTTTTGCTTTTCCCGCTTCACAATTTATTTTCTTCTGTTTTGTCGGAAACCTACCACCCCTCTTGAAGATGAACTTGTCTGCGTCTGTGAACAAAGACTTAAAATAGTGGCATGTCAGTTGACATGGGGAAGACAGACAGACAGAGTTGGACTGTTATTGTGACTTCCGTTTTTGAACGATATTTTTAATTTTTTTTTAGTACTGCTGTTTGGCAAGACTTCCTGGTCAGCGAAAATTTGCGTCATTTGAAATATTTGGACGAACTTTTTTTTGAAACACCGGACCATTTTCTGATAAGTTATTGTTTTAGTTTCATTCTTTTTAATTTTTTCTATTTCTTTTGTTTGTTTTTAATTTGTTTTTGGGCTTCGGCCCACATTTTTTCTTTTTTTAGTTCGGTTTGACAAAGTCTTACCGGACGACTGCTTTCTTATTTTTGTTTATTTCTTCTTAGTTTTGTAAAAAAAAGAGAATAGTTTAAGACAAAAGAAAAAAGAAAAAGAAAGCTTTGTGTTTATTTTTTTTATTTTCTTAGCGACTTCAGTCGCCTTCTTTCTCCTTTTTGTTTAGGTTTGACGAGTTTATTTTTCTTTTAATTTATTTTCTTTAGCGGCGTCAGCCGCAAAATTTTATTTTTTTTTCATTCTTTTTCTTTTTTGTACATTTGAAGTTTCTGGTTTTTCTTTTTATTTTCGGCTGCCTTCGGGCGCCATTTTTATTTTTGTTTAAAAAAAAAAGTCTTACCTGTTTATTTTTTTTCAGTTTTTTGTTTATCTTTAAAGTTTTATTTACTGGGTTATCCAGGCTTTTTTTTATTTGTTTTATATTTTTTATATTTTCCCCAACTCCTCTCCCCGTGATTGTGAAGAATTTTAAAACCCGCAGGTGGTAGTTTCCACTATTTTTTACAACATGGCCGACGGCAACAGTCGGGCCAATGTTAAAAAAGACCTGTTTGGTTCGGCCGCTAAAGCCGACCCAACGGAAAAGAAAATTGAAAAGCGGGCTGATGCCAGCACAAAATCTGACAAAAGCATCTCCAAAAAAGGAGATGCCTCTAAACCAGACCAAGTGCCTAAAGAGGCGCAAAATAAGACGAAAGAGGAGTTGCCCTCTTGCTGGAAGTCCCTCCCCTAGTTGTATTCTGAACATGGCGGATTTCCTGGATAAGGCGAAAGGCTACGCCCATCTTGTTAATAAAGATGGGTTCGTCGATGATGTCCAGGATCTCGATATGTTCTCAAAGAGAATGGTGACCGTTTTTGTGGTCGACAAGAAAACCCGAAAGATTTGTCGCTCCACAAAAGACACTGTGATCAAATGACTTTTGTCCCTGGGGATAAAACCCCAAAGAGTTATTAAGGGTACGGGTTTCTTCATGTGGGACATTCTGCTGCCCACACCGGAAGATTGCCTGGCCATGGCAAAAAAGGAATTGATAACGAAAGATCTAATATTGAGAACCGAATATGAAGTCCGCAGGCGGACCAGGATGGCCGTTTTCGAGGTTCCTCCTCAAATTTCGGGAGAGCTCCTGGCTGCATTTTTTATGCAATATGGCCAAATTTTAGGGGCTCTCTCCGACAATTTGAACGGGGGATGGACTTTCGATATTATGCTTGACCAGAATGCCTTCAAGTCCGTCCCCAACTGTTTGGTGTTAGGCGACCGGAAAATGCCGGTCATAGTGACTGGTAGGCGACCAACTTGCTGGAGGTGTGGAGAGACTGGTCACCTTTCCTCCTCCTGCCCAGGGAAGAAGGCCCCTGGAGTTCCGGTCGTAGGTGACCAAAATCCCCCCTTGGCCGATAAGGAAAAATCCACGGCGCCTGTAATGGGCCTAGCTGCGAGACGGACCGATGGGCAAAGTCCCTCGGTTGGGTCCCAACCCTCATAACCCCCGAAACCAACGCCTGCCACAAGTGTGGATAAGGAGAAGGACGAGGGGAATGGCGCCCTCGTAGTTGGGGGCAAGGGAAGACCCAAACAGCGGTTCCTCAGTCCCAACATGACACCAGGGACAAAGTCACCTACAGCCCCATTCCTCTGTCAGCTCTGAGGGCGACGCCTCGGCGTCTTATGAAAAACAGCATCAGAAGCCCAAAATTAAACGAACCAAGTTGGCAAAAAATACTTGACCTCAAAAAACTCAAAGAGAAATTGGAGTCCAAGGGGAAAAGAAAAAAAAAATCACTGGGGCACCGGCCCTCTATCCTCGGCCCCTGTCTTCCCCTTCTTCAACTAAATCTAAGGCAAATTTCACTAAGCCAGCTCCGCCCAAATCCTTGTCAAACTCACCAATCAAATCCCTACATTCACCTAAACCTTCACCAGTGAGGACACCTTCGGGGTGGACCCCATCAACCACACCAAATCTCACACCTATGTCGACACCAGTTCATTCACCACACAAAAAAAGGGGCAGAAGTCCTGAATCACAAACTGTCACTGACAAAAAAAAGAAAAAAATCAAACCACCATATCTCCTAGGGGAAGACGTCTGCCGCGTATCCCGGGACCAGGCCTAAAGAGTCTTTGGACAGACTAGAAATCCAAAGGACTTAAAAGTCCTTTGGAATTTCCAAAAAATCAACAACATCGATATTGAGAAGCCAGAGATTTTTCCAGAGGCAAAAAGGATCCTGACTGTGATAAGAACTGGCCCGGGTACGCGGGAGATTTGGGGCATGATAGAGGAGGCCCAGTCGGCCCTAAAAATGGTGCCCCCTGCAGCCTACCTACTTGACCCGGATACTAATAATTCAAATGAAAAACTCAAAGGGAGGGTCCCAGTTTTTGTTCACCCATCCCTTTATAGAGCTTTGAAACTCACCTACCCTTCGGACATCGGCGGCTTGTCTCAGGATAATACCGTCGAGAATGAGATGGCGTCTGGTTCCATGGGACGAGCTGTCTGTGTCCTCACCCCAGCCATGTTCTATCCTGAAGGGCAACCCTAATCGGTTTCACAATGGCACTTTATGTAGCTTCTTTGAATGTCCGGGGCCTGAGGTCCGAGTCTCGCAGGGCGAGGCTCTCTCGTGACCTTCAGCGCCTCGGGGTGAATATATGTTGTTTACAAGAGACCCGGTTTTCTTCTCATGATCGTGAGGACATACTGTCTAAGGGTTCGCCCTTTATTCAGCATGTTTTGATGGTTTTTCGAGGGGTGTCTCTTGGCTAGTGAGCAGGTCTTTGAAGGCTGCATGTACCCTTGTCTTCGCGGATCCGGCGGGCAGGCTTTGCGTGCTGGATGTTACCATAAAGGATAAGGTTCTTCGTCTCATTGGGGTTTATGCGCCCAATACCCATTCCGAGCGGCCTGCTTTGTTTCGGCAGATCGCGCCGTTCTAGACGACGTCTCGTCGGGTAGTTTTAGCGGGGATTGGAATGCCGTCCTTGACCCCGATATAGATCGTATAGGGCACAAAAGGTACTAACAACCCGGATGTGAAACCATTTCGGGACTTTATCGATGGGTTTGATCTCGTCGATAAGTTCCGGAATGAACACCCTCGGGAGGTAGTATGGACTTGGACAACTAGTGGCAACTCGGATCCTGGCTCGCGTGCGAGCTACCTGGACCGAGTCTTAGTTAGAGAGTCGATGTAGGGCTCTTAGGGTGTCCAAGTTTCCATTACATAGTTTATACGGATCATAGGCTTGTCCGGGTCCGTGTAAACTTAGATAAACCCTAAGGTTAGGTTGGCTGGTTACTGAAATTGAACTGTTCACTTTTCAGTGATCAGGGGTTTCAGGACCAGCTGCTACTAACGATCCAGAGGGAATTGACGGGAGCGGTTGTGGGAAATGCCTGGTGGGGCAATTTAAAATCTAAGATTCGAACGTTTGCTGCCGATTTTAGTCGTCGGCTCAATTTAGATAAGTTAGCGGCGCAAACGGCTTTAGAAGAAAAAAAAAAACGATCGGGCCGTGAAATCCCGTGTTAGTGGGGACATAGTCGTAAGCTAAGGCAGAGTTGGCCTCCTTGCTTATCAAGAAGGATCAAGCTCTGGTAGTTAGGGCTAGGTTAAAAAGAATGTCTTCTGAGGCAACGAATATGGCCGCTGAACTGCGTGTAGAGGAAAATCGAAACGCGGCCAGGCGACATATAGCGTGCGTCACATTACCGGATAAGCGGACCTTGACTACAAACGCGGGCATATGTGAGGTCTTTCGAGATTACTTTCAGGAGCTTTTCACCAGGGAGCCCGGTCTGAGCTCTGCTCAGTTCGACGCCTATTTAGTTGACTTTCCCTGCCTCTCGGCAGCTGAAGTGGCTAGGTGCGAGGGTCCCATAACAGAGTCGGAAATCTGGGAAGCGCTGAAGCAGGTTGGCCTGGATAAGTCTCCGGGATTAGATGGTCTTCCCTACGAAGTTTACTTGAGGTTGTCGCACGTTTTTGTTCCTTTGCTGGAACTGATGTACAACCACTGGATGAGGCAGGGTCTTTACTTCAACGCTTCACCAGGGGTGTCATCAAGTTGCTGCGTAAGGACAAGGACGGTGGGGATGGGTTAGGGAACTTTCGCCCTTTAACGATGTTAAACACTGACTTAAAGATTTTGGCGAAGATCTTAGCCAACCGTTTGCAGCTTGTCCTGTCTAGTCTGATTGGCCCCGAACAGACTTGTGCTGTCAAGGGCAGGACTATTCAGGATAACCTTCATATGGTACGCTTGATCTTATAACAAGTCGACAGTGAAGCCGCGCTGATCAATTTAGATCAGTCCAAGGCCTTCGATAGGGTTGACCTTCGATTTCTGGAGGCTGTCCTTTCGGCGGCCGGTTTCGGAGCCGACTTTCGCTCCTGGATCCGACTCTTGTATGCGACCCCCGGTGCGCTGGTGGAAGTGAATGGGGTAAGGTCGAAGCCTTTCGTATTGTCTCGCTCCATTCATCAAGGTTGTCCGCTATCGCCTCTGCTTTACGTTCTTGCGTTGGAGCCTTTCCTTCGCAAGTTAAAGGCGAATCCGGTCCTACGCGGTATTTCGCTGCCTGGTGCTTCCACCTCGGCCAGGTATTCTGCCTATGCTGACGACGTTTCGGTTCTTGTGTCGAGCAGAGCCGAGATTAACGAAGTCAGTAAGCAGATCAGTGGCTATGAGATGGTGACAGGGGCCAAGATCAACCGCGATAAGTCTGTGGGCTTGCGGTTGGGTGCGTGGAAGGAGTTTCTCTTCCGGACCTTTCCTCTGGACGGATGGGCCGATCAAGATACTCGGCGTCTGGTTCGGTCCTGATCTCCAGTTGGAAATGAATTGGTCGGAGGTACAGGGCGGGCCGAGGCCGCGGCTAGTCTGTGGTCTCGGAGGGACTTTCCCTGAAGGGAAGGGCGGAAGTTTGTGGTTCACATCTATCCGATCCTCCTCTACCGTCTTTCTGTGCTTCCACTCCCGTATGCCCGACTAATGTCATTAGTCAAGGCCTTGTTCTCTTTCTTGTGGAGAGGCAAGGCCCATATGGCATCTCGCGAGATCTGTTGCCTTCATCCCTCTGAGGGCGGTCTGGGTATGCCTAGCATTGAGATTCGTCAATATATGCTACGCATTACCTTTCTAGACCGAATGTGTCGCGGTTTGGATGAGGTGGGCACCTTTTGGAAAGAAGATGTCCGAAAACATTTCCCATCCCTGAGAAGTGTGCACTCGTGCGAGGAGGAGGCCGGTCGTACTCCTCGTGGCGAGTGCTCCTTCTACCGTGAATGTCGTCGTGCTTTGAAACTCCTCTTGCGGATGTCGGATGGCCTCTCTGACGCCCAAGCGTTGTCTCGTAAGGCATTATATCAAGTTTTAGTTAGGGGGTCCGTTCAAGATGGTCTGATCGACGAGCTCGGTCTTACAAAGCAGGAGGCTCGCTCGATATGGCCTTGGGCGCCTGGGCTGAAATGTCTCAATAACGATGAGGCATCACTCACCTGGCTGATGATTCGTGGGGCCCTCTGGGTCGGCAAAAGACTTTGTTCAGCAGGCTTGGAGAAATATCCAAACTGTCGTCGCTGTACTGGGGGAAGTCGAGACCATTGGTCACGCCTTTTTTCAGTGCAAGACGGTAGTGCCGTTATTGCAAGTTTGTTGAAGGCGTCATGGTTCGCATGCTGCAGGGAAAGTTTTTTGTCCTGGAAGCCAGTTCTGTTTGTAGCAATGTGGTGCCGCAATTGACGAAGGCTGAACACTATGTGTTCTGTTGCTTTATAGGGGTTATGCGAGTCGTGATTTGGACGACGCGACAGAAGGGATTCTATGAAGGCGAGAAGTTCACCTCTTCCCAACTGGTCTTGTACTTTAGGCATCAGCTTAAAGTCAAGATCAGGACGGAAAGGCGGCGGCTCCCATCATCAGAATTCGGCAAAAGGTGGGTGAATCTTGCGCGAATGTGTAGAGTGAAAGGAGCTGACCTAGAGTGGAATTTGGATGTCGGTTAGGTACAGAATTTTGTCCTAACAGGGTTGAACATAGGCAACCCACCCAGATATTAGGCTAGACTAGGTTTTCGTTTTTGAATTTTTAGTTACCTTTTTTTTTTTCGGTTAACTTAGCTAGGTATGTAAGCTCATTGGTCCCTTTTATTTCTGTCCCTATTTTTTACTTTTTGTTTAATTCCCCATCCCTCCCTCGTTAGGTGGTTAGTGATGTCAGTTCTCTGGTGGATGCAGGGGCGCCTTTCGTTTCGTGTGTGTTTTCGTATTTGTTGTTGTGTATGAATGAGTGAGTGTTTGTGTGAATGCTTGATGGTTTGAATGTGTTCTTATTTTCTTAGTCCCGCATCGATTTCGTCCGGTTAACTGATATTTCTGCTACATTCATAGTTTGTGGGGGTTTTTATTACTAACGTAATTTTGTTTAGTTTATTGTAAATAATTAATTCATTTTGTAAATATTCATTTGGGGATTTTAAAAGTTGTTATTTTATGACCCTCCCCCCATGAACAATATCTGTAAATAAGGGGACTAGTTAGGACTTCATAGAGAAACTGAGGTATTATGGTGGACGTAGTAAGAAAGGTAGGAGTGAATGTGTTGTTTTGGTGATTGGATTATTGTTGGCATGTTTGGGTCAGTGTCTGCGACTAGCTAAGTTTAGATTTAAGACAGATGAAGACCGTCATTCCCCATCCCCCTTTTCGGCCTTGTGCCACATTTTGTATTTTTTAATGCAAATAAATATAAGACAGACAGACAGAGTTGGACTGTTATTCTGACTTCCGTTTGGAACGATATTTTTGATTTTTTTTTAGTACTGCTGTTTGGCAAGACTTCCTGGTTAGCGAAAATTTGCGTCATTTGAAATATTTGAACGAACTTTTTTTTGAAACGCCGGACCATTTTCTGATAAGTTATTGTTTTAGTTTCATTCTTTTTAATTTTTTCTATTTCTTTTGTTTGTTTTTAATTTGTTTTTGGGCTTCGGCCCACATTTTTTCTTTTTTTTAGTCCGGTTTGACAAAGTCTTACCGGACGACTGCTTTCTTATTTTTGTTTATTTTCTATCAGTTTTAAAAAGAACAGTTTAGAAAAAAGAAAAAGAAGCTTTGTGTTTATTTTTTTATTTTCTTAGCGACTTCAGTCGCCTTCTTTCTCCTTTTTGTTTAGGTTTGACGAGTTTATTTTTCTTTTAATTTATTTTCTTTAGCGGCGTCAGCCGCAAAATTTTATTTTTTTTTCATTCTTTTTCTTTTTTGTACATTTGATGTTTTGTGAAAAAAGAGAGAAGTTTCTGGTTTTTCTTTTTATTTTCGGCTGCCTTCGGGCGCCATTTTTATTTTTGTTTAAAAAAAAAAAAAGTCTTACCTGTTTATTTTCTTTCAGTTTTTTTGTCATTTATTTTATTTTACTTTTTGTTTATCTTTAAAGTTTAATTTCCTGGGTTATCCAGGCTTTCTTTATTTGTTTTATATTTGTTTTTTCCCCAACTCCTCTCCCCGTGATTGTGAAGAATTTTAAAACCCGCAGGTGGTAGACTCCACGAATATTTACCACATGGCCGACGGCAACAGTCGGGCCAATGTTAAAAAAGAACTTTTTGGTTCGGCCGCTAAAGCCGACCCAACGGAAAAAATTGTAGATAAGCGGGCTGATGTCAGCCCAAAAACTGACAAAAGCATCTCCAAAAAAGGAGATGCCAACAAACCGGATCAAGTGCCAAAAATGGCACAAAGTAAGACGAAAGAGGAGTTGCCCTCTTGCTGGAAGTCCCCCCCTAGTTGTATTCTGAACATGGCGGATTTCCTGGATAAGGCGAAAGGCTACGCCCATCTTGTTAATAAAGATGGGTTCGTCGATGATGTCCAGGATCTCGATATGTTCTCAAAGAGAATGGTGACCGTTTTTGTGGTCGACAAGAAAACCCGAAAGATTTGTCGCTCCACAAAAGACACTGTGATCAAATCACTTTTGTCCCTGGGGATAAAACCCCAAAGAGTTATTAAGGGTACGGGTTTCTTCATGTGGGACATTCTGCTGCCCACACCGGAAGATTGCCTGGCCATGGCAAAAAAGGAATTGATAACGAAAGATCTAATATTGAGAACCGAATATGAAGTCCGCAGGCGGACCAGGGTGGCCGTTTTCGAGGTTCCTCCTCAAATTTCGAGAGAGCTCCTGGCTGCATTTTTTATGCAATACGGCCAAATTTTAGGGGCTCTCTCCGACAATTTGAACGGGGGATGGACTTTCGATATTATGCTTGACCAGAATGCCTTCAAGTCCGTCCCCAACTGTTTGGTGTTAGGCGACCGGAAAATGCCGGTCATAGTGACTGGTAGGCGACCAACTTGCTGGAGGTGTGGAGAGACTGGTCACCTTTCCTCCTCCTGCCCAGGGAAGAAGGCCCCTGGAGTTCCGGTCGTAGGTGACGAAAATTCCCCCTTGGCCGATAAGGAAAAATCCGCGGCGCCTGTAATGGGCCTAGCTGCGAGACGGACCGATGGGCAAAGTCCCTCGGTTGGGTCATAACCCTCATTACCCCCGAAACCAACGCCTGCCACAAGTATGGATAAGGAGAAGGTCGAGGGGGAATGGTGCCTCGTAGTTAGGGGCAAGGGGAAGACCCAAACAGCGGTTCCTCAGTCCCAACATGACACCAGGGACAAAGTCACCTACAGCCCCATTCCCTCTGTCAGCTCTGAGGGCGACGCCTCGGCGTCGTATGAAAAAAACAGCATCAGAAGCCCAAAAATTAAACGAACCAAGTTGGCAAAAAATACTTGACCTCAAAAAAACTCAAAGAGAAATTGGAGTCCAAGCGGGGAAAAAAAAAAAAAAAAATCACTGGGGGCACCGGCCCCTATCCTCGGCCCCGTCTTCCCTTCTTCATCTAAATCTAAAGCAAATTTCACTAAGCCAGCTCCGCCCAAATCCTTGTCAAACTCACCAATCAAATCCCTACATTCACCTAAACCTTCACCAGTGAGGACACCTTCGGGGTGGACCCCATCAACCACACCAAATCTCACACCTATGTCGACACCAGTTCATTCACCACACAAAAAAAAGGGGCAGAAGTCCTGAATCGCAAGCTGTCACTGACAAAAAAAAGAAAAAAATCAAACCACTATATCTCCTAGGGGAAGACGTCTGCCGCGTATCCCGGGACCAGGCCTAAAGAGTCTTTGGACAGACTAGAAATCCAAAGGACTTAAAAGTCCTTTGGAATTTCCAAAAAATCAACAACATCGATATTGAGAAGCCAGAGAATTTTCCAGAGGCAAAAAGGATCCTGACTGTGATAAGAACTGGCCCGGGTACGCGGGAGATTTGGGGCATGATAGAGGAGGCCCAGTCGGCCCTAAAAATGGTGTCCCCCTGCAGCCTACCTACTTGACCCGGATACTAATAATTCATATGAAAAACTTAAAGGGAGGGTCCAGTTTTTGTTCACCCATCCCTTTATAGCGCTTTGAAACTCACCTACCCTTCGGACATCGGCGGCTTGTCTCAGGATAATACCGTCGAGAATGAGATGGCGTCTGGTTCCATGGGACGAGCTGTCTGTGTCCTCACCCCAGCCATGTTCTATCCTGAAGGGCAACCCTAATCGGTTTCACAATGGCACTTTGGTTAGCTACTTTGAATGCCCGGGGCCTGAGGTCCGAGTCTCGCAGGGCGAGGCTCTCTCGTGACCTTCAGCGCCTCGGGGTGAATATATGTTGTTTACAAGAGACCCGGTTTTCTTCTCATGATCGTGAGGACATACTGTCTAAGGGGTTCGCCCTTTATTCAGCATGTTTTGATGGTTTTTCGAGGGGTGTCTCTTGGCTAGTGAGCAGGTCTTTGAAGGCTGCATGTACCCTTGTCTTCGCGGATCCGGCGGGCAGGCTTTGCGTGCTGGATGTTACCATAGAGGATAAAGTTCTTCGTCTCATTGGGGTTTATGCGCCCAATACCCATTCCGAGCGGCCTGCTTTGTTTCGGCAGATCGCGCCGTTCTTGACGACGTCTCGTCGGGTAGTTTTAGCGGGGGATTGGAATGCCGTCCTTGACCCCGATATAGATCGTATAGGGCACAAAAAAGGTACTAACAACCCGGATGTGAAACCATTTCGGGACTTTATCGATGGGTTTGATCTCGTCGATAAGTTCCGGAATGAACACCCTCGGGAGGTAGCATGGACTTGGACAACTAGTGGCAACTCGGATCCTGGCTCGCTTGCGAGCTACCTGGACCGAGTCTTAGTTAGGAGAGTCGATGTAGGGCTCTTAGGGTGTCCAAGTTTCCATTATATAGTTTATACGGATCATAGGCTTGTCCGGGTCCGTGTAAACTTAGATAAGCCTAAGGTTAGGTTGGCTGGTTACTGGAAATTGAACTGTTCACTTTTCAGTGATCAGGGTTTCCGGGACCAGCTGCTACTAACGATCCAGAGGGAATTGACGGGAGCGGTTGTGGGAAATGCCTGGTGGGGCAATTTAAAATCTAAGATTCGAACGTTTGCTGCCGATTTTAGTCGTCGGCTCAATTTAGATAAGTTAGCGGCGCAAACGGCTTTAGAAGAAAAAGTTGATCGGGCCGTGAAATCCCGTGTTAGTGGGGACATAGTCGTAGCTAAGGCAGAGTTGGCCTCCTTGCTTATCAAGAAGGATCAAGCTCTGGTAGTTAGGGCTAGGTTAAAAAGAATGTCTTCTGAGGCAACGAATATGGCCGCTGAACTGCGTGTAGAGGAAAATCGAAACGCGGCCAGGCGACATATAGCGTGCGTCACATTACCGGATAAGCGGACCTTGACTACAAACGCGGGCATATGTGAGGTCTTTCGAGATTACTTTCAGGAGCTTTTCACCAGGGAGCCCGGTCTGAGCTCTGCTCAGTTCGACGCCTATTTAGCTGACTTTCCCTGCCTCTCGGCAGCTGAAGTGGCTAGGTGCGAGGGTCCCATAACAGAGTCGGAAATCTGGGAAGCGCTGAAGCAGGTTGGCCTGGATAAGTCTCCGGGATTAGATGGTCTTCCCTACGAAGTTTACTTGAGGTTGTCGCACGTTTTGTTCCTTTGCTGGAACTGATGTACAACCACTGGATGAGGCAGGGGTCTTTACCTCAACGCTTCACCAGGGGTGTCATCAAGTTGCTGCGTAAGGACAAGGACAGTGGGGATGGGTTAGGGAACTTTCGCCCTTTAACGATGTTAAACACTGACTTAAAGATTTTGGCGAAGATCTTAGCCAACCGTTTGCAGCTTGTCCTGTCTAGTCTGATTGGCCCCGAACAGACTTGTGCTGTCAAGGGCAGGACTATTCAGGATAACCTTCATATGGTACGCTTGATCTTAGAACAAGTCGACAGTGAAGCCGCGCTGATCAATTTAGATCAGTCCAAGGCCTTCGATAGGGTTGACCATCGATTTCTGGAGGCTGTCCTTTCGGCGGCCGGTTTCGGAGCCGACTTTCGCTCCTGGATCCGACTCTTGTATGCGACCCCCGGTGCGCTGGTGGAAGTGAATGGGGTTAGATCGAAGCCTTTCGTATTGTCTCGCTCCATTCGTCAAGGTTGTCCGCTATCGCCTCTGCTTTACGTTCTTGCCTTGGAGCCATTCCTTCGCAAGTTAAAGGCGAATCCGGTCCTACGCGGTATTTCGCTGCCTGGTGCTTCCACCTCGGCCAGGTATTCTGCCTATGCTGACGACGTTTCGGTTCTTGTGTCGAGCAGAGCCGAGATTAACGAAGTCAGTAAGCAGATCAGTGGCTATGAGATAGTGACAGGGGCCAAGATCAACCGCGATAAGTCTGTGGGCTTGCGGTTGGGTGCGTGGAAGGGAGTTTCTCTTCCCGGACCTTTCCTCTGGACGGATGGGCCGATCAAGATACTCGGCGTCTGGTTCGGTCCTGATCTCCAGTTGGAAATGAATTGGTCGGAGGTACAAGGGCAGGCCGAGGCTGCGGGTAATCTGTGGTCTCGGAGGAGACTTTCCCTGACGGGAAGGGCGGAAGTATGTGTTTCACACATCTATCCGATCCTCCTCTACCGTCTTTCTGTGCTTCCACTCCCGTATGCCCGACTAATGTCATTAGTCAAGGCCTTGTTCTCTTTCTTGTGGAGAGGCAAGGCCCATATGGCATCTCGCGAGATCTGTTGCCTTCATCCCTCTGAGGGCGGTCTGGGTATGCCTAGCATTGAGATTCGTCAATATATGCTTCGCATTACCTTTCTAGACCGAATGTGTCGGGTTTGGATGAGGTGGGCACCTTTTGGAAAGAAGATGTCCGAAAACATTTCCCATCCCTGAGTGTGCACTCGTGCGAGGAGGAGGCCGGTCGTACTCCTCGTCTCGAGTGCTCCTTCACCGCGAATGTCGTCGTGCTTTGAAGCTCCTCTTGCGGATGTCGGATGGCCTCTCCGACGCCCAAGCGTTGTCTCGTAAGGCATTATATCGATTTTTAGTTAGGGGGTCCGTTCGAGATACTCTGATCGACGAGCTCGGTCTTACGAAGCAGGAGGCTCGCTCGATATGGCCTTGGGCGCCTGGGTTGAAATGGGTTGAACTAACGATGAGGCATCACTCACCTGGCTGATGATTCGTGGGGCCCTCTGGGTCGGCAAAAGACTTTGTTCAGCAGGCTTGGAGAAATATCCAAACTGTCGTCGCTGTACTGGGGAAGTCGAGACCATTGGTCACGCCTTTTTTTCAGTGCAAGACGGTAGTGCCACTGTGCAAGTTTGTTGAAGGCCTCATGGTTCGCATGCTGCAGGGAAAGTTTTTTTGTCCTGGAAGCCAGTTCTGTTTGTAGCAATGTGGTGCCGCAATTGACGAAGGCTGAACACTATGTGTTCTGTTGCTTACTAGGGGTTATGCGAGTCGTGATTTGGACGACGCGACAGAAGGGATTCTATGAAGGCGAGAAGTTCACCTCTTCCCAACTGGTCTTGTACTTTAGGCATCAGCTTAAAGTCAAGATCAGGACGGAAAGGCGGCGGCTCCCATCATCAGAATTCGGCAAATGGTGGGTGAATCTTGCGCGAATGTGTAGAGTGAAAGGAGCTGACCTAGAGTGGAATTTGGATGTCGGTTAGGTACATAATTTTGTCCTAGCAGGGTTGAACATAGGCAACCCACCCAGATATTAGGCTAGACTAGGTTTTCGTTTTTGAATTTTTAGTTTCCCTTTTTTTCCCCGGTTAACTTAGCTAGGGTATGTAAGCTCATTGGTCCCTTTTATTTCTGTCCCTATTTTTTACTTTTGTTTAATTCCCCATCCCCTCCCTCGTTAGGTGGTTAGTGATGTCAGTTTTCTGGTGGATGCGGGGCGCCTTTCGTTTCGGGTGTTTGCTTTCGTATTTGTTGTTGTGTATGAATGAGTGAGTGTTTGCGTGAATGCTTGATGGTTTGAATGTGTACTTATTTTCTTAGTCCCGCATCGATTTCGTCCGGTTAACTGATATTTCTGCCACATTCATAGTTTGTGGGGGGGGGGGTTATTACTAACTCAGTTTTATTTAGTTTATTGTAAATAATTAATTCACGTTGTAAATATTCATTTGGGGATTTTAAAAGTTGTTATTTTATGACCCTCCCCCCATGAACAATATCTGTAAATAAGGGGACTAGTTAGGACTTCATAGAGAAACTGAGGTATTATGGTGGACGTAGTAAGAAAGGTAGGAGTGAATGTGTTGTTTTGGTGATTGGATTATTGTTGGCATGTTTGGGTCAGTGTCTGTGACTAGCTAAGTTTTAGATTAAAGACAGAAGAAGACCGTCATTCCCCATCCCCCCCTTTTGGTCTTGTGCCACATTTTGTATTTTAAATGCAAATAAATATTAGACAGATAGACAGAGAGGGTAAGACCTCCGAGTCTAGCTGAGTCGTGATACAGTCTTTGACTGTAAGCGATGTCTGTCGAACTCTGCATTAGCAGAGAGGAACCCGGACAAAGCTTTGCCGAAGGGCAAGGTTTCGTCCGGGGAGGTAGACAGGGCCTGAACCCGTCTAGGCGGGTTCAATGGCTATATTTTGGGCCGAGCCTACGGGTTCGGAGATACCCACATTAAACCGGCCTTGTGCCATATTCAGTCCTCGTGGGTGGATCGATAAATACTAAGACAGATAGACAGAGAAGTTCTTAGCTGAGCTAGTTATTGACTACTCAGGCGATTTCTGTACCTTTTTACCAACCTATTAAAACCCTTTTTATTGTTACGTGTTATTTGGCGTTTGTCTCTACTAACCCCAAATCAACATCATAACACCTTCCATCACCATTATTGAGTGAACGTCTTGATTTTGCCTATTAGCAGAATACAGCGGCCATTTTTATTTTTCTGTGGGGTGTACGGGCCCTACTAATATATTTTTTTTTATTTTAGTTTGAAAATTTGGTTATTTTTTTCGTTTTTTTTTTCGTTATTGGGATCATCCTCTTTCTCCTTATCTCATATTATTGTAGAAAAAAAATGAGAAAAATAAAATAAAAATAAAACTTTAAATATTCATAAACTTTTACATCATGGGGTTTTAGTAGGTTTCCCTTGTGAGTATGCAGTATTTTGGTAAATGTAGGATTGGGTGAAGAGGGATGTGTTCTTGTGGCAAATGAGTAAATTGTAATGAATGAATGGGACGTAAATCAGATTCGGATCGTCGGTAAAGACCAGCATCACGCCACTCCCCCTTCGAACTTGTACCACACTTAAAAAGTACAATAAATATACACATTTCTGTTGCTAACATTACTTTATTTATGTGCCGATTCTCATCAGGACATGGGCGACCATGGCTCTCCCCAACTTCCTATCCCTTGTCGCCATTAGTTTCTTTCCGTACCGCCTGCCATTCATTCAGACAAGCTCGTCAAGTCGTTGGCCCACTGCCCTCTCTTTGCTCTCTTGCACTCAGCATGCCATGTGAAGGTTAAATTTTCCAAGCCCTCTTTCCTCATTATGTATTCAAATAATTTCAGCTATCTTTTTCTGATTCTGAGTAGAAGTGTTCTTTTTCTTACCATATTTTTAAAGAACTCATCGTTGCTTTTTCGCTTGGAATTTACAGTATCCTTCTGTAGAACCATATTTCTAATGCTTCCAGTTTTCTCTTCATCTCTGGGAAGATTGTCCAAACTTCACTGCTATATAAGATGAGAGCTATCACATTCAGAACACCTTTTTTGTTTCTAACGAATACAATATCAGTCAGTTAAGTGCCATACGTGATACACGCTTCGATGATTGTTTGTTTCGTTTCATGACTGACTAGGGCAGAAGATTTTCCTGCAGTAGGTTGCTATTAGACCGGTTGCCAACCAAGGCTATAGAACCCAGTCTGTCCTGCTATTCCACCCATAGCCGGAGGAGAAGCGTATTTGTTCATAAGTGAATGTAACGATCCTGACTGGAATTCGAACACGGCTCTCTGTTTTCTCGTGTCAAGATTTTAACCCTTACACCAAAACACACTATGCAACATACAGTTCACCAAATACGCTCTCCGATGTGCCGGGTGGGTGTGGGTGTTTTATAAGCGGGACGATCAGAGTGTTCAGATCAGAATATCTTCCAATAGACCCAACCTGTCCTGATCAAATCCAGACCCCGGAAATAGATACCCCTTTACACTCTTCCATTTTGATTTTGGGTAGCTTGAATGATGAATTATAAATTTTAACGACATCCCTACCAATCAATGGCATACGGACATTTGAGAATATCGTCCACTGTTTAATTCTAATTAACAATCACTTTAATTTGGAGCCTTTATTTGCAGATTCATCCGAATTCTAATGAATAGTGCGCGAAATAGAATTAGATTGAAAATAGGACATCTGATTGTTTTTTACGGTTTATCACTCTTTTGCAGGTTACTTAAAGCCAGAAAATATTTTTAGGTTGCAAGAATTCTTTTTGGAGATGATAATGATTTACTGGTACAAGTCCTACTAATTAACCCATAGATCGGGGGAGAAGACGTGGATTCAAACCTTTCCCAAGCGTATTTATGCGTAAGTAAATATCACGAACAAAACTGAAATTGAAACTCGGCTCTCCGATTAACAATGCCGAGCCGTTTACCCATTAAACTACCCGCTCTCCCAAGCTTACAGCATCTGATATTCCCAAGCGGTCACCCATCTAGGTACTAACCAGGTTCAACGTTGCTTAACTTTGTATTAATTGGAGAGCTTGGAAGAAAGGTTTATTCTCCGATTAACTTTTCCTCCCATTATGATTATATTCGTGATATAAACAATCGTAGTTAACAGTGGTATTCCCATGTGGTTACCCATCTAAGTACTGACCAGGTTCGATGTTGCTTAATTGCGACGGTCGGAAGAGAACACCTGTTTCAATGTGATATGGCCGTAATCCCTTTCGACTACCGGCATAACCAATATTACAGTACCTGGAATTCTTAAACCGTCACCCATCTAGGTAGGGACCAGGCTCGACATTGCTTTACCGCTGATGGTACGAGAACCGGTGTTTCAACGTGATATGGCCTTGATCAATTTTTACCACTTGCATATCCAAGATTACAGCATCTGGTATTCCTGAACCGTCACCCATCTAGGTACGGACTAGACTCGACATTGCTTAACCAGTGATGGTACGAGAACCTCTGTTTCAACGTGATATGGCCGTAAGCCAGAAATAAGACAAGTGTGGTTTTGTCAATGACACTGGAACAAGAAATGATATATTTATGCCCAGAATGCTTTCGGAGAGAGTAATACAAAGTCAGATGGATCTACACATAGGTTTCATAGATTATGCAAAAAGTATTTGATAATCTCTGACGCAAAGATCTATTTGAACTGCTCGGTAAAAATGTTATAACAACCCCGAACCGGATAGAAAATGAATTGTGTTTGTAACATGGCGATATTTACTTAAAGCCAAGTCATAATGCAAGTCAGGGCAAGAACTGGAGGCCTATCTGAAATCTCGTTGTTTATATCTTTCTTTTTATGTGCCATGTTCTTTCAGGACGCAGGCGAGATCATGGCTCTCCACCTCCTTCTATCCCTTGCAACTCTCAGCAAGCTCCTTCCCTCTGCTTCCTCCCCCAGACCACGTAATGTCGTCCATCTGCTCAAGCTCGTCAGGTATGTCACACGCTACTTTCCCTTGTCTCTATTTCCTTCTATTTGACCCGTGAGTATCAGATTCTCCAGACCCTCGTTCCTCATTATGTGTCCCAGAAACTTCAGCTGCCTCTTCCTGATGTTAAGTATAAGCCTCCTCCTTGTTTGCAAACTCTCTAAGACCACATCGTTGCTCACATGCTCGGTCCATGATATCCTTAGCATTCTTCTGTAGAACCACATCTCCGTCGCCTCGAGTTTCTTCTTCATCCTTGAAGAAATCGTCCAACATTCGCTGCCGTAAAGAAGAACAGATGTCACGTAACAGCCCAGTATTCTATTCTTTGTTACCAAAGACATCTTGCTGTCTCACAATACTCTGCCCAGCTTTTGGAATGGGTCCTTGGCCATCCCAATACGTCTACGGATCTCAGTGTCGCACTTACCGTCTTCTGTCAAGACGTTTCCCAGATATTTAAACTTGTGTGTCTGCTTGATTCTAGTGTTCCCGACCTGCAAATCACATTTCAGGCTCTTCCCCTTACTGATGACCATCCATTCTATTTTCTTGTAGTTTTTGCTTAGTCCTTTCTTCTCACTCTCCGTCGCTACCTTCCGTAGGAAATTTTGTAGTTTCTCTTCCGTGTCTGCTACCAGTATTGTGTCGTCTGCGTAGCTTATGTTAAGGTTGTGGCCGCCAATGTTAAATCCCGGTAAGATTTCTAATTCTCTCAGAATAGCCTCGCTGTCTAGGTTGAACAGGTCCGGTGAGAAGACGCATCCTTGCCTTACGCCCCTTTCTATTTTTGTATATTCACTGAACGCGTTCCCTATGCACATGCATGCTGTTTGCTGCCAGTATAGGTTCTTGATTATTCTGATAACTTTCTCAAATATATCAAGGTTTGCTGAGCAGTTCCATCAGATCCTTGTGGCGTACTTAGTCGAAGGCCTTTGCATAGTCTATAAAACATAGGTACACGTTCTTCTGCATTTGTATTGCTCTTTCTGATAACATTCTGAGCATGAATATCGTGTTCCTTGTTCCGGTGTCTTTAACGAACCCGCACTGATCTTGTCCTATCTCTGGCCTGATTCTACTGAGCGCTCTATTCAACAATACAAATGATGAGGTTTGTCATGTGGCTCATCAGGTTTATTGTTCGGTGGAGTTCGCCTTCGTTTGCAAGGAAGTACTATAAGCAAGCTTGAAATTTTTTATAGCGCCAAACATGTCGGATTTCGTACCAAAGAAAGTTTATTTGTAGGGAATTTTACTGTGCTACTTTATACAAAAGAAATCTACAGCTGAAGCGCACATAAATCTTGTTGAGAGTTACGGCGACCATGGTCTCTCGGAAACAACATGCAAAGATTGGTTTAGACACTTCAAAAATAATGATTTTGATGTTGAAGATAAAGAAAAAGTTTGAAGACAAAGAATTGGAGGCATTACTGCATGAAGACTCATGTTAGGCGCAAGTTGAACTTGCAGAATCATTAGGAGTTGATCACACAACAGTTTTGAAGCGTTTGAAAACATTAGGAATGATTCAAAAGCAAGGGTGCCATAAAAGTTGAAGCCGAGAGACTTCAAAGTACTTATATTTTGGAATATATTTTGATTTCTTCCAGAAATTGATGGATTAATGTAATGAAAGAATTCTTTCATATTGGTTGTTTTGTTAATTTCATTTAGCGGCATATTAACCCCTATAGATTATTTAATGTCGAAAGCTAAATATGTTAGTAGTTCGGTAGTTTTTAAATGGATTTGGCTGAAGTCGCTACAATTTGTTAGTATGTGTTTTATTGGGTATATGTTGTATATCCCCCTCATGCTGGGAGACTTTGGCCAATGCGCCAACTAATACGATGCTGTATACCTCCCTCGTTCTGGAGAGTTCTTGGGTGACGGCGTCGATTCCCTCACATGTTGTATCTTCTCTGTCACGTCTTCTCAAGCAAAATGTTTTTGATTCAGAGATAAGATATCAACAAAGAGTATTTTAACTTAGCTAGTTTATTAACGTCGACGTATACATCTTCTAACAAGCCAGTGAGTTGCTTTCTCCTTCCACCGGGGAGCCGTTTCAGACACGAAAGTCAACACGATATTCATGCTCAGAATGTTATCAGAAAGAGCAATACAAATGCAGAAGAACGTGTACCTATGTTTTATAGACTATGCAAAGGCCTTCGACAAATTACGCCACAAGGATCTGATGGAACTGCTACATGGTTAAGAAATAACTCAGTGAAAACCTTTTTCTATCTATCATTCTCACGCTGACTCAGCCAATCAAAATCGACATTCTTGTTTTGTATTCCATCTGACCTCAAAGGAGCAGTGATACACTTCCCCGTAAAGATAATAGATAAACTATTATTTAACATACAATTCTTGGCATGCTATACAGATCAGAGATGTCTCTTGTTTTAGAATATAAGTATGTGTTATCATGGAGTGTCCGATATGAAGTCTGGAAATTATTACTTCATCTTTGCTTGTTTTTAGTGTTTAATGCCATTCTTCTATGATGCTGTAAAATGACGTTTTATGAAATAGAAATGAAACAATTTCAAAAACGTTTGACCTTTTCCAACTTAGAGAGAAGTAGTGTCCAAGCGTACAGATCCACGGGTTAGCCTGAATGTGAAAGCCGACTTTTCTTCCTCTTTTATATTGAATACACACTTTTCTGTGGCACGGTACAAACCACATGGCGTATATCCAATTAGCAATTTGCAACGTATACTTACTTGATCTCGTGATCTCGTGATGTCTTTATTCAATCACCACATTTCAAAGCAGAGGCAATACGCGTCTTGTAATCTCGTGAACCGTCGCCCTCTTCAGTAACGTCATATTACTGATTATATTGCATCAAGAGTTTAGTAGCGGGTATGACGATAAACTGCATCAAACAGCAGGGTATCTGATTGAGGGATTGGAGATTTTGAGGAACGTGGAACCACCTTTTAATTGGTGGTGTTCCAAGGTCCACCCTGACCAGGGGTGTTAGCGCCTGTAAGGGATCCAGCTATAGGAAAATAGTGACCCCCCCAAAAAAAAACCAAATAATAGGAAAGTATAAAAATACATTTTTATAGTAAAACACAATCAATACATTTTTATATAAAAAAATGACCAACAATACATATTTAAAGCCAAATGATCAGCAATATATTTTAACGTAGAAGTACCAACAAGATATTTTATCTGTAGTTGCAGGCATTCAAATGTATTCAAAATATCAGGTCATTCCATAAGTTCTGTCCGAATTTTAAATAAAGAAAACAAGTGACCAAATGTTACATTTAATTACAGATTCAATCAACAATGTATTTTCCTTGATTATCTATTACTTCCTTCCATCTATTAACAAACTTACTAATTCCATTACTGTAAAATTCTTTTGTCTTTGATTCGAAGAACTCATAAATGTCAGTTTTAACCTCTTCCTGTGTTACAAAAGCTGTTTTTTTCCAAATGATTCTGTAAGCTACGAAACAAATGGTAGTCTGAAGGAGCAAGATCGGGAGAATAAGGTGGATGAGGAATTTTCTCCCAACCAAGTTCTTCGATCTTTTGTGACGTGATTCTTGCTGTGTGTGGTCGCGCATTGTCCTGATGAAACATCACCTCTTTTCGATTCACTAGAGAAGGTCTTTTTTTTCTCAAAGCTTGGTTCAAACACTCTAATTACTGACAGTATATTTGAGCATTAATTGTTGCATTAGGTGGTAAGAATTCAAAGTGGATTATTCCTTGGTGATCCCACCAGATTGAAAGCAGAACCTTTTGCCCATGAAGTTCCCTTCTCAGCTGTGGCTGGGGTCCTTCCCCTTTACCAAGCCACTGTCTACGATGCTTAACATTTCGATAAAAGATCCATTTTTCGTCGCCAGTCACAAGTCTATCCAAAAAAGTTAAAACAAGTTGGCGAGAATGGAGAGGATAGCAGATGTCAACTCGGGATTTGCGGTTGTTTTCAGACAATTCATGAGGCACCCATTTTCCAAGTTTAGGAACTTTTCCAAGTTGTTGAAGATGACGATGAACAGTTTGGTTTGAACTGAGAACCACTGCCAATTCCTCAACTGATAAAGCAGGATTTTCTTCAAGGGCTGCTTCAAGAAGCTTTTCATCAAACTCAACTGGACATCCGGTTCGATCTTCATCTTCAAGGGTGAAATCTTCACCTCTGAATTTTTCAAACCATCTTCTGCAAGTTCTTTCATTCACACATTCCTCTCCATAAACTGAGTGAATGTTTCTAGCCGCTTCGGCTGCTGAGTTTCCTTTCTTGAACTCATAATGCATTATGTGCCTCAAGTGATTCTTGGATACTTCCATGTTAACAGGGTTTTAATGAAACAAAATTTAATTTAATTGTTCTCTAAAATAAAATTTGATCAATTTAAATGCATCTAAACATAAAAATAATGTTCAGCTCCATTAGACATTATAAAATAATCTTTAAATTTTGTTCATTTTAACAAAAAGTTAAAATTCTGACAGAACTTATGGGATGACCTGATATATTTAGCTGTAGCCATAAAATTGTGTTAAAAAGTTTTAGATTTCATTATTAACTAACACATAGTTGATGATATGCTGCTAAATGAAATTAACTAACCACTAACATGAAAGAATTCTTTCATGACATTAATTCATATAGTCTTACAATTTCTTAAAGAAATCAAACTCTATTCCAAAATATAACTTCAACAAAACTACAATAGAAAACACATGTAACATCGTCTCTAGTAATTATGTTCACACTAACATGTATATACACAAAAGCTGAGTATCATCTACCATGTATTCAATTGTGAAAACAGAATAACGTCTCATAATTTTATTACTTCAAAATTCACAAGAAAATTAAATGAAGGAGTTGATATGCTGTAAAACAAACAAATCGATCAAACATCAACTATTTATCAAACTTATAACTGTCTGACACAAGACCATAGAATTTTGAGCACCCGTGAGGTTGGAAATGATCTACAAGATTAATTTTTTAACAAATCACACTATGGAAGGTGACCTTTGGATGCTAAAGGTCAGCACAATTTGTCAACGTTTATCTTAAAAAAACTCATCTCACTAATCTAGTATTGGTATTTACAAAATAGTTTCATGTGAAATAAAATCTAGTGTTAATTTTCAAGACTAGTTAGCAAAAACATTCATTGTGGTGAGGTGACATAAAATAAGAGGCCATCATGCATTTTCCTGATAAAAATCATTTCCAATGCATTTTCCCAATAAAAATCATATCAAACGCTTTTTCATGATGAAAATCATTTTCCTAATAAAATATTTTCCAATGCATTTCTATAATAAAAATAATTTCAAGTGCATTTTCTAATAAAAATCATTTTCAATACATTGTCTTGAAAAAATTCCAATGAATTCTCATAATAAAAAAACAATTTCCAATGAATTTGCATAAAAAAATAATTTCCGATAAATTTTCCAAATAAAAATCATTTCAAATGCATTTTCATAATAAAAATTATTTCCAATGCATTTTCATAATAAAAATCATTTCAAATGCATTTTTATAATAAAAATCATTTCCAATGCATTTTCACAATAAAAATCATTTCCAAAGAATTTTCCTAATAAAAATCATTTCCAATGCATTTTCCAAATAAAAATCATTTCCAATGCATTTTCCTAATAAAAATTATTTCCAATTCATTTTTATAATAAAAATCATTTCCAATGCATTTTCCTAATAAAAATCATTTCCAATGCATTTTCCAAATAAAAATCATTTCCAATGCATTTTCCTAATAAAAATTATTTCCAATTCATTTTTATAATAAAAATCATTTCCAATGCATTTTCCTAATAAAAATCATTTCCAATGCATTTTCCTATAAAAAAAATTTCCAATTCATTTTTATGATAAAAATCATTTCCAATGCATTTTCCTAATAAAAATAATTTCCAATGCATTTTCATAATAAAAATAATTTCCAGTGCATTTTCGTAATGAAAATCATTTCCAATGCATTTTTATAATAAAAATCATTTCCAATGCATTTTCCTAATAAAAATCATTTCCAATACATTTTCTTAATAAAAATCATTTCCAATGCATTTTCCTAATAAAAATCATTTCAAATGCATCTTCATAATAAAAATCATTTCCAATACATTTTCATAATAAAAATCATTTCCAATGCATTTTCCTAATAAAAATCATTTCCAATGCATTTTCATAATAATAATCATATCCAATGCATTTTCCTAATGAAGGAATAGAAAGGTAAATGAAAGATTGTTAAACAGTCGTAATTGTAACATTAACTTCCTAAACTGTTCACACTAAAGATACCTACTTAAATGGTCCGTTGCTTCATTCTATTACTTCAGGAAGGTTCTGTGTTCAGCAGTTTTTTACCTGTACAAGAATTCCTATTAGACCAAAAATGAAGTATTGATATATCTGGTCTGATGCGAATCTTTCTTCATTTGTTCAAAATCGTTTACGCTGTCTTTGTTCATTGATTCATTTTTTACGGCTTATCAACCTTTACATGTTATTTAAAGCTTGAAATATTATTTTTAGATTGTAGAAAATCTTTTTCTGAGATAATAATTTAGTGATACAACTCTTACTAATTAACCCATAACTGGGGGAGAAAGGTGTATTTTATAATTTTCCGGGGTTTTTTGTGCGTAAGTGAATCTAACGAACCTAACTGGAATTTCAACTCTGCTTACCGATTAATAATTCTTAGCCATTATCTATTACTCCACCCACACCTCCAAGCTTACAGCACCCTGGTGTTCTCAAGCGGTCACCCATATTCCTTCACTTCGATAATCGTACGAAAACCGGTGTTTCTAGGTAATATGTCCGTACGCTCATTATACCACAAATACATACAATCTTAGAACACCTGGTCTTTCTATGCAGTCATCCATCTGGTTCCTGACCAGGCTCGACGTTGCTTAACTTCGGTGATCTTGTGAAAACCGGTGTTTCAACGTGATCAACGCTGTAATTCCATTATACCGCCCGTACGTCTAAGCATACAGCACCTGGTAATCCCAAGCGGTCACCTCTTTGGTTCCTGACCAGGCTCAACGTTGCTTAACTTCGGCGATCGTACCTAAACCAGTATTTCGAAGTAATATTGCCGTATACCACCCATACATACAAGCATATAGCACTTGGTATTCCCATGCGTTTACCCATCTAGGTACTGCTCAGGTTCGACGTTGCTTAACTTCGGCGATCGTACCTAAAACAGTATTTCAAAGTAATATTTCCGTATACTATCCATACATACAAGCATATAGCACTTGGTATTCCAATGCGTTTACCCATCTAGGTACTGCCCAGGCTCGACGAGGCTTAACTTCGGTGATTGTGCGGGAAACGATGTTTCAACGTGATATGGTTGCAAACTCATTATATCGCCCGTACAGCACCTGGTATTCCCAACCGGTCACCCATCTAAGTTCTGACGACGCTTAACGTTGCTTAACTTCGGTGATCGTACAGGAACCGGTCTTTCAACTTGATATGGCCGTAAGCCTGTCTTGTAAGGGAAGACATATTTTCCGCTGTACAACCGCACCGTTGTCGAATCAGCCACATTTCCACCGTATTCCAATTGTAAAGAGGAAGTTCTACTCAGACAACTTTTTTTCTTAAAAAATGCTACTTTGTGGATCTAAATCCCTTGTGGATGCTCTCCTCACAGCACAATCTTTATGATTTCACGACACGGGTTATCTAGTCTACAACCGCAATTTCAAAAGCCTTAACCCTATCCATATCATCTTTGTTTCATGCCATATCTTCTATTCATATCACTCAACCCATTCATCATAATCATTTTGAAATTGACCCCCTACGTTAAGTAACTTTTGAGCCTTGTATTTGGTCAAATTTAGTATAAAAACCACGTGACAAGATCAGTTTGCGAAGTATCGTACGGTGTCGAGAACTTTATCTGCTGGGTCTTTTGTCCGTTGAGCCATTCCTTCAAGTACACTATTATTCAATATACATAGGGAGGGGGCTAATTCAAGTCTATGAGAGTTTTATAAATAGCATTTAAAGCAAAGAAAAGCGGGCGTAGTAAAATGGTCATTCTCTTTTAAAAGGTTTAAAACAGAGAAGTTTGCGACCATCAGACTTTGACCCAAAATTAAGAAAAGAATTGAGATTATAACCTAAGCTTCATTAACGGCTTCAGAGGCTTTGCCTAATAAGGAAAAGGAAAATCTATATGTTTATCGGAGGCATCTGTTAAGATGTTCTTTTCACGAGCCACTGTCTGTGTTTTGCTTGGCTTTATATATCACTGCACTCGTCTATTTGTCTGCTAGTTTGCCTCTTTACTTCAGCGGCTGTCTGATTGACTGGGCGGCTGGCTTAACGCTTATTCTTCGTACACTGTCATCGGCGCATGCGTGTTGACAATCATATTTTAACCGTCTAATTTCCAACACCATTGATAATATTATAAAAAGTATGGCCTGAAATCCGGCTTTTTTTTATCTAGAATTTTCAATTAATTCTTTAATCTGAACTCCGTTCAATCTGTCACAAGATTTCAAACAATAATGGTTCGAAATTATTTTTGCAGGTATGATAATCAGAAAAGAAAAAATGCGACATTTAATTTCTAAAAAAAGAAAGTTTGTTTCCTAAAACAATCAATACATTCCGTTAAAAGTAAAAATGGCTAAAAATATCCATTTGCTTACCTACAGGGTGCGACGGATAAATTGTGGTCTAAATTACGTAAAAATGAAAATAATACTGACATCTCATTTTAACAGATAGTTTTACCAAAATTACACAAAAATACTCAAAAGTAAATTCAATAAGAACACAATTGGATTCAACCACGACCTCCAGACCACTTCGAAATCTCCTGCATCTCTTCTGGACGGTCTCCTTGTTTAAGATGGTGAATACTGCAATAATCCTTGCCTTCAGTTCATCTTTGGTGTTACAAGGAATTTTGTCGGTCTCTCTACGCCCCATACATAATAATCAAGGGTGTTGCAATCTGGGGAGTTAGCTGACCAGACGTAAGGGATGATGTGGTCGCAGAAATTATCTGGCAGCCATGACTGGGTTCCCCTGCTTGTGTAGCATGGTGCAGAGTCCTGTTGTCAGACATAGTGTCTTCCAGCAGCCATCCTCTTGACCCAGGGCAGCACTACTTTCTCGAGGCACGTTATGTAGGCCTCTGCATTGAGTGTGAGGTCCTCACCAACAAATTCGGGTGTTTTTTTTTCTTATCAGAACGACCAGAGTGAGTTTTCCGAGCTGCCGTACCTTCGTAATCACCATTAGACTTGTCCAACTCTTTCTCTCAGAAAAGCAAACGAAACACGCTCAAACAACTTAAATTTCTTATAATGAAGCTATGACATTACTTGATATATATATTCTGTATATTTAGGCTTGCATATATTATTATGAACAACAGACATTTTGTGTCTATTAATTTTATTGATCGACTTTTCCAAAATAAGAATAATGCTTCTCAGAAAAGCAGGGAATTCCACCAGAAAATGTCCGTAGTTTCATTTCCAAAAAAATATGGTCCAAACTTTCTATTTTCTTATTTTATTTATTTATTTATTTTTCTATTTTTCTAAATCTGGTCTGCAGTTGATGAGTTTCATAGAACTAGTGAGTGTTGTAACGTAGGCAAAGAGTGTTGTGACATAGGCAAAGAGTAAGCGAGGTGTGACGTGTACGTTTCTTTTATTTATACATTTGAGTATGCGGACTCTTAAGTTATAGACGCTTTTATTTGTTGAAATAATCATTATTTAGTTTTTGGCGTTTGTGCATTAATTAAAAGTTAAAAAAAACGCACACATATGTAGAGATACAGAAGGCGATTATCTCCCTTCGGTGGAGATAAAGCAAATGGGTCACGTGACGGCCACTTAGTGACGTCACTCCATACAGTGATGAGAATAACCCTCCATTCACTTTGTTTACAGCAGCCAAAAGGAGCGGTTGCTTTTTTTAGCTTGGCCCAAAGGACCCGAGCAGAGGTTAAATCTGCTTCCCCAGCAGGATATGATAATACCCATAATGGGGGAAATTTTTTTCTGAAACGTGAGTGACTGCCTCCTTTATAATAGACAAAGAGTTGATTGGTGACATTGTCGTATCCTGTCGGCACGCGCACATTTTTTTTTAAAACAACCGAAAGAAGAAACTTCAACTCCATGGCCAGTGATGATTTTAAAATTGATCCAGCATGTAAAAATACCTCAAAAATGCCCCCCTAACACAGAGAGAGAGAGAGAGAGAGAGAGAGAGAGAGAGAGAGAGTCCGTGGACAATATTAGAATGAATAGGATATGAAACAGACTAACTAGTTTTACGGTAGTCAGTGACTTCCCCTTTGGTTTTGTGCCACAATTATAATTAAAGTACAATATCTAAGTTTAGACTAGTCAGTGACGACCGGCTTTTCCACACTTCCCCTACGGCCTTGTGCCACAATCATGTCTTTTTATCCACGGACAAATCAAAACAATCCACGGACAAGATGACTAGGATCAAAGTGTAGTATCTGTTCTAGCAGCAGACAACCGTCCCATGTCTCCAGCCATAGCAGTTTCAGCTATCATCGCCATCCTCAACTCGCCATCATCCCCTGCTCCAGGCAGCCATCCTCGCAAGCAGGAACGATAAGCAATAAACTGTCCTTTTCAGGACAACCCTTTTCGACGAATACAAAACTTTTCAGGACAACGCTCTTCTTACCCTCAACATGAACATGCAGAGATATTTTTTATCGAGTGCAATGTCACCTTAATTTTGTCTATGTATTTTCTTTAACGAAAATAAACTTGGCAATACATTTTTTTCTCAAGTTTTCGTTTTGTTTGTTGTTGTCTTCCGTCCTTCAATAATATATTAGGTTGGTGCAAAAATAATGGTGTAAGAATGTCGTTTTTTTACGTCAAAAAACGACATTATTACGTCATTATTTTTGCACCAACCTAATATTTGCGAGCGGATATGCCACCCGTAACTGCACTAAGGAGGCTGATGGGGCAATATTCTTGAAAACAAGGCATACAGCTGACACCTTCCATAGATTTGAGAAACATTTCCCTTTCAGGCGGCGATTAATCAGCATTGGCAATATCTTACTTATTATAAAATGCAGATTGTGTGTGTGTGTGTGTCTGTTCGTTTATATATTGGATCGGATTTCCTACATTTTTCAACCGATTTCAACAAAACGTCACAGAACTGCGTAAAATTACCTTGCGTTGGTTCTGACTGCGCCAAAAATTGAAAAAACACAATTGTTTTTGAACAAAATCAATTTGAAAACACGAAAAAACACGATTCTGTCGCCAGAATGAAAGGGGGACAACTCATATCGAGTTATACTTATAAAACCCAGTTTGTGTGTGTGTGTCTGTGTTCGTTTATATATGGGATCATATTTCCTACATTTTTCAACCGATTTCAACAAAACTTCACTTTTTGGGGTGGAAGATAGTGTTTCTTATTGTCTTGCGCACTTTTTTCTTTATTTTTACATTCAGAATGCTTTAAAAATTCCATTTACAAGACAATTGTTTATAAGAAAATTCTATTCAATCGGTAGACTCATAACGATTGAAAACAATGTTTTTGTTTCAGTTTGGGTTTTTCGTAAAACCCCCAAAAAAAACAACAAAAAAAAAAATTAATTAAGACATGCGTGTCCATCAACCTTAAACAATAATCTTTGTCAATTTTATTTTTCAGTCTTTACGATGGTCGATATTTGATTTATCTCTTACTGTTACATCGCCGGGCAACGCCGGGCTCTACTGCTAGTTGAAGATAAACCGCGGATAAGATCATTAAAAACAACAGAACCAGTAGCCTTCGTGGAATCAAGGTTTTTGATGAAGTCTGGAAAGTTTGTGCTCATTGAGAAGGGGAAAGTCAGGTATGGGATAATCGTAATATGGGATAAAAGTACCATTGCCAATAAAAACATTATTTTTTATAGCTATGTCCATTCAGAAAATAGTCACCCCACAGTTTTTCTTTTTAATACCCATGAATTGCTATCCCTTCTTGAGAATCATGGTGGAGTGATTTCTCCGAGGTTTTGAATTTAGAGTTGTGCTTCTTCTAACGCTACAAAGCCCTCTCTACACTGCTATTTTATCAATAGCTGAAAGTAAATGTGAACGTAACTGGCGAGCTCGGGATTTGAACTCGGAGAGCGGGGCTCACTTGCCACGCCAATAAAAGTTACAGGAGTGGAATTTCACTGAACAACATGTTTACTTATTCAATTTATTATTCTAATCTTTGACTTTTATAAATGTTATAAACAGAACGTTTCGGCCAAATACCCCTTGGCCATCTTCAGGTATCTATTATTTTGTTTGATAGTGGATATCTTGTATATGTTGATTATTGTTAACCCTACTATGCTGTTTCTTGTTTGTCCCTGCTAAACCAGATGCAAAGGTTGAACTCACTTTCCAGATATTTAAACGCCTGTACTTGTTTGATGCTGACATTTACAATACGTTGTCCGCATCTTGGCCTTATTTATTTACTGTCAACCATACACATAGGACTTATATAAAATTTGTCACTTAGCTGATTGATATTATTTCAAACACCTCTACTCCAAAAGTTCATAGACGAAAATTAGTCTAATCGTTCTGTCCACCCGTCAGGAGATATCAGCAATTGTCTGTCGATTTTCTCATTTTCGTTATTTTTATATTAAGTTAAAAAAATAATACTCTTTCTTAGGTTGATTTTTCTTTGTGTCTGTGTAGGTGCATATGTGTGCATATACGTGCGTGTATATACATGTGTGAGTACACCTGTACGTGTGCGTATGTGCACATGTGTAGTATGCCGTAATTATTTCTTCTTTTCATATTTTACTTGTCTCCCTATATTCTCTCATTATTCCTTTTCTTTCTAGAACACGCATCTAAGCAGCAACTGATTATTTTCACCAATGGGCTGTCATGTGGCTCTCAAGGGCCCTTTTAAGATAACAGTAAACTGACCTTGTCAAAAAGAAGATAATTTCCTTCTGAAATCCTTACAATATGCTGAAAATGTTATTTTTTACATCTTCAGGGTTGTAATCAATAAACAAATTCTGACGATTATTTTTAGAATAGACGCTGATTTCACAGCTGTCACAATACAATGAAAAATGATAATTTTGAATAAAGCTAGTAAAAAACTAAATACTACTTATGCCATCTAAAAAAACAGAATTAATTATTTTGATTATTCCAAACATATTGCAATTGTTACTGACTTGAAGCGATCTGTTCCAGCTATACAGTCGAACTCTCTGTTTTCGGGCAGAGAGGAACCCGGACAACGCTCTGCCGAAGGGAGGTAGACTGTCCCAATCCCGGTTCTACGGGGATTTTTTGGCCAAGCCTACGGGCTCGGAAGACCCACGTTAAACTCGGCCTTGTGCCACATCTACCCTCGTGGGGAGGCTAGTAAATATGGACTTGAAGACATCTTGTTCTTCTTGATTTCAATATCAGATCACTTTGCTTTTGAAAGAAAGCAATTAATTGCAAATTGAGCGCTTCAACTTGGTGTAATGGTTAACGAGCTTGTCTCGTCATATCAATTACTGATTAGTAAGTCCGATCCACACTAGGTTCTCCATAATTACGGCCTAAGTTTTATTATAATTAATTACAACTAAAAAATACAGGGGGTGCAAAAGTAGGTATACAGTAATGAAAGACAAAACGTGCGTCCAAACCATATCGTATTGATGATACGAATATATCAATAATACCATATCAATAATAAATATATCAATCCCTCAAATATGCAAACTGTTTGCCCCCATCATTCACACACTTTACCTGCAAAACATTTATTATTATTAATATTATTTTTTACAAACTAAAAATCTTATTATAATTATGCTTGTTCCTCCCTCCGCTACTTCACACGACCGTTACGTCTTGCCAATACCTCATTAATAATGGACTGTTTCATTTTGGTCGCTAGGAAACAGGGGTAAAAACACTACTTGGTTTCACTGAAAAAAAAAGAAAGAAAGAAAGAAAGGAGTGTTTAACATTTTTTTCATTTTTAACTTTTCATTTGTACGACCTTAATTTTTAAAATAACGACAGGCATTCATATTTATGAAGTTATTGCAATATTTTCTTAAAGTTATCGAGCTTTAATATTTGACGATGCGATAGGGGAATTTCTACGGATATTTTATTGTTGTAGAACTCGCTATGGGCTTATTCAGTCATTAATTGAAGAATTAAGATTCATCAGCGATTTCAAATAATAAAATATGGAAGTTTTCACGGGTTAAAACTAGTTATGCTAAATGTATTATATAGTAGAATCCCTGACAACCGGACTAAGAAGCCCTTCCAGATATCAGGAATTCGTTACTAACATGAGGGGTTATATTTCGATTAAAATCAAAGAACTGAAATCAGGTTTAACATTTATTTTCAATGTTTTATAGTAAACAAAATAAGCTAATGGTGAGTGAAATATAATGGAATTGATTCTAAGGAAAAAGAAATAAATTATGTAATGTCAATGAAAATTCATTAAATTAATTATGCCACGTACGCAAATAATGTAACGAAGATTTTTTAATCACTGTTGCATGATGATTCTTTCTCGTCTAATATCATTCTCAACTTTTTCCGCATTTCATTTTGCTTTTGTTCATGAAATTTTTTAAATGAAAGACACTTTTTAACTGCATGCATTATTGCAACCATCATAGCTGAATGCTGGCTTTCTTTCTATAAGACTGACAACCTTTTCTATAGCATTTTCAGTTTCAGTCAATCATGTTTTTTATTTCCTTGTTCATTGTAACAATGTGAATGCTGGAGAATAGTTTCTTTGGAAGATTTTATATCATACAATGTTGACTTTCCTATATTGAACTCAGCCATTAGTTACAATGACCTTTCACCAGTGTCTAGCCTGTTTAAAATTTTCACTTTTTGCGATAACTCCAAAGTTGTTCTTTTCCTCTTATTTCCATTGTCTTTTGCACCAATACAAGCCATTAGGATGAAATATACATAAGCAATTATCCAAAGTAAATTTCCTGAAAAACAGAAATTTCAAATCAGTTACATATCACCCAAATAGTTCAAATATACACATCAAAATCATGTCCAGATATGCGGGATTCCGGATATGAGGCTTTCTGGATATGAGGGATTCCGGATATGAGGAACTCCGGATATGAGGGATTCTACTGTAATAATAATTATGAAAATGAAAATATTAACAATGATTTTAATGAATTCTAGTATTAAATGAATCTTAGAATCATTATTATAATACTGGTAACACTGGTATAATACTTACTGTATATCTACCTTTGCAGGCCCCTCTACATAAATAAGGGGAGACTATTCTTTAATTATCCAAACTGACTTAAAATTTTAATTTAAAATTGTACTTCTAATAATCCCTAATCTTGCAGGAGTCTCATCTTAAATGATTTTTGAACATATAGGCTTCTTTTATTTGCTGAGTTTCTTCAGACCGTGGGCGATAGTGGCTCTCCACAAATTCCTGTCTTTTTTTTAGCAGTGATTGCTTTTTTACTATCCTTTCCACTCACTTTTCTGCCATGCATTCCCATAAACTCCTTAAAAAAAAGCGAACAAAAAAATGGCAACTTCTTTAAACCTGTTTATTAATTTTACCTTAATATTTAATGCTTTTACAATCCTGTATAATTACGTAAATTTTATGCTCTTATTATTTTTACTATACTAATCAGTTTCCTTTTAGTTTGCTGAGCTAATACAGAAAAAAAACCCTCACATCTTCGACAGATTTTTGTTAGGGCAACACCTTTAAAATACTTTAAATTGTAGAAATAATGCAATTTCCAGTTCAATTTGCAACTTAAAAATAATAAGTTCATCGTTCGTGCTCACTCTGATAATCAGTCAGTTATGTGCCATGCGCAATACACGCTTAGGCGATCATGTATCTTTTGATACATGACTGACGAGGCAGATTTTTTCCCGCGGTAGGTTGCCATTTCCTTCTGCGCTAGACCAGTTGCCATCCATAATGCCTCCACTCTGATAATACTGATCTATTTTTTGTATACTCCTATATTTGTTACGAAAGCCGAAAAGAAAGCTAAAATATTACTAATTTTTTCATAAAATAAGATTACCCGATAAATAATTATATTATTATTTTGTAAAAGATTACATATTTTTATGTAGATATGTTAAAAAAAGTAGTGTAGGATTATCCCACTTTTTCCAAAGGATTTCTGTTAACGGGCACTAGATGGCGTTGCTAAAACTGTGTATAAGAAAAGCTGTTATCTCTTTTGTTTCCTCTTTTAACCACACGATGCCTTTGGGATAAGACATGTCTTTCGTCTCCCCCGTAAGCTTCTTTGTTATCCGGTGAACTACATATCGCATTGTACACAATAGTACACCGCATACAAATGTATGCACACACGCGTATTTCATAATTCCATAAAAAATGTACAAAATAATTTTTCAAATGTAAAACTCTTAATATTTTTAGTCGGACTTTGCACACAGGTGAAAAAGGACATCACCACCCAACACCTTCGTTCATAACTTTTCTATTCTTTGTATATACTTTGCTCATGCAATAAAATATGTTAATGTTATTTGCATTATTTATGCTCGGATTATTGTCCTCATCGCACGCACAATATGTGTAAGAATTGCGCTGTTTCAATTAGTGACAAGTTAATCTACGAGAAAATGTGATGCATATGTGTCCAATGTAAGAATTTAATCTTGTTTTTGGTTATTGGTATTGTAGTTGCAACTAGCCACAATGCAAGAATTGGCTATGATAATTTAGTTTCTGATAATTACAATCGAAAGCACTCAAACAAAAACATGAACTTCGGACCGTTTATCTAAAATTTGTATCTAGATAGGCTACATTCGAAAATTCGATAATTCAACAAAGATTTAAACAAATGGACTGTGTCAATTTAATTTTCTAAAACTTGTTTGATAGTATTCTTGCTGCCTAAACACACAGTCACACACATTTCATTTAAAACTTTTTTTATTCTTGCTATATACTTTATACAAGTAATAAAATATGTAGGTGTTATTTATATTATTTTTACTCAGACTATTGTCCTTATCACACACACATACACAATATGTGTACGAATTGCACTAAGTTTCGATAAGTGACAGGTTAACCTACGAGATAATGCGGTGCATATGTGGCCAATATAAGAATTTAATGTTGTTTTTGATTATTGGTATTTGGGATACAACTGGCTACGATACGAATATTGGCTATGATACTGATAACATTTAGTTTCCGATAATTACAATTCGAAGCACTCGAAAAAAATGAACTTCGGACCGCTTATTTACAATTTAGATGTAGATAGGCAACAAACTATTCGAAAACTGAAAAAAAAAACTTGCTAACCCACACACAGACTGAGAAATGGCATGAAACCATCTCCACCCAAATGAAATGTATTGATGTTATTTTCATTATTATGCTCGGACTATTGTCCTCATCTTTTTTGCGTATTCTCGAAGAAGAAGTATAAATTCAGTTTTATATGTTTGGGTTTAATTAAAATTCTAAAAATAATAGTTAAAAAACTGTGTATACAGTAACTTTAAAACTTTGTCAAATTTGCTTTCTAAACTGTAACTAGTAGTAGTAATAATAATAATAATAGGGATTCGAAGACTAATTAAGACAGTTTAGACAAGGGCAGTGCTGTGATTCGCTAAGTGACTGAGAACGATGCAAGAAAATTTGAGCAGACTCCAATGACAGCCAACCGATATTTCGTGTCTACACGCAAATGAAGAAATCGGATCAACAATAATCATTATTGTTAAAATGTATGCCAGGGAAAAAATGTTGAGCTTTATTATTCATATTTTTATTCTTTATTCTTAATCTGGTTCCTTATTCTTATTCTTTATTCTTATTCTTAATCTTGTTCTTTATTCTTATTATTAATCTTGTTCTTTATTCTTATTCTTTAAGTTATTCTTTAATTCTTATTCTTTCTTATTCTTTATTCTTATTCTTTATTCTTATTCTTAATCTTGTTTTTTATTCTTATTCTTTATTCTTATTCTTAATCTTGTTCTTTATTCTTATTCTTTAAGTTATTCTTTAATTCTTATTCTTAATCTTATTCTTTATTCTTATTCTTTATTCTATATTCTTATTCTTTATTCTTGCTAGAAGATCGTTTGTTAAATTTTTTTGGAGAAATATTTTCGTAAAAAACTAGATTTTACCTTTACAAGTAATCTGTTGTTTTGAATCTGAAAGGATGAATGAGGAAACGAAAGAAAAAGTAGACGAAATAACAGAGATAAATTTATGACCGTTACATTTAAGAGAAGAAAAAAAAGGAAGAATAAAGAATGAAGTGAAGGAAAAAAAAGAGAAAAAAAAAACTTGAAACGAAAATTTGCAGAAAAAATAAGCACAAATTACTAATTCTGAATCAAACAGACTGAAAAAGACAAAAATTATTAAAATACCTGCAGAAAAATATTCTCACGAGAATGTCAAAATTCACTACAATAATAATAATAATAATAATAATAATAATGAAAAAACATAACCAAGAATAATGTAAGGCAAGTTTTAACAGGATCCCTAAAATGGAAATCCTCAGGAAATGACAAGGTACCCAACTTTTGGTTTTATCATCTGTTAACAATTCATAAAACTCTTGCACAAACTATCAATGCTAATTAATAACCTCAGTGAAATAACAGAATGAAGGTATGACATATCACATACCAAAAACTGGTAAAAGCACGTCTGTCCTGACGAACAGTATTTATTCTTTTCTTGATGAAAGCAGCATTCTTCTTTTGGAACAGGAGGGATGTCGTCGAAGAGGTTCATATAGTTGCAAAGATCAACTGCTAATAAACAAAATGATCCTGGAAAATTGCAGGAAAAAAGTAGAAATCTCTGCAGAGTTTGGATAGATTAATGTAAAGCCTTTGATAGTGTGCCACACTCTTGGATTCTTAAGGCTTTGGAAATGTACAAAGTCTCCTTGGTGACAGTAAATTTCCTTAAATATAGCATGAAACTGTTTGAAAACCATATTATACCGAAATTACACCAAAAGTACGTCCACTTCCACTTGTTTGAATATCGAACGAGAAATCTTTCCTTCTCTTCTGTTTGTCTTTAATCCCCATTTTGCATAAACTAAATAGTTACAACTCTAGATACAAAGTAAAAAAGAAAGTATTTAATAACCTACTCTACATGGATGGTATCAAACTCTTTGTCAAAGACGACAATGAGTTGAAGGGTCTCCTCAATAGTGACAAAAATGTTTCAGTGACGTCTTCAGTATGAAATTCGGATTAGATAAATGTGCAAAAGTTTAAGAAGGGGAAAATTACAGAAACACAATAGATCGAGATTTTGTCACAAAGATTAGGAAAGTGGAACAAGAAGAAGCCTATAAATACGTAGAAGTTAATGATTGAGATAGAATACAACAAATCCAAATGAAGGAGAAAATAAGAAAAGAATAGTAGAGGCCTGTTCGGCTGGTGGGAAATACCGAGTGGAATTCACAAAACAAAATGTCAGCCATAAACCTTTTGGCTGTTTCTATGGAGCGATACAGTTTCAATATCCTTAATTGGACCATAACTGATATTAATGTCAAAACGAGACAGCTTCTCACCTGCCTCCGCATGCGTGTTGTATCCTTAAAGAGGTTACAAACAGACAAAGGTGGTACTCGAGTGAAGGAACAGCAACACGCGCGTAGATGAAAGAAGAGAGGTTTATTGTAAAAGAGAATACACTACTGAAAGACAAGGATTCGGTTGGCAGGCTAGTAAATCCCGAAGCAAAGTTATTTATCTCCCCGCGAGGCAGGATGTGTCACAAAGCCGAAAATATTTTTTTGGGTAACAGAGCTCGTAGGCTCGGGCAAAAATTCCTCGTAGAGCCCACAAAAAAAACGTGGTCGGGTAGCTGTCTACATCCCCAGGCGAGACTCTGCCCTTCGGCATAGCCTCATCTGGGTTCCTCTCCACCCGAAGGCAGAGAGTTCGACTAGCTTAGGTGGAGACGAATCTCCAACTATTTTCCGAAGTAAGCCCCCAGGTATACCCTGTGCTCACTATATCATACTTATTATAAAACCCAGGTTGTGTGTGTGTCTGTAAGTTTATATATTGGATCGGATTTCCTACATTTTTCAACCGATTTCAGCAAAACTTCACAGGACTACGTAAAATTACCTTGCGGTGGTTCTGACAGCGCCAAAAGTTGGAAAAACACAATTGTTTTTGCACAAAATCAATTTGAAAACACGATTAAGAGGTATCGCGAGAATGAAAGGAGGACAACTCATATCGAGTTACTTATTATAAAACCCAGGTTGTGTGTGTGCGTGTGTGTGTGTGTGTGTGTGTGTGTGTGTGTGTGTGTGTGTTGTTCGTTTATATATGGGATTGGATTTCCTACATTTTTCAACCGATTTCAACAAAACTTCCCTTTTTTTTTGGAAGGTAGTGTTTCTTATTGTCTTGCACACTTTTTTCTTTATTTTTACATTCAGAATGCTTTAAAAATTCCATTTACAAGACAATTGTTCATAAGAAAATTCTATTTAATCGCTAGACTCATAACGATTGAAAACAATGCTTTTGTTTGAGTTTGGGTTTGACCAATTCGTAAAAAACTCCAAAAAAAACAAACAAAAAAAAAAACAAAACAAAACAAAAAAGCTAATTAAGACATGCGTGTCCGTCAACCTTAAACAATAATCTTTGTCAATTTTCAGTGTTTATGATGGTCGATACTTGATCTATCTCTTACTGTTACATCCCCGGGCAACGCCGGGCTCTACTGCTAGTATATATATATAGCTACTGATATAGTCAGTCCACATAGGCGATAGGGAGTCTGGGATATTCCATTACAACAATGCATCGTCCTAAGGCTGATGCTGATCGTCTGTATGTGCCCATATTTGAAAGAGGCAGAGGATTAGTTCAACTAGACATGTCTTACAAAACCACAGCGATCGGTCTTCAAAGATACCTGGAAACTACAGAAGACTGGATGAGGATCTGTGTCAAAGAACATGAGAAAAATAAAAAACTTTATTCAGTAATGAAGGAAACCAACATATTCAAATGAGAATTTCAAGTCGGTGAAAAAGTGTAAATAAACCATAATACACCCACTGAAGCGGCAAAGAACCTAAAAAAAAAGAAAGCAAAAGCAAATGCAATGAACCAAATGAAGAAACAATGTCGCGGTCAATATTCTGTCCGTACTAAACAAGCTGATGTAGACAAATCCCAGTGGTTAAGTAGCGTAGGTTTAAAAGCTGAATTTGAAGGTTTTATTCTTACTGCGCAAGGTAATGACTGCTAACTAGAAATTCCCAAGTACATATACTAAAGAATTCTAACACGAAATGTATATTCTGTGATAAATATACAAAAACAATGGACCCTGTTGTATCATATTCGATTGAATATAAAACTTGACATGATAGAGTTGGCCAATATCTTCACTGGAAAATCTGCAACTTTTACGGGAAGAAAACTGCAAGAAACTTGTATGAACATCAGCCAAACACAGTTACAGAGACAGGACCTGTAACAATTTTGTGGGACTTTATAATACACACAGACAAAACAATCAAAGGTAATCGCCCAGACATCGTGATCAAAGACCACAAAAACAGGTTGCACTTTCTTATTGACATAGCAGTTCCTGCAGAGTATAATGTATCTTTGAAGCTCTTCAAAAATCTATCAAGGATCTATCTATCAGGATCTTGAAGTGGAAATCTAAAAAATGTGGCAAATGAGGACATCAATAATTCCAGTTGTAGTTGGAGCCCTCGGATTGGAAAAGGTTCAAATAGACTCATTGAAGGGATTCCTCGTGTCTTATGCCTTAAAGAAATACAAAAAATGTACCCACAAATACAGCTCACACATTACGAAAAGATTTATCTATGTAAAATGTGTGTGATCGTAGGATTTTTTTTTCTTTCCAAAAATGATCAGTGGAAAATATGAAAATTTCTGACCTTAGGTCTCTGGTTGGAACCCGGAAGGAAATGTGTATACAAGAGAAATCAAAGGAAATAATAATAACAACAATAAAAGTATTGGAAAACTACCTTAAAACATAATTTACTCAAATGGCCACTTATCAAATTCACTTGCACTAATAAAATTTTATTAATGATTACATCCTCTTCAGAGGAGTAAAATCTTCCCAGTATGAGTCACTTTCTGTGTAGACGTTTGCAGAGATAAATGCAAACCCGACGAATATTTACCATTTGAATCAAGTATAAACTTCATCGATTTTTGCCTTTTGACTCAAATATAAATCACGCCAATGTTTACATTTTGACTCAAGTATAAACTAGAACGATGTTTACACTTTGACTAAAGTGTGATACTATTTGTCGTTGCCGCGGTAAAACGGAAGAAAATTTTGTTAAAACATAAGAAAGTGTTATCTACTGAAAGACATTGAAACGAGAAAGGTTAATACCAAAAACCCGTGGGAAGAATTGGATATGTAATTCACACATAAACGACTTGAATTGTATGTTGAGCAATGGGAACAATGGAAAAGTGACCCAGACTTAGGGGGCGGGGGCAATGTTGATTGACACGTAGCTGCAAATGCGGGCTGGAAAGCGAAAAAGTAGATTTTGTGAATGTAGAAGTCAAGTGACTTACCTGCTAACATGGCTGCCTTCTTCTGTTTCCTTGTAAAGCAAGCCAGCTGATTTTACCCCATTTTATAGGAGAGTGCCTAATACACCAGTTAGGTTGGTCCATTTTGCTAGAATGGACCTGCCCAATACATTTGCATGAGTGGTCTTTATTCACCCATATATTTCTCCATGAAATAACTCAAGTCAGTTTTAGCTTTGGCTACACTTGCCTACTTGTGTGTCAGACCACTGGCAAGCTAACTGAATTTGGAACTGATTTTCCTGGACGGAAGATGGTCAAGGTACCAGGCACAGACAAGACATCAAAGAGGATGGAGGAACCACCCACGCTCACTGAAGAGGTCGGTGAGAGAGGATAATAAAATAGAGGGTGGGGAGAGGGAATTCCCCAAAGTTAAGACGTAAGCCGGAGGGGATTCACTGAAATGCTCCTACCTCACAATACCCTCATGCCAGTTTGGGCGAATGTCCATAAATACAAATGCGCGAAGCGAATTAAGCAGAAGAGAGAAGAGAGACAGAAGAGACGAAGACGAGACCAGAGACAGGAGAGAGGCTCGCGTGATTAATGGCCAACAAAACCCCTGACTCCAGCCTTTATCAAAGCAGCGAACTAAGTGTTACTAAGTAAACAACGATAATATCACTTCTGATTTAGTTGGGCTGATAATCATTGCATGTGTACTCTGATATATCCAATTATTGTAATACAGTATTTACTTTCTGTTCAATTTATTCGAGTGCTATTTTTTTCCTGTGAGTCTTTACCCTGCTTGGGCCAGTCTGAGATTGAAGAGATCTTCGATGATTCGGTCTTGGCTTTCTTATGATGAAACTAAATCACAATATCATCGGATAGGGCAGGTCCGAGATCGAAGCGATCATCATCGATCAGCAGCTGTGTTGGACGTCTTGGATGACTGACTAGTGTGTTATAACTTCACACAAGTATAAACCAGAACAATATTTACATTTTGACTCAAGTATAAACCAGATCAATGTTTACCATTTGACTCAATTATAAACCAGACAAATATTTCATTCTTGACTTACGTATAAACCAGACCAACATTTACCTTTTGCCTCAAGTATAAACTTAACCAATATTTGTATAAACCGATTAATTTTTACTATTTGATTAAAGTTTTCATCACTGCATAATCTAAAACGGATTTATATGTCGTTAAATTAGCCAGTTGAACATAACCCAATGAGGATCGAAGGTGCGTCTCTAATAAAAAAAAAAAAACCCAAAACTGTTGTCAGTTAGTCTCCGGCGATAGATATCTGGTGTGAACGCGCAAATTCATGAAACAATAATAATTATAACGAAAAGAAAAGAAACCTTTGGAAGGTAAAGAAAGAACCTTTGAAAGACGAAATCATTTCGATTCTTGTCGTTTACCCACGATTCATGATCAATATTCCCGGATGTGCGCAGAAAACGCTTTAAGAAACCATCATTGCGCATCTACCGCCATTCATTTCCTTTTAACTCTTCAGCAAAAGGAAAAGAAAAGCTGAATGAATAAACAAATAAATGCAGTCCGCGATTTTTCACATGCGTGAATCGTGACAGACAGCTGCAACAAAAAAAGGTTAAAGTTTTCAACGCCTGCATGATATAATTATCCCAATAAAAAAACAAACCCTGACAAGATAAAACTCGGATACAGTTTGGATTTTGCAAGCGTGTAGACGTCGTGCGGTAGATTTGGACAAACTAAAAAACTTAGAATGCGAACTTGTTCTTTTCTTTAATTTCATTTTTTAATTAAATATTCACCCATTAAAAGGGCCAACAACCACTCAAGATAGAGTTACTGAGGGATGTTGTTGCATAAATAAACCTAGAAGGAAGTAAGTCCTGGTTATCAGGAAATGTGGGATAAATAAAGATTGACCATATAAAAGAAGAAATTGATATTGTAGTGTTCATGGAACCATCCTCCCAGGAGCTTGTTCCATAAAGTTGCGATTCTCGAGAAAAAGCTGTTTCAGTTGAACTTCCTTTATGTTTCCTTGTCTCACTTCTTTCTTTCTTTACGTACAGGATGCTGAAGTAGCAGGACGTGTCTCATTTCTTATCTAAGGGACTCCTTAGTCCCCAGCGAACCACATGTCTTATTGCACAACTATAACTACAACCTATCATATCAATTAATATATGTTTCCAACATGAGAAAACATCACCCTTTAATGTTGTTATAAAGTTACGGCTGCAGTAGTTAGTGATAGAATGAGTGGTCATGGTTAAATGCAAAATAAATGACAGATCTTTCCAACAAACGTAATTGACAAAGTTTGCAATAAGCAATAGCAAGATAAAGAAAGGAGAAGAACAATGAAAAAATAATATAAAGCAAGCAAACAATATATGCAAGGCAGTAATAAGGCAAAGCAACAGTAATAAGGCAAAAAGTTCACAAATTAAGAAACGGGGTCTACACACAAGAGTGAATTCGGATAAGCGTTCTCACATCAAAACAAGACAGACCGGGACTGAGTCAGATGAAACCGAGAAGTAAATACATTTGTGTGCTTCTGCCTATAAATTTTGAGGAAGAAGAGACAGTCCATTCCTAGCTGGACTGGAATCAATATGACTGAGAAATGGATGTCAGACCTAAAGGGATTCGGGTTACCAAACGATCCTACCTATATAACAAATTTCATTCTTTAAAACCTAAAAGAATAATTCGTTTGAAGTCATTTTTAATCATTGATACATAGGAATAGACTGAGAGAGATACTAAATTGTCCGATAAGATAGATAAATTGACTGTAATAAATAAACAGAAAGCTTATTGAGTTTGGGAAAAAGAGAAATACGAAGGAAGAATGGCTTCTTTAATCTTAATTCCGATTAAGTTGGGTAATTAAAAATGCAGGGCTTTTTTTTTATCTATCAATCGGCCACTGTGTAATTAAACGATCTAACGATGATGATAGACATGATTTTCTCTTTTAATCAGTAACCAACACATCTTATCTTCCCCAGACGAAATTACTGAAGATCAGTTTCGATCAATCTTCGCCAGCTGTTAATGTTAATTATTTCTTGAAAGGGTTACTTCATCTTTATGGGAACACTGCCAAGGAGTAATCTCAGGCGAGAAGGCCGCTACGATTCTGTAATGATATTGAGCATCATTTGTTGCCCCACACTTCATGCTTTGTGCCAGACTAAACTGTCACGATGAATAATTGCATTCTAAACGAATGTGGCTTATGGCCAATATGATATTGAAACACCAATTTAAAAATCAGTTTAAAATATCTCCAAAGCTTGGTGGATTGAGGAAATCAATTTGATTTCTTCAAAATGCCAAGAAATCAGTGTTAAAGCGAAAGGTTTCGTGACGTGAGTTTTTGAATTTCTGCAGAGTTTGATTTGAAGAACTCAACACAATTGAAGGTTCAAAGAGTTTGTGATATGAAGAACTCAATTTTTGGCCTGAATTGGAATTTCGGCCCAAATCTGACTTTCGATTCAAATCAGCCTTAAAGTTATTTCTTGAAAAATTATCATTGCCGTTTTCTAAGCTGCACCAGAGGTCTTTTTAGTTTTGGACCGGATAGCCAAATAGCCTTCCGCAAAAGCTTGCTTAAAAGTCTTCACGGAATGCGGCTTTTAAGCGAGTAAATAAATAAATCTACACAGATACAATCAATGATTAGCAGGAGCTGTCAACTTACGGATTTGTTCTTCACTGGCTGATCTTTGTTAATTACGACTTACGTATTTTTCAGTGTAGAAGACGCACCTTTTTTACCCAAAATTTGATGCGTCCTATACACCGAAATTATAACTCCATTTGAATATTTTCAAATCGCTAACATGGATGAAGCTCCTTTAATATTTGATGTTCCAAGCATTACAGCCAAGGATTACGGCCACATCACGTTGAAACATCGGTTCCCGTCGCTTTCCGAAGTTAAGGTGCTTGTCACTTGGGTGTGTAGGCGGTGTAATGGATAATGGCTCGGGATTGTTAATCCGAGTGGCGAGTTCCAATTCCAGTTAGGTTTGTCATATTTACTTACGTGTAAATATCATTGGGAAAGGTATTAATCATCATCTTCTCTCCTGCTATGGGTTAATTAGTAAGACGTGTACCCCTAAATCATTATTATCTTAAAAAAAAACTCTCACAATCTAAAAACATTTTCTGGCTTTAAATAACCTGAAAAGGGTTGGTTATGTCGTAGAAAATGAATGAACCAGTCATGGAATGATTTAGTGAGCTTTTTTCTTAATCGAAGGTTCCCAAATGGTGTTCATCTTTATGCTAAGTCTACTGTGCACGTTTTCAGAGCCAAACCAAATGCGAATAGACTAGGGAGTATTAATTAAAAAATATTCCCCAAAATTCCGAAACAGAAATGAGAAAAATTTACAGCGTAGATTGAATAATTAGTTAGGATCTAAAATTTTAAGGTTGCCGAGTGTGACAGGCACCTGAAGAAGGCCAGGGATGCAACGTTCGAAACGTTGTGCAAAAACAAAGACAAAGAGATTAATCCGAAGAAATTCATATAAAATTCTTAAAACATCTTGTGTACGGAAATTCAACCAAAAAACATGTCCTTGTTTGAAACTTTTATTTTTAATAAATATACCGTATTTTCATGGTGCAACTAAACTACCTCCCACCAGGGCTGACTCTAGGGTTGCTAGCACTCCGGGAATGTCGAACTTCGGCGTCCTTACATGTACAGGGTGTACAACGGCCGAAATGTCGTGAATATGACAATAAAGATGAAGACAACAGTCTGAACAAAGTAGTGTAAATAGATGAATAACCTCATCTCAGAAATATAGACAGATCCTGAAGATGGCCGAAGCGTCGTGCATATGACAATAAAGATGATGACAAATGTCTGAGCAATGTAAATAGTCTAAATAAACTCAATATATATATAAAAATACCGTAAATAAATAAGAAAAAAGTTTACTGTAATTTACTTTGGTTCAAAACCTCGAAAATCCTTCTTGCTTTTAATATCAGACATTTTTAATATTTCATCATTCAATATTATGATCAAAGGGAATGTCAACTCTGTTTCCATTCATTGACTTTTAAACCGCCGGGTGAAATAACCAGATATATATTTAACTCATTAACCTTTTCCTGTATTATTTCAATTTTATAAGCTTTGAAGGAATCTCAAACGAAGAAAAGAAGGCTTTTTTTTCAATTAGCTCCCCGAGAGGTTTCCACCAAATTTTGACAAACCAATTTTTTTCTGTTGTTATGGGAGAGAGCTATAGTAAAACGATTTATTCTCCCATTTCTATTTCCCCCATTATGAGCAGCATTATATCCATGATAACACCGTAGTTCACAGACGCAACGGAATGGCTGAAAGGAAAAGGAATAACAAACATTCTTTATTTTCAGAGTGACTTTTATACTACGACATACACAAAATTATATATATATATAGGCACGGTGGAGTAATGGATAGCGGCTTGAATTGAGGAATCTGAGAGCCGAGTTCGAATTCCAGTCGAATCCATTACATTCACTTACATGCTAATACCCTTGGGAAAGGTATGAATCCTCTTCTTCCTCCAGCTATGGGTAAATAGCAGGACAGACTGGGTTCTATAGCCTTGGATTGCAACTGGTCTAGGAGAATGACAACTCTAAATTCAAAACCTGCGGTGCACCAGGTCTCTGTATTCGTCCCTTCAAAAAGTGTGGATGGTCCTGCACGAGGCCTTCACCACTATAATCGAATCTCATGTGCCGGTGTCGGGCTGTCGGTTTCCTGGAAACTGATCTGCTTGACCCTCATACGCCGAATTTGACGGGAGAGTCGACTATATATATATATATATATATATATATATATATATATATATATATATATATATGTTGTTGTTACCCAGGGTAAACTCACATCAACGCAACTAAATATGTTACCTTTATCACTGATATTGAGCGCTTTCCAATAAGTACCGCGCATGTATAATGTGTAAGTAATATATATAAAAATTGCATATATATATATATATATATATATATATATATATAATGGAATATGCGTGCAACTGTGTTCCCCCCCTCAGTGGAATATGATTGGCTGGTGTCCGTCATAAATACCGACGGACGTGTAGGTGAGTCAAGAGCCTTAGTCTGAGAGCTAAGTCTATAACGACGCCCATTGGACTACGCCATTGGACTACACTTCTTACCTGCGACTACGACGCGTACCAGTCGATTACTGCTACCATATTCTACTTGGTTATAGTACCCAAAACCACTTAGCTACTTCGTTCAAATACATCCCTTCCTATATATATATATATATATATATATATATATATATATATATATATATATATATATATATATACGTTCCACGCGGAAAACAATATCGCATATTTATCTACATAGCAAAGCATAGTGTAAAGAGAAACAAAAATTAAGAATCTTACATAGAATATGGAGATATTTCTTTGTCTGGAGAAGCCATGTTTAGGACTCTAGATTTAAACGGGCCTGATTCATCTACAATTTTACAGGGAAGGGCATATTCCTCAAAGGGAAAACAGCGAATCTTGGGTTTTGCCCAAATTGAGGACTGTGAGCTGGAGTTTCTTTCTCTATCTGGGAAAGATATATTCCCAAAGGGAAATAGCACCATGGACTCGTAAACTGTATTTAGTTTCTGCTTGGACCATGGGGGTGGGGCGGGTTTAAAGAAAGTAACCTTTAGCTTATGACTGTTGTAAACAAAACTGAGATTGACTGCCGCTTTCGACACTGTATGGAGTGACGTCACTATGACGCCATCACGTGGCTCATGAGATTTATCTCTACCAAGGGAGATAATCGCCTTCTGTATTCCTATATTATCGTGTTTTTACATAAGTAAATATTGGTCGTGTGCCTATACTCGAGTTATAGTTGCATTTTGTTGTATTTGTACTTGACTGTAAAGGCAAATATTGGCTCTGTTTATACTTGAGTCGATAGGTAAATATTGATCAGGTTTATACTTGTGGCTATAGAAAGACTTTCTCCTTTGTCTTTCTCCTAAACTGGTTGGCAACCAAGGCTAAAATGCCCTGTCTCCTCTGATATATAAATTATAGCTAGAAACCCTTAGCTGGTGACATTGGTCGTGTTTATACTTTAGTCCATAGGTAAATCATTGGTTGCGCATATGTGACTCAGCAAGTATCTAACCGGGTGGTTTTCACTGTCGGGGTATCTTTCCCATATGCAAGGTATGCAGTCAGCGATTATATTCAATTCAATATTTAAGAATAGGGTGTTCAGCAAAAATATTTTTTTATATCTTATATTTTCTGTATTTATTTATTAAGATATTCAAGTCGTTATCAGGATTTTTTAAAAATAAGGACAGATATTAGTGCTGGGAGTTTTTTGTGGCTTGCACCATTTTAGGTCTCCTTTCTTTCTTTCTTTCTTTCTTTTGTTTGTTCTTTCTTTCTTTCTTTCTTTCTTTCTTTCTTTCTTTCTTTGGTCTGTCCATTTAATATGTTTGTCTTTCTTCAATATTTCTTTCTTTCTTTCTTTCTTTCTTATGTTTGTTTATTTCTTTGGTCTTTACAATTAATAGATTTTTTCTCCAATATTTTCTTTCTTGTTTGCTTGTTTGTTCTTTCTTTCTTTCTTTCCAATTAATCTTTTTTTCAATATTTCTTTCCTTTCTCTCTCTGTAATTATTCCCCGTCCTCAGTCATCTGCTCCCCCCACTTCCGATCGATTGTCCACCCCACCCCCGACCAGTGTCCTTGTCCAATTGTCGTATTTCCCTCGCGCAGCGTCCCGACGTAGCGTCGTCTGGCCATCTTTGCTTGCTTTTATCGCATCTCCAAACACGTTACCATGACAACCAAGCTGACAATCGAAGTACTTGATGCAAGACGTCAACTGGCACCAACCGGCATACGTGACAGTGTAGCCGAAAACGTTAGGCAGAGAGAGAGAGAGACAGACAGTAATGACAGATAGACACATAGACAGATAGATAGAGAGAGGGGGTGGAAAGAGAAGAAGGAAGGAGAGAGTAAGGAAGGACGAAAAAGAAAAGAAAGAAGAGAAAAAGGTCAGAAAAGTGTCAGAAAATATGTTAGAAGGGGAGGATTGAACGAAGAAGAAAGAAAAGGAAAGAAAAGCAACATGCAAAGACGAAAGAGAGAAAAAGAGAGATTAAGAACAATCGAAAAAAGACAGAGAAAGAGGGAAAGAAAAATTCTCTCTCTCTCTTTCACAAAAAAAAATACCATTTTTATTTTATTATTTCAATATCTATTGCTTTAAACATTATTTTATTTTATATATTAATAAGTTCTTTTAAAAGATTTTAAAATAGAGCACTCTTATATAAAAAGAAAAGGAATTATATATATATATATATATATATATATATATATATATATATTATATATTTCGATTATAGATGCTATTCAACTTATGATTACATGAATCATTCATACAAAAAACAAATATAGAGGTTAATGATTTAAATGACGGCAATCAATATAAATAAGATACATCAACCCCGAACCTGTATATGAATGATATGATCCCTGTTTATAAATTCCAGTTGCATAAGGCCTTTTTTAGTTTTTACAAGCTTTCGTCTGTTCCTACAGACATCCTCAGGTATGGAAATAGATTTGTTCTTGTTTTTACTTCTCGGTAATAAGAGGACAACGAAAATAGAGATGTAATCCGAAAAAAATGCTATGAGAAATGTGTTATTACTTTGGAACGTGCGGTCGCAACGCTGAGTTTGAATTTTAAATTTTAAGGTTGTGCGTTTTTGTACAAATATAGTAATAAGTGAATTCTTTTTTACTGGCAGGTTTTTTGTCAAAGTGGCATGAACTATATTGTTCAATAATTACAGGAATTACGTGCAACTTTCGGATAATAAGTGTGACATTTCAATTGCGTCCAACACATAATAATCAAGGTGGAGGGATACGGTCTGGAGAATTAGGTGACTAGATGCAAAGGGTGATGTGGTTGCAGATATTGTCTGACAGCCATGACTTGTTTCTACTGGTTATGTAGCATGATGCAGAGTCTTGTTGCCAGAGATAAGGTCTTCCAGCAGTCACCCTCTTGACCCAGGGCAGCACTACCACTTGAAGACACTTGATGTAGGCCTCCATGCTGAGTCTCAGGCCCTGTGGTAAGGTGAATGGAGCGAAAGCGTTGCCATCATTAGTGATCAATCCAAACACCATGATGTTGACTGGATATATCATCTACCTCTTTCCGAATGCTCTGCATTGTTCTCACTCTGAAATGTTCGTATTGGAGCTTCCGGTGCGAATGCCAAGCAGTACAGCATGCCATTTCTAAATGTCTGGTGGTGTGAATTGTATCATGGTGTCCTTTTACTTACAGACGGTGCCCAACTGACCTTACTATACTTTGCCGTTGATAAAATCACAAACAACGCGCATGCGCGAAATTAAAAATATAAAATGACGACAGTTTACCCATCCATATATATATATATATATATATATAGAAATATATATATATATATATATATATATATATATATATATTGAACAATACAAAATATTAAGAAATTAAAATCTTCAGACACACTGGGTTGTAGATTAATATTTTTTCGTTTTTTTTTATTATTATTTCATTTAGATTCCTCGACTAGTTTCGGCCAAAATGGCCATCATCAGGAGAAGAAATATTTCTGCTTGCTGGTAGCAGTGAACTACAGAAATGAATGTCTTGAATGAGAAAAATGAACTTTTGTCTGTAGTTTTCATTTGTTTTTTTTATTATTTTTTATCTTTTTAACATGAATCTTTTAACATTCCTTGTGTTGGTCAAAAAGTCTCTTTTAAGTTTGAGATAAGAGCTGGATGGATCTATGCTGCTCTGAATCCCCCTGGTCAGTTTGATATATATATATATATATATATATATATATATATATATATATATATATATAGCTGACCATTCGTAATTGAGAATGGTTATTTACTGAGGCAGCTAGCCAATCCCTGTTATATTCTTAGGCACATTTGTGTTTGTTCAGAGTTCCCCTACGATTTGTACTGCAACAATGCTGAGCGGACCTTAGTTAGAGTTTTGGGGAGAGCGCGCATTATCTGGAGTGATTCAACAATAGGCTCACACGCTCGGTCACGATGACTTGTGACTTCGTCTTTACACAATCATCGACGGTTCCCCAACGGTTCCATCTGACCAATATTATTTGGGTCAACCGTGGTTTTGTCTTTAGACACTTTCCAGTTTTGCGACACATTGGGATCATAGCCAGATAGAGAGATATATAGATTGACAAGAAGAGAGATAAAAAAAAGATAGATAGATAGATAGATAGGAACAGACCGAGATAAAATAGGTGGACAGATAAGAACATAAAATAAAAAGGTAGATAACTATATAGAACATAACATACAAAGATAGATAAATATATAGATATAAAGAGATTGCGATAGACAGATAGACAGATAGATAGATAGATAGATAGATAGATAGATAGATAGATATGAACAGACTGAGATAGATAGATAGATAGATAGATAGATAGATATGAACAGGCTGAGAGAGATATATAAACATTGAGATAGATAGATAGATAGATATAAACAGACCGAGATAGATAGATAGATAGATATGAACAGACTGAGATAGATAGATAGATAGATAGATATGAACAGACTGAGATAGATAGATAGATAGATAGATAGATAGATAGATAGATAGATAGATAGATAGATATGAACAGACTGGGATTGATAGATAGATAGATAGATAGATAGATAGATACTCAGACTGGGATAGATAGATAGATAGATAGATAGATAGATAGATAGATAGATATGAACAGACTGAGATAGATAGATAGATAGATAGATAGATAGATAGATAGATAGATAGATAGATATGAACAGACTGGGATTGATAGATAGATAGATAGATAGATAGATAGATAGATATACTCAGACTGGGATAGATAGATAGATAGATAGATAGATAGATAGATAGATAGATATGAACAGACTGAGATAGATAGATAGATAGATAGATAGATAGATAGATAGATAGATATGAACAGACTGAGATAGATAGATAGATAGATAGATAGATAGATAGATAGATAGATATGAACAGGCTGAGAGAGATATATAAACATTGAGATAGATAGATAGATATAAACAGACCGAGATAGATAGATAGATAGATATGAACAGACTGAGATAGATAGATAGATAGATAGATATGAACAGACTGAGATAGATAGATAGACAGATAGATAGATAGATAGATAGATAGATAGATAGATAGATAGATATGAACAGACTGGGATTGATAGATAGATAGATAGATAGATAGATAGATATGAACAGACTGAGATAGATAGATAGATAGATAGATAGATAGATAGATAGATAGATAGATGAATATGAACAGACTGAGATAGATAGATAGATAGATAGATAGATAGATAGATAGATAGATAGATAGATAGATATGAACAGACTGAGATAGATAGATAGATAGATAGATAGATAGATAGATAGATAGATAGATATGAACAGACTGAGATAGATAGATTGATGGATAGATAGATATGAACAGGCTGAGAAAGATATATAAAGATAGATAGATAGATAGATAGATAGATATAAACAGACCGAGATAGATAGATACATAGATAATGAACAGAGATAGATAGATAGATAGATAGATAGATAGATAGATAGATATGGAGAGGAGAGAAAATATATGAAATCTAATCAGATTTAATGAAGAGATTTAAATGAGGAAAGATGAAATGCAATTCATGTGACCCGTTTGTGGTTTGGATGTCAGCTCAGTGGTTCAACACTTGACGGAGAGATAGAGTAGGTGGATGTGCGAGTGTAGCTGTTATCAAGAAGGCAAAAAACAACCTGCTGGTTTTGCATCAATCGTTCCGTTTAAAAGCTCTCCAAGATTTCCGGATTTAATTAAGGCCCAGCGAAGGCAGGAAAGTGTACAAGTAGAAATATTACTGTAAGAGCGCTTTTTATCACGGAAAGCAGATTAAGCAAATTCGAATTCCCGTTAAGACAGTTTACGCTTGCATTTTATAGTATTGTTCACTTAATAGCAGACATAAGAGCCACTCAAGTTAGAGGCTCAATGAATAAGGTTATTGTAAGGGTAAAAAGTTGGACCTAAGACATAAATATAATGAGGATGTATAGAATAAATAAAAGTTGACCTGAAAATTGAAGAGTTAACATCGTAATGATAAGTAAAGCAAGACAATAAAGCCACTAAGACACAAAGGGTTACTGAGTGTGAAAGAATAAGAAAAATACAAACATTATTAGGAGTGAGAAAAATAAAAGAACAAGAATTAAGAAAACATAAGAAAACGATTGACATTGCATTTAAATTTTTGAAGATCAAAGGCAATAAAGCAACTAAGACACAAGGGGGTTACTGCGTGTTAGAGAATATGAGAAAAACTACTATTAAGGAGAGAGGACAATAAAAGAACAAGAATTAAGAAGACAGAAGATAACAATTAACATTGCTTTTAAATCTTTGAAGATCAAAGGCAATAAAGCAACTAAGACACAAGGGGGTTACTGAGTGTTAGAGAATATGAGAAAAAACTACTATTAAGGAGAGAGGACAATAAAAGAACAAGAATTAAGAAGACGGAAGATAACAAAGGCAATAAAGCCACTAGGACGCAAGGGTGTTACTGAGTGTTAGAGAATATGAGAAAAACTACTATTAAGGAGTGAGGACAATAAAAAAACAAGAATTAAGAAGACGGAAGATAACAAAGGCAATAAAGCCACTAGGACGCAAGGGTGTTACTGAGTGTTAGAGAATATGAGAAAAACTACTATTAAGGAGAGAGGACAATAAAAGAACAAGAATTAAGAAGACGGAAGATAACAAAGGCAATAAAGCCACTAGGACGCAAGGGTGTTACTGAGTGTTAGAGAATATGAGAAAAACTACTATTAAGGAGAGAGGACAATAAAAGAACAAGAATTAAGAAGACGGAAGATAACAAAGGCCAATAAAGCCACTAGGACGCAAGGGTGTTACTGAGTGTTTAGAGAATATGAGAAAACTACTATTAAGGAGAGAGGACAATAAAATAACAAGAATTAAGAAGACGGAAGATAACAAAGGCAATAAAAGCCACTAGGACGCAAGGGTGTTACTGAGTGTTTAGAGAATATGAGAAAAACTACTATTAAGGAGAGAGGACAATAAAAGAACAAGAATTAAGAAGACGGAAGATAACAAAGGCAATAAAAGCCACTAGGGACGCAAAGGTGTTACTGAGTGTTAGAGAATATGAGAAAAACTACTATTAAGGAGAGAGGACAATAAAAGAACAAGAATTAAGAAGACGGAAGATAACAAAGGTAATAAAGCCACTAGGACGCAAGGGGGTTACTGAGTGTTAGAGAATATGAGAAAAACTACTATTAAGGAGAGAGGACAATAAAAGAACAAGAATCACGAAGACGGACGATAACAAAGGCAATAAAGCCACTAGGACGCAAGAGGGTTACTGAGTGTTAGAGAATATGAGAAAAACTACTATTAAGGAGAGAGGACAATAAAAGAACAAGAATTAAGAAGACGGAAGATAACAAAGGCCAATAAAGCCACTAGGACGCAAGGGTGTTACTGAGTGTTTAGAGAATATGAGAAAAACTACTATTAAGGAGAGAGGACAATAAAATAACAAGAATTAAGAAGACGGAAGATAACAAAGGCAATAAAGCCACTAGGACGCAAGGGTGTTACTGAGTGTTTAGAGAATATGAGAAAAACTACTATTAAGGAGAGAGGACAATAAAAGAACAAGAATTAAGAAGACGGAAGATAACAAAGGCAATAAAGCCACTAGGACGCAAAGGTGTTACTGAGTGTTAGAGAATATGAGAAAAACTACTATTAAGGAGAGAGGACAATAAAAGAACAAGAATTAAGAAGACGGAAGATAACAAAGGTAATAAAGCCACTAGGACGCAAGAGGGTTACTGAGTGTTAGAGAATATGAGAAAAACTACTATTAAGGAGAGAGGACAATAAAAGAACAAGAATTAAGAAGACGGAAGATAACAAAGGCCAATAAAGCCACTAGGACGCAAGGGTGTTACTGAGTGTTAGAGAATATGAGAAAAACTACTATTAAGGAGAGAGGACAATAAAATAACAAGAATTAAGAAGACGGAAGATAACAAAGGCAATAAAGCCACTAGGACGCAAAGGTGTTACTGAGTGTTAGAGAATATGAGAAAAAACTACTATTAAGGAGAGAGGACAATAAAAGAACAAGAATTAAGAAGACGGAAAGATAACAAAGGCAATAAAGCCACTAGGACGCAAGGGGTGTTACTGAGTGTTAGAGAATATGAGAAAAAACTACTATTAAGGAGAGAGGACAGTAAAAGAACAAGAATTAAGAAGACGGAAGATAACAAAGGCAATAAAGCCACTAGGACGCAAGGGTGTTACTGAGTGTTTAGAGAATATGAGAAAACTACTATTAAGGAGAGAGGACAATAAAAGAACAAGAATTAAGAAGACGGAAGATAACAAAGGCAATAAAGCCACTAGGACGCAAAGGTGTTACTGAGTGTTAGAGAAATATGAGAAAAACTACTATTAAGGAGAGAGGGACAATAAAAGAACAAGAATTAAGAAGACGGAAGATAACAAAGGCAATAAAAGCCACTAGGACGCAAGGGTGTTACTGAGTGTTTAGAGAATATGAGAAAAACTACTATTAAGGAGAGAGGACAATAAAAGAACAAGAATTAAGAAGACGGAAGATAACAACGGCAATAAAGCCACTAGGACGCAAAGGTGTTACTGAGTGTTAGAGAATATGAGAAAACTACTATTAAGGAGAGGGACAATAAAAGAACAAGAATTAAGAAGACGGAAGATAACAAAGGCAATAAAGCCACTAGGACGCAAGGGTGTTACTGAGTGTTAGAGAATATGAGAAAAAACTACTATTAAGGAGAGAGGACAGTAAAAGAACAAGAATTAAGAAGACGGAAGATAACAAAGGCAATAAAGCCACTAGGACGCAAGGGTGTTACTGAGTGTTTAGAGAATATGAGAAAAACTACTATTAAGGAGAGAGGACAATAAAAGAACAAGAATTAAGAAGACGGAAGATAACAAAGGCAATAAAGCCACTAGGACGCAAGGGTGTTACTGAGTGTTAGAGAATATGAGAAAAAAACTACTATTAAGGAGAGAGGACAGTAAAAGAACAAGAATTAAGAAGACGGAAGATAACAAAGGCAATAAAGCCACTAGGACGCAAGGGTGTTACTGAGTGTTTAGAGAATATGAGAAAAACTACTATTAAGGAGAGAGGACAATAAAAGAACAAGAATTAAGAAGACGGAAGATAACAAAGGCAATAAAGCCACTAGGACGCAAAGGTGTTACTGAGTGTTAGAGAATATGAGAAAAACTACTATTAAGGAGAGAGGACAATAAAAGAACAAGAATTAAGAAGACGGAAGATAACAAAGGCAGTAAAGCCACTAGGACGCAAGGGTGTTACTGAGTGTTAGAGAATATGAGAAAAACTACTATTAAGGAGAGAGGACAGTAAAAGAACAAGAATTAAGAAGACGGAAGATAACAAAGGCAATAAAGCCACTAGGACGCAAGGGTGTTACTGAGTGTTTAGAGAATATGAGAAAAACTACTATTAAGGAGAGAGGACAATAAAAGAACAAGAATTAAGAAGACGGAAGATAACAAAGGCAATAAAGCCACTAGGACGCAAAGGTGTTACTGAGTGTTAGAGAATATGAGAAAAACTACTATTAAGGAGAGAGGACAATAAAAGAACAAGAATTAAGAAGACGGAAGATAACAAAGGTAATAAAGCCACTAGGACGCAAGGGGGTTACTGAGTGTTAGAGAATATGAGAAAAACTACTATTAAGGAGAGAGGACAATAAAAGAACAAGAATCACGAAGACGGAAGATAACAAAGGCAATAAAGCCACTAGGACGCAAGAGGGTTACTGAGTGTTAGAGAATATGAGAAAAACTACTATTAAGGAGAGAGGACAATAAAATAACAAGAATTAAGAAGACGGAAGATAACAAAGGCAATAAAGCCACTAGGACGCAAGGGTGTTACTGAGTGTTTAGAGAATATGAGAAAAACTACTATTAAGGAGAGAGGACAATAAAAGAACAAGAATTAAGAAGACGGAAGATAACAAAGGCAATAAAGCCACTAGGACGCAAAGGTGTTACTGAGTGTTAGAGAATATGAGAAAAACTACTATTAAGGAGAGAGGACAATAAAAGAACAAGAATTAAGAAGACGGAAGATAACAAAGGCAATAAAGCCACTAGGACGCAAGGGTGTTACTGAGTGTTAGAGAATATGAGAAAAAACTACTATTAAGGAGAGAGGACAGTAAAAGAACAAGAATTAAGAAGACGGAAGATAACAAAGGCAATAAAGCCACTAGGACGCAAGGGGGTTACTGAGTGTTAGAGAATATGAGAAAAACTACTATTAAGGAGAGAGGACAATAAAAGAACAAGAATCACGAAGACGGAAGATAACAAAGGCAATAAAGCCACTAGGACGCAAGAGGGTTACTGAGTGTTAGAGAATATGAGAAAAACTACTATTAAGGAGAGAGGACAATAAAAGAACAAGAATTAAGAAGACGGAAGATAACAAAAGTAATAAAGCCACTAGGACGCAAGGGGGTTACTGAGTGTTAGAGAATATGAGAAAAACTACTATTAAGGAGAGAGGACAATAAAAGAACAAGAATTAAGAAGACGGAAGATAACAAAGGCAATAAAGCCACTAGGACGCAAGGGGTTACTGAGTGTTAGAGAATATGAGAAAACCTACTATTAAGGAGAGAGGACATTAAAAGAACCAAAATTAAGAAGACGGAAGATAACAAAGGCAATAAAGCCACTAGGACGCAAGGGTGTTACTGAGTGTTAGAGAATATCAGAAAAAACTACTATTAAGGAGAGAGGACAATAAAAGAACAAGAAGACAAATGATAACGATTGATATTACATTTAAATTTTGAAATATCAATCTTGCCTGGAAATCAAGAAGCCGAAAGAAAATTCCACAAGCAAGAAGTGTAATAGAAGAGACTTATTGGACTTAAGGTTGCATCTTGCCTTTCAACTTTAAAATCATAACTTGTTGCCAATTTAGTACTGCACTAAAGTCTAGATACCATAGAGTAATGTTCGTCGGAGCAATTACCGTGAGTGCATTTATAGAAAAAGTACTGGGAAGCTACATTACGGCAGTGGAAAAGTGACTAAAGCCGTGATGCCAGGCGAACACTCATAAAATTGTTGATTATTCTTTTGGTCTTATAAAGAATCTCTAAATATATAGCAGGAGCACCAGGACATATGTGTCAAGAATATTCAAAGCATGGACGTCATTATTGAAGCTCTCGTCTTCGAGAACAACTACGCATGCGCGAATCGATTACATACCAGCGACATCATCGAGAATATGTAAGATAGATTCTAGCAAGAAAAATTGTCTAGCAAGACTCAGTGAATCAACTTTCCTATTAGCAAATCTAGCAATAAACTTTCCACTCTGAGAAGGCGTAATGATTTTTCTGGAGGTTAGCATCAGCCATTTTGACGGAAGGTCAAAAGGGTTCACACAGACGATTAAAAGAGAGCAGTTTCGTTTTGGGCGCGTTAAAATTAGCAATCCATTCCTTGCCCCAATTAACAACACATTGAAAGTCATTTTTATATCAGTTGTCAATTTGACCTTATCGAAGGTCGTCTATGAAAATGAGGAACAACATAGGTACACTGAGAAGAGGCCCGGGGGTGACACTGCATTTATGCAAAAAGATCTAGAAGAGTAGCCATTCAAGACAACTTTCATTTCGCGATTTGATAAGAAAGACTGAATCAGTTCAAAAATTCGTCCAGAATAGCATAGCCTTTCAACTTGTGAAGAAGACCAGTATACCAATCCCAGTTGAACGAGTTCGAGATATCCAAAGCAACAGCCCGAGCTTCATAGACTATTTCAGCAATTATCGTTAATACATCAGCAGTTGACCTAGATAAACGAAAGCAATATTGCTTATCTGAAAGAAGACCTGCGACGTGAGATGCTTAACCAGTTCAGAGTTGATTAGAACCTCTAGTACCTTACCAAAAAGAAGTAGAAGGCCAGCAGGCTGATAGAAGGATCAAACAGTTTGCTTGAGTTCTTGAAGACTGAAACTACTGAAGAGTATTTCCAACAAGCAGGAAAACAAGAAGCAGCAAGGTATTTATTGTATTGTTTAGAGAGAACATGAGCCAGTTCAGGAGAATATTTTAAAGGACTATTTCAAGGATACCATCAAGCCCACATGCTTTGTAAGGATCCAGTTTAGAAATGATGACAGAAACCATGGATGGAGTTATATGAATATCCGTCAATAGAGATTCAGTGTTAAGTGGAAAGTCAGGCAAAGTTACTTCAGATGAGACAAGAGTAGTATTGGAAGAGAATGTACGAGCAAAACATTCTGCTTTATCAGCAGCAGATGTTAAATTGAATGAAGAGAGGAGTGATAGAAGACTCACTCTTATTTAAGACACTCTTACAGAGCCGCCAGTAGTCACGAGAAGGAAATTTGTTAGTGGCTATACGGAGCCTCATTCTATCATCAAAGACGTTTACTATTATGCGAGCGGACACAAATTGACGTCTGTTGTGATTAGAACTGTCATGCTGGTAAGCCCGGAAAAAGTGATTCCTGTGGGCTATATCGGATGTATTATTTAATTAGGACATTAGAAAACTGATCCTCCACTTTATGCCTAATAGAATCTCATATTAATGCTACTTTCCCCATGCAATAAAAATTGACAGTGCATTACTATTAACACAAGGATTTCATATGTGGCTCTTTAAAATTATTTTTTTTTAATTGTTTGTTTGTTTAACGGTATATCGCCACCTTATGGGTCATTTAATACGAAATTTAATTTTCTTGGGTACATTAGTAATTTCTTTGACAAATATATTGCTGGTAATTTTTTCCTTACAAAAATGTATTGCTGGTAATAGCAATTAAAATTCCACACACGTCAAAGCTTCCCAATCAGAGCACTTGCTGTCGGATGTAGTTTATCGTCTTGCCCAGGATGGAATTTTTCTAATTATTATATTAATATATAGTAATTGTGGGGAATCAGTTCATTACTTAATAAGAACAAAAAACCGGTCCCCCACTTTATGTCCAATAAAAGTTTATATTAGTACACGCCTTTACAGTTATTAGTAAGTTTTCACATTCGAGTTTTTAAATATTTTGTTTTTCAATTATTATATTAATATATAACATTTCTGAAGTGGGATCAGTTTATTACTTAATGATAACAGAAAACTGGTCCCCAACTTTATGCTCACTAGAATCTTATATTAATACTATTTTATCCATGACATAAAAAATGACGGAAATGTTGTTAAGTCCTAACTATTATTAGAAGGATATCGCATGTTAGTCATTAAATAGATTTTTCCTATTTTTATATCGACCTAAGTGTGACGATAAACTACATCCTGCAGCAAGGCCTTTAATCGGGAGATTGGAGGTCTTGAGGATCGTGGAAGCACATTTTAATTGCTGTTGTTCCCAGATACACCTTGACCCGATGTAGTAGCACCTGTTCGGGTCCCAACTATGCACAAATAGTGAATGCCCCAACAAAAATCAACAGTACATTTTTTATAATAAAATGACCAAAAATACATTTTTAAAGCAAAATGACAATCAATGCAACAGTAATATATATATATATATATATATATATATAGTCAAAACACCAACAATACATTTTATGATCTACAAACTACAGTGTGTGATGGGTAAATTGTCGCCATTTTATATTTTTAATTTTGTACATGTGCGTTGTTTTTTTTGGGGGATTTTGTCGACTGCATATTATCGTCGGGTCAGTTGGGTACCATCTGTGAGAAAAAGGGCACCATGATGCAATTTACTCCACCAGAAATTTGGAAACACCATGCTGTACTTCTTGGTATTCGCGTCGGAAGCTTCAATACGAACATTTCAGGATGTTTGAGTGTCAATCTACGGACAGCGGAGAGGATTCAGAAAGAGTTGAATGAGTCTAATGGTGATTACGAAGGTGTTTGGAATGATCATAAGTGATGGCAAAGTTATGTCTCCATTCTTCTTATCGGAAGGCTTCAGAGGTAGTGCTGCCATGGGTCTTAAGGGTGGCTACTGCAAGACTCTATGTCTGGCAACAGGACTCTGCACCATGGCACACAAGTTGGAGAACCCAGTCATGGCTGTCAGACAATTTTTGCGACCACATCACCCCTTAACTCTGGCCATCTAACTCGTCTGACGGTAACCCCTATTGATTATGTGTGGGGCGCAGTTGAGCGAGAGACCAACAAAACTCATTGTGAAACCAAAGATGAACGGAAAGCAAGGATTATGGCAGCATTCACCGACTTGAACAAGGAGACCGCCCAGAGAAGATGCAGGAGATTCTGAAGTCGTCCGGAGGCCGTGATTGAAGGCAATGACAATTTTATTGAATGAATTTACTCTTCAGTGTTTTGAAAATAATTTTGTGCAATTTTTGGTAAATATATCTGTTAAAATGAGATGGCAATGTTATTTTCATTTTTTTTTTTTTTTTTTTTTTTGCTTCATTTAGACGACAATTTATCCATCGCACCCTATATATATATATATATATATATATATATATATATATATAAATCTATGATTAATTAAATTAATTAATTAATTAAAATATCTATAAAAACATACCTTTACCTCGGAAGCATAAAATTACGTACAACATATCTGTAGTTGAAGGTATAAAATTGCGTACAAGATATTTAGAGTTCGGCATTAAATAACCCCTAGAGATGTTGATATGCCGCTAAACAAAATCAACTAACCTATTTTTATAGTGATATGTACTAATTCAGTGAGGAATCCGTTTCGTACTTAATAAGAACAGAAATCAGAACCCCCACTTTATGTCCAATATTAATTGTCGTCCTTACTGTTATTAGTTTTCCACATGTGGAACTTTAAATAAATTTTTAATTTCTTATGACAGAACTCTGTCCTTATCTTCTGGCTTCAGAGATAGAGAACTCGTCGCCATTCTCATAAAAATGGCGCTGATATATGCTGTCGCCATTGCAAGGGAGATAAACGATTTATTTTCCTTGCACTGTCGACGTTAATCATTACAGATATTAAAGAAAAAATATTATTGCATTCTCTGTAAAGATAAATTGTGTGCAGAATTTTACCAGCGACTTACTGCACGGAAAAAAGTAAATAGCTTCTGAAATATACTAACCAGGGCAGATGTATATATATATTCTCTTGTTTGTGTTTGCGTTCGCATTTTTGAGGCCGGCGATTCGAGTTCAAATTCCGTCATCGTCTGTCGCGATAATTTTTGCACTAATGCTCATTAGGAAAGACTTGAATTAATCTCTTTTCTCTTCAGGCAGTCGAAAGTATAGGAATTAAACAACAAAAAAAAATCAAGTTTAGACAGGGTACTTTTATATTTTTAATTTAGAGATGCAGTTACCGAATTGCAAATTGGAAAAATGCAGTAACAAAATTAAACAGACAGACCTTGTCGATTAAATTTTATATAACTTGTTTGATAGGATTCTTACTACTAAAACACACACACATACCAAGAAAGGCATGAAACCATCAGCAATGGGCTAAAAAGCAAGGGAAGCTGAGCTCTTTGGCCTTGGCTGAAAGCCAGTCTAGGAGAAAACTACAGTGTAACCCGGATATAAGAGACCCGGATATAAGAGAAACCTAGATATAAGAGAGATTTTCTCTGATCCCAAATTAGAGCCTGTGTTAATGTATATAAAATAGACCAAACCCGGATATAAGGGAAACCCGGATATAAGAGAAACCCGGATATAAGAGAAACCCGGATATAAGAGACTACTTCTCCGGTCCCGAGAACTCTCTTATATCCGGGTTACACTGTACTTTAAATTAAAAACCATAGAGAAAGCAACAGGAAATTACACGACTATTTCCTAAGAAACCACAGCAATTATTATATATTAAAGAAAAGGAATGTGTGGAGAGCCATGAACGACTAGTTTACGAAAAGGCACGGTGTACTTTTTAATATATGGTTACTTTTCTTTTCCGTTTGAGTGTTTGCGCATTTTGGAGATGCCGGAAAAAAACAACCAAACAAACGAATAATGAAAAAATGTTTTAAAATCGTTGGTTCGGAACTTAAAGTCGTGAGCCAATACAAACATCTTGGCTCGACGAATAGGATCCCGACAAATAATTTCAAGAGAAGCACAAAGAATGGCAACTGTGGCAAAGCCAAGAACCATTTGGAAAGTAAAGAACATTGACTTAGAATCAAAGATAAGCCTCTTGGATGCATTGGCGTTTTCAATCTTATTTCGTACGCCAGTGAATCTTGTACATTAACAGCAGAATTACTGCAAAGAATCCAAGCATTAGAAATGATAGAATACAGAACCGATCCTAGGTGCCTCCATGTTAGACTGCATCAGAAATAATTCAGTGCGAGACATCATCAAACAAGGAACAGGACAATTGAAAGACCGTAAAATCTCCGTCAAGCAGAGAAAATTGAAAAGCTATATTAATTGTCTTCAAACTGCCCTGTGTGAGTCAAATTTTCCAAGCTCTCTTCCCTCATTATATGCCTTAGAAATTTCTTCCTGATGTTAAGCATAAGTGTCATTTTATTTCTATTTTCTCTAAAACTTCGTCTTTGCTCACATGTTCAGTCCATGGTATTCTCAGCATCCTTCTGTAGGACCACATTTCACTTGCTTCAAGTCTCTTCTTCATCTGTGAGGAGATTGTCCAGTATTCACTGTCATATTGGAGGACTGATATTGCACAACTTTGTTTTTAACGACATTTTCTGTTTCTTAATACCTTGCTTAGCTTTTGGAAGACAACTTTCGCTATCCCAATTGCACTTTCCGTCTTGTGTTAAAACACTTCCCAGATATTGAAATTGTACTTGTTTGATTTTGGTATTATAAAAACTATAATCGATTTTGCTATAGAATCAGGAAGAAAGGTATGGTCAGGAATTAATGCAATTTTTACTGAAAGCATTTTATGACAGAAAATATCATAAGCTCTTTAACTTACCAAATATTTTTATTTTATTTTTTTTATTGATTTGCTTTTACGGTTTATCAACCCTTTGCAGATTATTTAAAGCCAGAAAATATTTTTAGATTGTAAGACTATTTTTGGCGATAATAGTGATTTAGCAATACAAGTCTTACTAATTAACCCATAGCTGGGGGAGAAGACGTGTATTCGTACCTTTCCCAAGTGTATTTGCACGTAAGTGAATATAATGAACCCAACTGGAATTGGAACACGGCTCGCCGATTAACAATTCTCTGCCATTATAGATTACACCACCCACACATCCAAGCTTACAGCACTTGGTATTCCCAAGCGGTTATCCATCTAGGTACTGACCAATCTCGACGTTGCTTAACTTCGGTAAAAATACAGAAACCGCTGTTTCAACGCGGTATGGTCATGACCGGTGCAACGGTATGCACACGTCACATGAACGAACAATCTTTCCACTGCCATCCCCACAAGGTACCCCACCTCGAGGCAAAAACAACAGGTTGGTGGGGAGTTAAAATGGACTGACAACATCACTGAGTGAACTAGAAGATAATTAAAAGAAACACAGATATTAATATAAATTAATTCGGGCAACAGTTTATTACTGGATAACAACAGAAAACTGATCCCCCATTTTATGTCCAGCAGGATACTAGCTTATCTAGATATTATGACGGAATATTTTGTGAAGCCTTTCGTATCATTAGAATATTTTCATATGTGTGTCATTAAATAAATTTCTCAATTATTTCATTAAGGTCTAGTATTTAGGGTGGGGGATCAGTTTATTACGTAATATCAGTAGAAGACCGATACCCTCTTTTTATGTCCAGTTAAATCTACGGTCAAATCATACTGGAAACACCGGTTTGATCACAGAAGCTAAGCCCGGTTGGTATTTAGATGGAAGGGTTTTGGGGAACACCGTGCTATAGTAAGTAACCTCCTACAACTCGGAATATGTTTCGGCTTTAAATAAACCACAACGGGTTGACAACCCGTAAAAAATAAGCAAATCAATCAATCAATATCCATGATATTAAAATTCGCCCTATTTCTTTAATGTGTTTATTTTATTAAAAAAACTGCACATATAAGTCTATAAATAAAGTGCGCAGTAACCCTACGACCACCTTCGTTTTTTGGTTTATTCATTTGTATGTATGTACGTGTGCGCGTGTGTACGTGTGTGTGTGCATTCGTGTCTGTTGTCACACTGCTGTTGCGTTGCTTGTCTGGTTGGAACAATTGCTCGGTCGATTTCTGCGCAGGATTTCGCGTTTTCTTTTGCATGTTTGCGCCTGTTTATGATTTATTCCACGAGTTCAGCTGCTTTCATCCACCCCCGACGCCATTATTCATGTGCTTGTCTTCGAGGACGCGTGCGCATGCGCGAATCAATTACGTATCAGCGACATCACCGAGAACTTAGTACGCGTGACCTGAGCATAGCAGAGTGGCGCGTCGAAGAGTTAATCGAGATAAAAAAAAAAGAAAGTATGTAAAATGGAAAGAGGCCAGAGAAGGAGAGACCGCATATAGAATATGGCCACCCACTTCGTTCTTAAAAATTAAGAGATTGTAAAAGGACAAATGGATTTTAAGCAATTTTTGGGGTGGAAAATGGCTTTGTCCCTTTTTAAAAAAAAAAAAAAAAAAAGATAAAGAAAAAAAATAATAATGGAAATGTTTTTTTTTTCTTGTGGAATGTCTCTGGAAAATATCCGGTGAGACACGAGAAACGCAAGATAATTTGTAGAAACAGGTTACCGCCATTCAGTGTTGATCTTTGTGTCCACGCAATTTACAGCCCTATCCCGGATATAGAGCAATATTACCCCATAAATATATCATAACATAAAACTATACTTTATCATATATATATTATTTATGACTCAACCTAACACACACACACACACACACACACACACACACACACACACACACACACACACACACACACACACACAAATATATATATATATATCAGTCTATATTTCTGAGTATTATGTACACTATTTACATTATTCGGACTATTGTCCTCATCTTTGTCGCCATATTTATCACAACGTTTTGGCCGTTGTACGCTCCGGCCTTCTTCAGGTGGTTGGAATGTCGAACTGAACCCTTTATTTCGCTCACTGGGGTAGACTGTTCTAGTTCCACGTGCCATGTCTAATGGATGTCAGTTATGAGTTATCTCCTGTTAATTTTCCATCTGAAAGTTCTCCACATGACACAGTGGATAAAGTCGTTGGTTAGATCCAGCGACATAACCCAAAGTGTGTGAGTTCAATACCCGGCTAAGGCAGTGGAGAAATATGGCGATATATATATATTTGGTTTGATAGATGTGAGTTTGTGACCCTGGGTTTCACGCTTTAGAGATCGTCAGACAAACTGATTAATTTTTTAAAAATTTTAGGTTTATGCGCATATAATATATAAATAATTATACATATATATATTTATTTATATTTATATACACACTTCTTATATATATATATATATATATATATATATATATATATATATATATATATATATATATATATATATATATATATATATATATATATATATGTAATCGGGCGGCATTTAAGCTAAGTCCTGCGGCTCTTGATTAGGCTTTCATAAAAAAATCACCGAAAACAATGACAGTAATGAAAACTTGGGAATCCCAAATTTCAGGATTGTGTGCCTAGACCCGACCCGGAATGTTTTTAATTTGTTCACGGAGTCGGCCTGATTCCAAAATGCTATGATATGTTGGGCTACGGCCTTTAGGAGTAAAATTGAAAACACGCACAATTTTAATTTGAAACATTGTAATTTGAGAACAGTAATTTTTTCATTTGAATTTGATCAATTAAACCCTAGAGAGTTGCGTCCCTTTAATTTTTTTTTTTTTTCATTAGAAGCCAATATGGTGGAATCAGAAAACAATTGCAGTAATGAAAACTTATATAATCATAATATATATATATATATATATATATATATATATATATATATATATATATATATATATATATATATATATATATATATATATATATATATATATATATATATATATATATATATATATATATATATATATATATATATATATATATATATATATAATGGATATCGACTTAGAATGAGGAATCGGAGAATGAGTTCGAATTCCAGTCAAATCCATTACATTCACTTACGTGCTAATACCCTTTGGAAAGGTATGAATCCTCTTCTTCTCCCTCCAGCTATGGGAAAATACCAGGGCAGACTGGGTTCTATAGCCTTGGATGGCAACTGGTCTAGGAGAAGGATAACTCTGAATTCAAAACCTGTGGAGGGTCGTTTGGGGAGCTTGTGGCACTTAGTGCACCAGTTCTCTGTATTCGGCCCTTCAAAAAGTGTGGATGGTCCTGCACGAAACCTTCACCACTATAATCAAATCTCATGTACTATACATGCGGGTTTGGGGATCGCTTGTGAATTCCAAATTCCCATGAAACTCCAATATTGGAGCCGGCTCAACCCACCCCGGGTGAATGCCGTTACAAGAACAATATATATATATATATATATATATATATATATATATAATTTAAATAAAACCAGACCACTCTAAGGTTCCATGTAATAAATTATTTCACCACTGCCCTTTTAAAAGGACTGCGGATCATCAGACTTTACTTCCAAATAAAAAATGAAAAGAAATTTACACATTTTTGACGGGCCTTATTAAACATATATAGAATTTACATATGTTTAATACGACCCGCCCGTCAAAAATGTATAAATTTTCTCTTCATTTTTCATTTGGAAGTAAAGTCTGATGATCCGCAGTCCTTTTAAAAGGGCTGTGGTGAAATAATTTATTACATGTAACCTTAAAGTGGCCTGTTTTTATTTAAAGTATTTGCTCTGGATTTACATTGAGCTCTCTGGATTTTATCCTTCTTAGGTCTACCCATACGTATTACCTAGTTTTTTTATAAACTAAATATATATATATATATATATATATATATATATATATATATATATATATATATATATAATGTACTCTGTCGTCGTTTTCGACGTATGAGTGTCGAGTAGTTCAGTTCTTAGAACCAACACCCATACAAACCACACATATCGTTTGATTATAGTGGTGAAGGCTTGTGCAGCACCGATCAGACATTTTGGGAAAAGCTGAGAATTGGCGCACAGTATGTGACAAAGTCCCTAAACAACCCTCCGCAGGTTTTGAATTTAGATTTTCCCTTCTTGTAGATCGGTTGCCGTCCAAGGCTATAGGACTCAGCCTGTCCAGCTATTTATCCATAGCTGTGAGGGTATTAGCACCTAAGTGAATGTAATAAACTCGAGTGGAATTCAAACTCAGCACTACGCCACTGGGGGCAGACTTCAATGTCCACTTTTATACATATATCGAGTATACAGTGTAACCCGGATATAAGAGACCCGGATAGAAGAGAAAACCCTGATATAAGAGAGATTTTCTCTGGTCCCAAATTAGAGTCTGTGTTAATGTATATAAAACAGACCAAACCCGGATATAAGAGAAACCCGTATATAAGAGACTTCTTCTCCGGTCCCGAAAACTCCCTTATATCCGGGTTACCCTGTAATAGCAAAATTGTTCAAATCGAGTCACTGTATGCGATAATTTTCCATCCCACAAAAAACCACTAAACTTTTTCCTAGGTTTTCAGATAAGACGTTTAGCCATCTTGACACCATTTGTCGTAAGAATTACTGAAAAACCCTTTCAGTTATTCAGCTAGAAAGAGAACAGTTTAAAATCATTTTGTGTCAGCCCCACTATGTCTTCCAAACTGAGCAATGGTGAGAGGAAAAAGATCATTCAGGCCTTCAGTAATGGTACCAACATTCATACTCTGCATTTCATCTTCAAAGTCCATTCAAGAACCATCAAGAGAATGGTGAATAAGGTTAAAAAAGAAGAAACAGTAGAGAGGAAAATTAGATCAGGAAGTCACAACAGCAAGAGGGATCATCATTTCAATTTAGATCTAAATATATTTTTATTGTTCAAAATAGAGTTCAATAGTGTTATAAAAATCTAGGAGAATTCCAGTAAGATATCTTTAATCATTTCTAAGATACACCGGTTCACAACAATGTAGCAATTGAACAATTTTGTTTCTACAGATTTTGAAAAATTTTGTTGTCACACCGGTATATATATATATATATATATATATATATATATATATATATATATATATATATATATATATATATAATGATATATTTATTTTATTCAAGAAGTAATGGCAATTCACAGATAAGTGAAAGAGACATGTGAAGACCCATAACCCATAATCGTCTCGGTCCCTGAAGGAACGTCATTAAAAAATACTGTGCCGTGTCCCTTCAGGACGTAGACAATCATGGACCTCCACATCTTCCTGTCCCTAGTAGCTCTTAATAAGTTTTATCTTTTTGTTATTTCTTCCAAACCCTGTTCTACCACCCCTTCACTCAACCCCATCGAGTATTTTATGTACTGCTTTCCTCTCTCTGTCTTGTCCTCAATCTGTCCTTTGAGTATCAGATTTTCCAAGCCCTCCTTCCGCATTTCGTGCTCCAGAAAGTTCAACTGCATCTTCCTGATGTTAAGTATAAGTTTCCTTTTTGTTTCCATTTTCTCGAAAACCTCACTTTCGGTCCATGACATCCTCAGCATCTTTCGGTAGAAGCATATTTTTGTTGCTTCAAATCTCTTCTTTATCTTCGAGGAAATCGTCCAGTATTCGCTGCCGTACAAGAAGACCGCTATCACGTAACAGTTCTGTACTCTTTGCTTTGTTTCTGACGAAAGTTTCCTATCTTAGCCGGGCCGGACGAAACAAAAGGAAACTTGTTGGTTCGGTGAACAAAATCGTTTTAATGTTTTTTTTTCTTTTTCTTTTTAGCTAGTGTCAGACAAAGAGACGTGTGGCAGCTTTCGAGTTTCCAAGCGCTAATCGCAAACTGTAAACCGATTGGCTGTCGGTGTTGGTCCCAGGAGAAAAAGAGGCAGAATGACAGGAAGAAGAAAAAAGCGGGGAAAAATGCGTGTGTGCTGTTTTCGGACAGTGTAAGTAATCGATAGAAAAGGAGAGAAAGAGAGGAAAGTAAAAAGAGACTGTTTAAGAGGAGAGAAATGTTGAGGGAAGAGAAAATATAAATTCATAGAGAGAGAGAGAGAGGGGACTGGGGGAGGGAATGATAGAAAGATGAATGAAGAGAGAATATACTCTTTATGGCTTCCTCGGGTTAAAATGGAAGAAAGACAAAACTATGTGGGAAGAAAATACGTTAGGATCTCTGAGGATAAGTCGGAATCATAATACCAGATTAATTACCTTAGCTTATTACCTCCCAATGTATGTCCTGTGTAAGACGTTAAACTACATCCGCGTCCTGGGTAAGACGTTAAACTACGTCCAGCAGAAAGGCTTCTGATCAGGAGGTTTTGAGGAGCGTGGAACCACCTCCTAATTGCTGGTGTTCCCAGGTCCACCCTAACCCGGGGTGGTAGCACCTGTTAGGGTCCCAGCTATGGGCAAATAGTTAACTATTACCAGCAATACTTTTTTGAAAAAAATTATTACCAGCAATACAATTTTGAAGGAAATATATTACCAGAAACAGATTTTTGACAAAACAAAATATTACCAGCAATAACAATTTTTGTAAGCATTAAATAACCCATTGAGGTTGATACGCTGTAAAACAAAATAAACCAAACCTTGAATGTCCAGACTTTGAAGTGTGTGACCGCTTGTGTGTTTGTTTTATCTATACCTGTAAAATCTGGGTAGAAAGCAAGAAGTCCTTTTCTGATTAAGTATTATTTTGTCGTTGTACTTTCCACGTCGACAGGACATATGTTTATAGGATATATAATAGTATGTGAATCAAGTGAAGAGGTTGAATCGAAGCGGAAAATTTTACTTTTATGTATCTTTGGTTTCCTCTGTGCTGTTAAAAATTTTTTCCTTTATGTCTCTCTCTCTCTCTCTCTCTCTCTCTCTCATACACACATTCACACACACAAGGTCCAGAGAGGTGTAATGGGAGTCTTCTTCATAGGACTTCAAAATAAATTATCTTTGTTTAAATTAGGATACCATACAGAGTAAATATAGAGAATCAGCAGAGTGTCCAAAAGGCACTATTCGGGATTTGTTGGATCGTAAGTCCTACGTGGCCGAGTGATTAGGTACGTTAGAACCAATGACCCCCACCAACAGGTGATGCAAATTCTGTAACACCGATCCTCAAAATTCGAAAATGCATTATCCTTGATAAAAACGGCAGGTTGCTTTCGCTCGAAGCCGTTTTAACCTTTGATCTTAGAAAGCGGTTGTGTTCTGCTAACAGTGTATATATTTTTCTGAACAGATTTGGTGCCTTTCATGACATCCATAGGAAAGTTTTGATTTGATGAAGCTATTTAAGTATATGACTGATATTTTCAGGCTAATGATTTGGTTTTGTAGCAATTGGTAGTATTGGGGAAAACTATTTCTGGCACAGACTATTCTATGTTCATGTTCCTTATCTCCTATTCTAAATTTGTTATAACTGATCCATACGCCAAGGTATCTGAAGTGTTTAGTATTTACTTAATCCACATCCTTAATTTCTATGATTTTTATATCCATAATCTCAATTCCAACTAACAATAACTGTCTTCATTGTATTTTCCTGCATAACGGCAATGGTAATATTAGCCATTTCCTACAAGTAAACATTTGGCATTCACTGATAAAATCTTTCTCTTAAAACAATGTTTCAGGAAAATAGGTTTTATCACTCTTTCCTGTATTGATGGGGGTCCTTTTTAACTTTTTATTTATTTGAATTCGTGTGGAATGTCACCATCTTTTCTCTTCAGGTTTCATGTGCTATCCATTTTAGTGGTTTCCACTGTTGGTAATCCTCAAGTGATATTAGTTTGTTATTTGGTACACTTTGTGAATCTGTAGTTTCAGTCCACAAAGTTCAAACAAGGATGATCTTTACCAATACACATATGTTTCACTCACTCGAAGCCTTTTTTTAAAACCATGATCTTTAGAAAGAGGTTGAGTTAATAGTTTAGATATTTCTGGACATGTTTGATAGCATGCATGGCATCCATATGAAAGTCTTGATCTGATGAGGCTATTTAAAACATGACAATTTGTGGTGCTGGGTAAAGCTACCTGTGGCACAGCTTATTTCTCTGTTCCTTTTCCTTATCTCCTATGCTAAATCTTTTATCACTGATCTATACGCTAAGCTATCTGAAGTGTTTGGTATTTACCAATTCCACATCCTGAATGTTTATAGTTTCAGGAAAATGATTGCCTGATCATAACGATGCTAGTAAACAACTTACGATAGCAGACGATACTAACTCGAAATGAAAAAAGAATGAAAAATACCAACTCTTTATGCAATGGTCTTCAGTCATTGTTCTCTACGATGTCTCCATGGTGATAACCTGTTAACTAAGAATGTGTACGTTAAAAAATATTCAAAGGAGGAATTCGAAAAAAGATGTCTCACGAAAAAAGGAAACTGAAAACGAACGGTAAGAATAGAGGGGTGAGTCAATATGACTTTTCGCCAAATCGGAATGTCTGCAATAATGCATTTGTTGAAAAGAAAGAAAGATGGCAACAAAGAATAGAGAAGACTTAAAAGGAAACGGAAAAAGAGAGAAGAAATGAAACATAATCGAAAAACGATTAGAAATTAAGGAATAATTCTACTTTCAAGAAGTAGGTGATCATGGCCCTCCACAACTTTCTACTACTTTATCCATAGAGAGAAGAGAATGGTTTACGGCTTTTCCAAAGGCATTCTTATTCTATGCGCCATGTTTCATCAGGTCCTTGAGTGATCATGGCTCTCCACACCTTCCTACTTCTTTATCCATAGCTAGAAGAGAGAAGAGGCTGAGTTACACCTTTTCCAAAGGCATTTTTATTCTCTGTGCCGTGTCCTCTCAGATCCTTCGGCGATCATAGCTCTCCACAACTTCCTACTACTTTATCAATAGATAGACGAGCGAAGAGAGAGATTTACGCCTTTTCCAAAGGCATTCTTATTCTCTGTGCAGTGTCCCCTCGGCTCCTTGGGAGATCATGGCTCTCCACAACTACCTCTCCTTCGTCGTTAGCAACTGTATATTCTATCCCGTTAAAATTGTGTTTTTCCATCCCTTCGATAGTTTTCACGACCGTTACGCTTTACTTTTTACCTGTTAAATGATAGACTATTCTGTTTTGATCGCATGGGAAGAGTTGGGACGGCACAACTTAGTTTCAGTGAGAAAATGAAAGAAAGAAAAGAAAGGGAAGATAGAATTGGAGAGAGAACCAGAATCAGATTAAGTTGATAAGAACAGATGCTACACTTTGATCTTAGCCAAAAGGCCGCGAAGTGAGGCGATCATGATAAAGGAACTATTTTTCAAATGCGCAGTATCGAAAGGCAAAAAAACGACAACAACAAAATAGTTACCATAAATAAAATAGCATCGTCTGCTGAATTATTTTAAAATTATTATTAAAATAAATGTTCGGAAGACAGGAATTTCGCTTGAAAGAAAGATAAAAGTGTTTAACGTCTCCTGCAAAATACCACATAAGGAAGGATCTATTTGGTTTTGATTGCGTGAAAAGAGGGGAAAAACTATTTGGTTTCAGTGAGAAAATGAATGAAAGAAAGAAAGAAAGAAAGAAAGAAAGAAAGAAAGAAAAGAACGAAAGAAAGAAAGAAAGAAAAGGACGAAAGAAACATGAAAGTATTTAAAGTCTCCTGCTAATACCTCATAAAGAATAAACTATTCCGTTTTGATCACATGGAAGGAGGCGAAAAGACACTACTTGGTTTCAGTGTGAAAATAAATCAGCTCAATGAGAGAATGTAGTGCTGATCGTTGTTGATAGAAAATTGCAAGATCTGTTGTTTAATCTCAATCACCCTCTAAGAAAAATAAAAATAAATCTCAGTGTTTGAGAGTGGGGTCTGCCGATTTTCAATAATAAACACAGAACCACTGGCAATCACTTTCTTTTCCTGATTTGCAAAGCAGCTGTATTTCAAAATCGTTTATAATGCATTTCCATGTGCATGTTAATTTTGCATGCATTTTTGTAGGTAACAATGCACTGCTACCGTAAATTACTTAGTTAGGTTGGTGTTGTGTAGAAACCGACCTTCCCTACATTAATTGTTGAACATAGTCTCGTTCATTCGGTATGAGTAGAACGTCTGCTCATAGGAACAGTTGTCGCAAAGTGAGTCACAAGGTGTAGCGTTGAGTCGTATGCATTGCTGCACTGAACTACCGTTTTCGCTATTATTGTATCATTAATCCATATCTCTCATGTGATTAAACCTTTTATTCCCTAATCCCCTTGTCCTTACAATATCAATAACTGGAACAATGAGCTTATATGACCAATTATGACAATTTGTTTGAAGAATTTTACATCATAGCAACCCTTATGCTACCAAAACCTTTTTTTATTACACTTCTCTATGGGTAAGCTTTGGTCGCGTTTATATTTGGGTCTGTTGCTAAATATTGGCTTTATTTATACTTGAGTCTGTAGGTTTATACGCGAGTTTTTACGTTTATTTATACTTAAGACTATGTAACTATAGGTCGTTTATTTATACTTGAGCCTATGGGTAAATGTTCGTCATTTGTACTGGAGTGAATAGTCAACTATTGGTCGACTACGCCTGAATTCGCAAGAACTCATCTGGATTTGTATCCCATCTTCAGAGACAGGATAAGTCTATCATTTCAGCAACCTGAACAACAGGCCTTCATAGATACATCAAGATACATCAGCAGTTAGTACAGGTTGTGTTTGGCGTACCGTCCAATATGGTGGACATAGAGAAAACCTCTTTGCAGTGCATCGGAAAAGAATGGCGCACCTGCTGAGATATACAAAGCAGCAATCATCAGCGGTCTTTGAAGCATGGTATTCTCAGCATCCTTCTGTAGAACTACATTTCTGTTCATTCAAGTCTCTTTATCTGTGGGGAAATTGTCCAGCATTCTCTACCATATAGGAGGACTGATATTACATAACAGTTTAGTACAATTGTTTCTAATGAAATTTTCCCGTTTCTTAATACTATGTTTAGCTTTTGGAAGGCATCTTGCACTATCCTAATTCCTCTTCGAATTTTAGTGCCCCACTTTCCGGCCTCTATTTAAACACTTCATTGATATTTAAATTGTTGTACTTGTTTGATTTTGCTACAGATAAACACTAAAATCGATTTCGACATAGAATCATGAAGGAAGTCATGATCATTAGCCAAGAATAAATTCAAAAGTTATTAACAGAGATATTCTATGCCTATTAGAAATTTCCAATGATTTTACTAAAGGAAAGCATTTTTATATTAGAAATTATTGTAAGAGCTTTAACTTAGCACATGCTTTATTTTAGTTTTTTTTATTGATTTGTTTTTTACGGCTTATCAACCCTTTGCAGGTTATTTCAAGCCATAAAATATTTTTAGATTGTAAGACAATAACGATATACAAGTCCTACTAATTAATCTATAGATGGGGAACAAGAGAAGGATTTATACGTTCCCCAAGGGTATTTACGAATATAATGAACCCGACCGGAATTCGAGCTCGGCTCTCCGATTTCCAATATCGAGCAAAGCAGAGTATTAAGAAACAGGAAATTTTCAGTAGAGACAAAGAAAAGAGGACTGGACTGTTATGCAATATCAGTCCTCGTATATGACAGTGAATGCTGGACAACCTCCTCACATATGAAGATGTGACTTGAAGCAAGAGAAATCTGGTCCTATAGAAGGATGCAGAGAATACCATGGACCGAACATGTGGGCAACGATGAAGTTTTAAGGAAAATAAGAAGAAAAAGGACGCTTTTAATTAATACAAAGAAGAAACAGTTAAAATTTCTAGGGTCCATAATGAGGAAAGAGGGTTTGGAAAATTTGATACACACAGGACAGCTTGAAGGCATGAGGGTCCGAGTAAAACAACGCATAACCTATCTAGAGAGTTTAATGGATGGCGGAGAATGTTTAGGAGAGATAAGAAAAACACAAAATTTATTAAAGGCTATAAAGGACAGGAAATAGTGGAGAGCCATGATCGCCAATTTCCTGAAGTTACATGGGGTATAGAAGGAACATGAAAGGAAGAATTAAATTCTATGTCCATCCTGAACGTAGGCGATCATGGCTCTCCACAAAATCCCTATCTTTTTTATTTGTGAACTGCGACAATTTATTAGGTAGGATAATGATGTGGTCCTCCCCTTGTGTTTTCCACAGTGTCATGATTTTTTTACTATTAGTTCGCCCAATCCAAGGCCCAAGGGCTACTCAAGGTAGAGGCATACTTTACAGAGTAGTCTTTTGACCTGCTGCCACTCAAGGCTATGCAGTCTACTCTACTATTTAATCCATAATTGGTGGGGACAGAGATGGAGTTTTTCCATTCCAAGGTATAGTGCTAAAGTAAACGCAACACAATAGGTCGGGATTTGAAATAGTCTCGCCGATTCGACTACTTTCGTAAATATTTATTTTTTTTATTCGCTATATACAGTCCTCGACAAAAGTCTTGGAATGGCAAAACCAATTCCTTTGTTTTTGTTGTTCACTGAAGACATTGGGTTTAAGATCAAAAAATGAATATGAGACAAGAGTTTCGAATTTCAGCTTTTATTTCCTGATATTTACATTTAGATGTCTTAAAGAACTTAGGACATACCATCTTTTGTATCAGATTACCCCATTTTTAGATGAGCAAAAGTAAAGGAACAGATAGCCTTAATGTAAATAACATTTAATATTTGGTTGCATAACACTTGCAAGCAATAACTGCATCAAGCTTGCAACCCATTGACATCACCAAACTGTTGCATTCTTCAGTTGTGATGCATTTCCAGACTTTTAATGCAGCTTCTTTCATTTCTTGTATTATCCAGGAATTTGCCTTTTGTCGTTCCCATATTTTTGGAGTGGGGGTACTGTACCTTTATAGACATGGGCGATCATGACGCCCCATCACTTTCTGCCTTTTACACAATTTCGTTAATTAGGTTAGCCTGTATTTACCCATGCATCTTTCACTTTCATTGTGTACCCACTTCTTCGTTAAGTGAACCCTTTCCTCGTTAAATAAACCCTTTTCTCGTTAAATGAACCCTTTCAACGCTAAATGAACCCTTTCCTTGTTAAGTGAGCCTTTTCTTGTTAAATGAACCCTTTCCTCGTTAAGTGAAACCCTTTCCTCGTTAAATGAACCCTTTCATCGCTAAATGAACCCGTTCCTCGTTAAGTGAAACCTTTTCTCGTTAAGTGAACCCTTTTCTCGTTAAGTGAACCCTTTCCTCGTTAAATGAACCCTTTCCTCGTTAAGTGAGACCTTTTCTAGTTAAGTGAACCCTTTTCTTGTTAAATGAACCTTTCCCCGTTAAGTGAACCCTTTCCTCGTTAAATGAACCCTTTCCTCGCTAAATGTATCATTTCCTCGTTAAGTGAACCCTTTTCTCGTTAAGTGAACCCTTTCCTCGTTAAATGAACCCTTTCATAGCTAAATGAACCCTTTCCTCGTTAGGTGAATGCTTTTCTCGTTACGTGAACCCTTTTCTCGTTAAGTGAACCCTTTCCTCGTTAAATGAACCCTTTCCTCGTTAAGTGAGACCTTTTCTAGTTAAGTGAACCCGTTTCTTGTTAAATGAACCCTTCCCCCGTTAAGTGAACCCTTTCCTCGTTAAATTAACCCTTTCCTCGCTAAATGTATCATTTCCTCGTTAAGTGAACCCTTTTCTCGTTAAGTGAACCCTTTCATCATTAAATAACCCTTTCATCGCTAAATGAACCCGTTTCTCGTTAGGTGAACGCTTTTCTCGTTAAGTGAACCCTTTTCTTGTTAAGTGAACCCTTTCCTCGTTAAATGAACCCTTTCCTCGTTAAGTGAACCCTTTCCTCGCTAAATGAACTCTTTCCTCGTTAAATGAACCCCTTTCTTGTTAAATGAACCCTTTCCTCGTTAAGTGAACCCTTTCCTCGCTAAATGAACTCTTTCCTCGTTAAGTGAACCCTTTTCTCGTTAAATGAACCCTTTCCTCGTTAAGTGAACCCTTTCCTCGTTCGATGAACCCTTTCATCGCTAAATGTATCCTTTCCTCGTTCAATGAACCCTTTTTTTTCGTTTAATGGGCCTTTCCTCGTTAAGTGAACTCTTTTCGCGTTAAATGAACGCTTTTCTGGTTAAATGAACCCTTTTCACGTTAAATGAACCTTTTCCTCGTTAAGTAAGCCCTTTTCTTGTTAAATGAACCCTTTTCTCGTTAAATGGGCCATTTTTTCGTTAAATGAACCCTTTCCTCATTAAGTGAGCCCTATTCTCGTTAAATAAACCCTTTTCTTGTTAAGTGAACCCTTTCCTCATTAAGTGAACCATTTCCTAGTTAATTATCTCTGAACTTTTAACTAACCACTTCTTATTGTAAGTTTTATTGTCGTCTTTATTTTCCTTAAAGCATCTTCGCTGTATACATGATTTGTGCACGGTATTCTCAGTACTAAGTTAGAGTTAGGGTTAGTGTTAAGTTTAGAGTCAGGGTTAATGGTTAACTCATGTCCCCTGCTGCTTCTCGTCTCTTCATTATCCGTGAGGAGATTATCCAATGTTCACTGCTATATAAAAGATAATGAATTCTATCGCAGATTCTTTGTTTCTGTCGAAAATTCCGCCATTTTTTGACTGAGACGCGGATCTAGCTCTATCTTCAAAACATCGCAAAGATGCATAGAATGCTCAGTGAACAATTGGTAGAGTTGCGTAAAAGATGCTCTTCACGACGAAGCAGAACAGATGAGTGTTTAACAATAGTAACCATTTTGTCTATTAGCAGAAGCCATTTTAAGCCCAAAGCGCGATCACATTTTAACCCTGGAGGGGAATACAAGAAGATTCAGTCAAATCTCCGGGACAACCAACACCAGTGCTGCCACCTCTATGGGGAGAGTTCATCGCTGGTAACTTTTATTTTCCAGTACTACTTGGTAAAATCATGTCTCTGTTGCATGAAGTCCCTTTATTTTTGAGGAGATGATCCATCATTCACTGCTATTTAAGAGATTAAGAATTACATCGAAGTTTCTTTGTTTTTAAAGACATTATTTTTTGTTACTTTGCTTTATTTCTGGAAGGCATTATTTTCTTTTCCTATGGGCCTCATGATTTCACTGTCTTATTTCCTGTTGTCTGTTACTCTACTATACAATATTCCTTAAAACGCCATTGATATTATCATGTTTTGTCGATTGTATACTCAGCATTTGTCGGTAGGACAAAACTGCTTTCATTTAATCACCACAGAGAACTTTCTCTGACTGCCATCAGCATGGCTGATGCTAAACTCCAGGAGAGCTACACACTAAGCCTTCTTGGCTTTACGTTTTCCACAGACATGAAGTGAAACGACTATATCGAATGAATTGCTACATCTGCTGCAAAGAAAGTTGGATCAATTTGTCTTGTCAGAATCCATCTTGCACATTTATAAATCTACCATTTGTCCGTACCTTGAATATTGTTGTCATATCTGGTGAGGTGTACATCTCGAGATTCTTGACAAAATCCAAAGAAGAGCCTGTAATATAATCGATCCTGGCCAGGCATTTTCACTTCAATCACTTTCTCACCGACGTGATATGACGTCCTTCTGTCTTTTCTACAAATAGTTTCATGACACCTGCTCTGATGTGCTTTTTCTCTAGTGCCCAGACTACACGAATTTACGTATGGTACTAGATTGGAAATTAGGTATCACTGTTTCTACTCTAACAGTTTCTTTTCTCGTGCTTACCTGTGGAACACCATTCTGATTTCTTGCTTCTCTGATAACTACAACCTTCAAAAATTCAAATGCAATGCCTATCACCATCTTCTGTCTTCTTGAACCCTTTTCTTTTTTTGTCCTTTTCTCAGTCCTCCCCATTCTCAGTTTTCTCATTTTCACTTGCTGTACCCCCCTGCGTCTTAGTGGCATTGTCGCCTTGCTTGGGTTGAAACGATTAAAAAAAAGACGGCACATCTCGTTCGTCTGAAGGTTCTTTTCAATTGTATGGAGATTGTCTAGCATTCACAGCCGTATACGAGATTAGATATTACATAGCAGTTCAGCTCTCTTTTCTTTGTTTCTAACAAAATTTCCTATCTCTTAATACTTTGCTTAGTTTATAGAAGGCATCTATTGCTATTACTATGCCATTTCGAATGTTACAGTTTTCATCATTTGTTAGTAAGCTAACCAGATAGTTAAATCTCTGCATCTGCTTCTTTTTGACATCCCTGATATGTAACTCACACTTCGAACTGCCTCTTTGCTGATGACCATGTATTCTGACTTACTGTCAATAGTCCTTTTTTTTTGCTTTCTTTTACTACTTTATCTAAATGTTCTTTCAGTTTTCCTTCTGACCATATCACGTTGAATTTAAGCAACATCAAATGTGGTCAGAACCTATAAATCACATTTTCGTATGTTACGATATGACACAGACAATTATGTTTTTGTACCTGCTTAAGTTCGACATCCCCATTATGTAGTTGACGTCTCGAATTGTGCCTCTTTTGCTAAAAGGCGTGCATTCTGTCTGCTTAACTGTCTTTTCTTCTCACTTTCGATTACTACCATTTCTAAGAGTTATTTTTTCTTTTCTGGGTCTACTGTCAACACAGTTTTATCCGAATATCTTATGTTGTTAAGATTATGTTTACCAATAATAATTTCCGGTAGAACTTCTAGTTCTCTTACTATTGTATAGGTTAAATAAATCCGGTGAGAAGACGCAACCTTATCTTACACCTTTTTTAACTTATTCGGGTTGAAATTATAGCCAAGACAATTTTGTCAATTTTCATCCTTCTAGAAATTGGAGTGTCACCAAATATGCATATATGTAGCGATTTTCCAAGCGTAGCTTAGATGTGGCACAAGGCCGAAAGTATGGGGCACCCAGTGAGGATCGAACTCACTACTCATTCGCAATTGTGCGAGCGAGACAAGATTGCTAACTATTACACCGCCTCTAGGCGCCCAAATATGTATATATGTATAGCTGTAAATTGTCCGTTTTGATGTAATTTGCTCCGTAATCATACCAGGCGTTGCGTAAACAGCAAGTAATTACCGTATTTTCCGGCTTACAAGACCCTGCAGATAGAAGACGCACCCAAATATTGGAAAGAAATTGCTAAGAAAAAAAAAGTCATTCTCATACAACAACATATTTATCATGCTTCCCTCACACACTGTTGCCACGTATTGTTTACGCTAATCACTCGACCGATTTTCTTTGTATGGCAACGACATACTAGTCAAGAGAGCATGTTTAAGCTTGTGGTTCGGCCTCAGGAAGCCAATTAGGTGACCGTCCAAGCTTACTTGAGCCTAGTTGTCGCCTTACATTCGTCTTGGAAGACGCACACGTATTTTTCAGGGTATTTTTTTAGGAAAAAAGGTGCGTCTTGTAAGCCGGAAAATACGGTATATATTTTCTGGTATTTTTTCCTCTCAACTTTTCTCTATGACGCATGAAATATTATTTTCCATGTTTATTTGAACCGAACGTTGTTGTGAGTCAGTATAAAGCACACACACACACACACACACACACACACACACACACACACACACACACACACACACATATATATATATATATATATATATATATACAAGTAGGTAGTACTGACATCCCTACTTTATGGATTAGAATCTTGGACTCTGTACCAACGACACATCGATCAACATGACAGGCATTGAAGCTATCTAATGAAAATCCAACTCAGATGGGCCGGACATCTGTCTCTTCTTGGGCCAGCTTCTAACAAGCGGGTCAGTTGGAAGGCCATTTTTGCATTATAAAGACAAGCTCAAAGTCTGAGAGAGAAGGAGCTGGGCGCCTGTCCTGCTTCTTATCTATAAAACGATTTGGGCGTAGCTGACTTGAACATCACGATCAACTGCATACAAATATTAAAGAAAGATGGCAGCATGATGCTCCTCTTAATGATAGCCTTTTACCTGCCACTGGCTTTGTCGCACGCTAGATTTGATGTTCACTCAAGGAAACGTATGGCAATTGACCCTCAACCACTCGAGCAAAATGGCTCAGTCACATGTTTCATTTCTGTAAATGTTTGTCCAACTGACCCGACGATAATGTGCAGTCGACAAAATCAAAAACAAACAACGCGCATGCGCAAAATTAAAACTATTAACTGGCGATAATTTACCCATCGCACCCTATATATATATATATATATATATATATATATATATATATATATTTGATTTGTTTGAATAAAAGAAAGGCACGTTAAGATTCCATGTAATAAGCTATTTCACCATAACCCCTTTAACAGGGTTCTGGATCATCAGACTTTACTTCCAAAAGTTGAAATGAAAAATGAAAAGAAATTCACACGTTTTTTACGGACCTCATCAAGAATACGTAAAGTTAACGAAGTGAGGAAGTGAGGTGGGAGAGAGGATATGAGTGTGTCATATGTATCATTTTAGTTTCCTATTTTAACCCCAGTGTGTCGGCTGGATGTTGCTCAAATCTAACGCGTCTCGTCTCTAGATAAAGGTGGTTAAGGGGTTAGCGATAAGGACTACATTAAGGAAGACGTTCCAACAAACCCAATAAATTACACGACAGGTTTCATTCATTATTAAAAAACGTGTGAATTTCTTTTCATTTTTCATTTCAGCTTTTGGAAGTAAAGTCTGATGATCCAGAACCCTGTTAAAGCTTATTACATGGAATCTTAACGTGGTCTGTCTTTTATTCAAACATATCTGCTCTGAATTTTACATTGAGCTCTCTGGATATCATCCTCCTCAAGTCTACCCATACGGATTACCTAAATTTGCATAAACTATATATATATATATATATATATATATATATATATATTCTGAGGTAATGAATTTTATTTATCAATCTCACAGTTTGCTATCACTTTAAACGTTATTTGTAGTGGATACTCATTCATTTATTAAACATTATATTTCTTTATTTTTGTTTACCGGTCTAAATATTTGGGAAATCTTGTTATTTTCTTTAAGATTTCTCGAAATATCCAGGTAGGTAGATGAAAATAAATATATTTTTTAATAAATTAAATGGCGCGTCTACACAAATATAAGTATCCACTAAAAATAACGTCTAAAATAACATACACACACACACGCACGCACACACACGCACACACACACACACACATATATATATATATATGTGTGTGTGTGTGTATATAATTATTTATTTAAAAATTATAACATAAATATATTATAAAATCACTACAAAAATAGCCATTTTGTTTCAACACCTCTGGTGTCTTATCAAGTGATCATGTTGAATGTTGATTGTCGAATGGAGGTTTTAAAAGCTTCAAATTAATTAACCACCCCTCGTAAGGGGAAACGCTGTCACATGAGCTGAAATGACCAATCAAAATACAATATTCTCGTATACTTGTATTTTGACTTATAACTAAAAACTTTTTAAGTTTAATTTATTAAACTTAAAAAAATTAAACTTAAAATTTGAAGCTCACTTCGATTTTCAAGTGATACTGAGAATAACCTTCGAAAAAATTGATTTACTCTATTTATAAGCCAAACGCTATTATATATTTTAAGTTGCTGGGGCAATGAAAATTGAGGATTTTTTTATTAAGGAGGTGTTGGCTTTTTTACGAATGAAGAAAGCAAGTGTAATTTTATGTAGCAAATTTAAAGTCGGTAAAGGTTAGGTAGGGTTTTTGGAGATTTCTGTCTGTTGATACTGACTTCACATTTCATCCTCCTTGGAATTACCCATTCGGTTTACCAAGTTCTTCGTAACTTATCTATATATATATATATATATTGACACTGTGGTCAGCAACAAGTGGCAACGGTCTGTTTCAGGCTTGAATGCCATGACTTGAATTTTGCGTTCAAGCTTGAAAGAGGTTTTATCCCTTACTTCCTCTTTACGACTGGGTTTCCGGTTCTTTCTAAAGTCTAATTCAACTCTATACTTCTAACGTGTCGGTATGAACTCTGATATTTTATTTACTATTTTTTTATTATTTTTTAAAATTTTTTCTCTACAATAGAAGTAAATAGGTTTGCCTGTCGTCCAGTTCACACACCTCCACGATCTTTTGAACAGGTGTATAGGTTAATCCATTGTTTCCTGTTTAGGATTTGGTTTCCGGTTTCTTCTAATGCCTCTCTTCGCTTTCCCTCCCAGTATCTCCTTGCGTGAATTGATTAAAAAGATTATTTTCAGATTTAACCCTTTAGAGATAAAGGTGTCAACTGGGCTAAGTTCGAACAAAAGACCATTATCCTAAATTGCTACTGGAAGTTAGAAAATGTAGCTGAAGTTCCAAGACAGTTCAAGAGAGTGTTTCAAACAGACCCACCTTTGTGATTTACCATCACTCGGATTAGAGATCAGTTTGAAGCAGATTGAACTGTTCAGAATGTCCACTAGAAACGTTTCGGAAGACTGCAGATTTCGACGAGTGCCACGAAGCAAGAAAAAGATTTGAGAAACATATCAAAAGTTCAAGAAAATCGGTCCTAATTGTGAGATAGAAAGTTTACAAAATTCAGTGTTCATCGCATTTGGAAGTGCATTCAAAGTAATTTCAGGAATGGTTCCTTCTCTCAAAGAACATGATCTGGACCCTGAAGAGTACTGTCTTGCGAGTGATATTTGGCAAGATGCGTAGAAGATGCACACTTTCCATCAAACCTTGTTTGAAGTGATGAGGGTACATTTAAAACACATGCTCAATTAACCGCCACAGTTGCACCTACTGTGGATCAGAGATACTGCGTATTATGGATAAACATCATTTTAATTTAATTTACCACGCGTTTGAGTGTGCTACAGCTTATCACCAAGAGTATTAATTGGACTATTCTTTTGTTAAGTTGCTGTGATTGGTCGCGTTTACTTGAAGGGGCTGCCACAGGCTGTCATGAAACGAATTCTAGAAAACTTTGAGATTGACGAGTTTTATTTCCAAAAAGAAGGGACGCCGTAACATTACCATCGGGATGTAAGGGCCTTGATGAGATTTTGTCAGATAGGTTCATTGGACAAAGAGGTTCGGTAGAATACACCGCTAAACGTTTGCTTATGGTTACAAAATCAAACAGTAATTAACATATATTAACGAGCATAAGTGCTTCGTGATGTTTTCAATTTTATTGTTTCGCGACAGTGTCGAGACTAGAAGCAGACGTCAACATAGACAAATTTAAATCCTGTCGATTGTATTACATATTGAAAATGAAATAGGGCACCTCGGCGTGGTGTAATGGTTAGCAAGCTTGTCTCGCTAGATCAGTTACGACTGAAAAGTAAGTTTGATCCTCACTAGGTGTCCCAAACTTTCGGCCTTGTGCCACATCTAAGCTACGCTTAGAAAATAAATATTGAAAATTAAAGATTTTCCCATAAAAAGACTTTTAAAATCATTCAAAATATGGGCACATGTTTTTAGGGAAGGCAATGGTAATAGCTGACCAAACGTATCCGAGGATGTCTGTCTACTAGGGCGGCTAGCCAATCCCTATTGCAGACACCTGATCAGGCACATTTGTGTTATACTGCAGCTATGCTGAGCGGACCTTAGTTACAGTTTCTGGGAGAGGGCGCATTATCTGGCGTGTACAAAAATCTAAACAAGGCCAGTATGCTCAACCTCTCGGTCACGATGACTTGCGACTTCGTGCTAGTTCAACCAATAATGGCTCCCAAATATTTCTGTCTACCTAATTTCACTCACAAGGTTTGGGTCAACCCATGATATGGTGTCCAGGCACTTTCCAAAGGTCCCACACGCTGTGATCGCCTCTACAGGCCGATAACGTCAGGAAGTCAGCGTCCTGACAAGTCGGCCATGGTGAGATTGGAAAGCGTTCTAACCACTTGGCCACGAAACAGGAAACAAACCTCTACTTCTGATAAAAAAACCGGGGAGGAGTGAGAACCGGGCGATAGACGAACTTATCTAATCCTATTATCAGTTGTTAAAGTGTGTATATATTTTGAGTCAATATTTTTCTCTTTTTCTCTCGCTATCTCTCTCTCTCTCTTCCTCTTCTGTGTGCGTGCGTGTGTGTGTGTGTGTGTGTGTGCGTATGTGTGTTATTATCCAAGTCAATATTCTAATGTAGATACCTCCACAGAAACGCGATACCGAAGCTTTAAAATGAAATTTAAAAAATGAAAAATCTTTCTTGAAGCTTTTTAGGTTTAGTAAATGCACCCTGAATGAGCGGCTCAGATTGAAAAATCGGAGAGCCGAGTTCGAATTCCAGTCGAAACCATTATATTCACTTACATGCTAATACCCTTTGGAAAGGTATGAATCTTCTTCTTCTCCCTCAGCTATGGGTAAATAGCAGGGCAGACCAGGTTCTATAGCCTTGGATGGCAACTGGTCTACTGCAGAAAGAAATGGCAACCTACTGCAGGAAAAATTTGCCTCGTCAGTCATGTATCACGCATGGCACATAACTGACTGGTGTAAGTTGTGCCAGGTAACTGAGAATAAGTTATATGAAAAAAAGAAAGCTATTACATTTAAAAACTTTATTTAATGATATCAACAGAGTAGAGTCACATTGTATCTAAAATTCTTTGAAAAAACAAAGCAAAAAAGAAAGGCTTTTTTTTGCTTCCTTTCTCAATTATCGAAAAAATGTCTCCAGACTGTTGGCTCTTATAGAAATAATTTTCTGAAAATTTTATATGAATTATGAATTATACGAGCAGAATAACCAATAAAGAAAAATACTATTCACTTAAAGGCATCTCTGCAAGAGACGCCATGTACTGGGCAGGTGTTTCTTTTTCATATTAGTCATCCAAGATGGTAACTCTAACAATCGCCTGCTATTGTTGGCCAACTGGATGATCTGCGTCTTGATGACGCCCCGTCTATAGCAACACAGCCGATTGAAATCAGGAGAGGTTACGGGTTTAGTAAGGTTATTGAAGAGTTCCAATTCAGACCGAGTCTATGGCGTTCCCTTTCGCATTAATGGTAAAATTCGTCTCTCAACTCGGGTCCTGTTCTTAAACAGTCACGTCATATCGAAACTTTCATATGGATGTCAAGCATGGAACCAAAAACGTTCAGGAATTTCTAAACTGTCAGCTGTATAAAAAAATGCTTTCTCAGTTCAATGATTAAAAATGGCTTCCAGCGAATGAATTCTGTTGGACAACCCTTCTCCAAAACTTGCAGACAGCCGCTACTAAATCACAAATAAGGAAATGGACTAATTAACAGAAACTACATGATTTGAAAGACTTTCAACAGCAACAACTAAAATGCATACAAAACCAAAACGTTAATCTGAAAACTACAAGATACGATGGTTAAAGTGTCGTCTAAATTATGCAAGAATGAAAATAAAACTGACATCTTATTTTAACAGATATATTTACCAAAATTATACAAGAATATCTTGAAATACTAAAGAGTAAATTTATTCAATAAATTTGCCATTGGCTTCAACCCCGGCCTCCAGATGACTTCAGAATCTCCTGCAACTCATCTGGACAGTCTCCTTGTTTAAGTTGGTGAATGCTGTCATAATTCTTGCCTTCAGTTCATTTTTGGTGCTACAAGGAGTTTTGTTGGTCTCTCACTCAACTGTACCCCATACATAATAATCAAAGGGGTTGCAGTTTGGGGAGTTAGGTGGCCAGATGCAAGAGGTGATGTGGTCGCAGAAATTGTCTGACAAACATGACTAGGTCCTCCTGCTTATGTGGCATGGTGCAGAGTCCTGTTGCCAGACATAGGATCCTGCAGCAGCCACCCTCTTGACCCAGGACAGCACTACTTGATGTAAACCTCCTTGTTGAGACTGAGGCCTTGATGAATGGAGACATAACGTCGCCATTACTCATGATCACTCTAATTCACCATTAGACTCATCAATTCTTTCCGAATCCTCTGCACTGTCCTCAGGTTAACACCCAAACACTCTGAAATGTTCATATTGGAGCTTCTGGTGTGAATGCCAAGAAATACAGCATGGTGTTTTCAAATATCTGGTGTAGTGATGGTGCACTTTTTCTCCCGGACGGTGCCCAACTGACCCTACTATACTGTGCAGTCGACAACATCAAAAACAAACAAAACGCATGCACGAAAATAAAAGTATAAAATGGCGACCTGTCTTGAGTCTTGTACTTAAATAGCCTCGTCGGATCAAAATATTCCTTTAGATGTCATGTGTGGCGCTAAACCCTCTTAGAAATTTCTAAAATGTCAGCTATATAGAACCGCTGACAAAGACCAATTCTAAGTGAATGAAATAACATCCTTCTTCGACCAGTGTATATTGGCGCTACAGAACCACAAAGAACTATACCAAAATAGAGAAACCGCATCGCTTGAGATAATTTCAACAGCAGTAACAGCGAAAATGCATAGGACGTAACTCAAAAAGCAAATAATGACATAAGCAAGATATTCACGTTCCACACTGCTTCAAAGAAAGGGTTCAGAAGAAAAACTCCCATTAATAGTGGAAAGAGAGATAACAATTACTCGATTTGAGAAATGGATTTTCTTGAAAAAATGTTTTAATACAAAGATTTCATACATTTCAAACAAAAGCAGCAATGACTGCTCAGTTAATAAATGCCAAATGTTTCCTTGTAGGGAAACAGCTAATATTACAATTATAATATCTATCTATCTATTTATATAACTGAGAGAGAAAATAATGACATAATCAAGATGTGTGACATGGCA
>CAHIKZ030000283.1:1125000-1333480 GCA_903632075.3 Acanthosepion pharaonis | reverse complement strand
AAGGTTTATAATAAATAAATATATACACGTATATAAAACGAATTAATGCTGGTTATAAAGTTCACAATTTTCTTGTAACTAGTAGACCATTGGTTCTCAACCTTTTGTACCCAATGCACCCTTTTCACCATATGTCAGAATGTCATTCTCCCTACCCTTTTCAAGATTGTCTGACTCAAAAGGTGCATTCCAAATAATATACATATATTATGGAAAATCTTCATTCTTTTATATGTACATAGACATTTGCATGGAATCTTTTTTAGAGGAATTTTTTCAAATTTAGTAACAATAGAAAATGTTGATGGATATTTAAACTTGAATACATGTACAATAATTTGTTTTAATTCATAACTCATTATTAAATAAATAAACTGAAGCATAGTTCAATAAACAAAAAGCTCAATAGAATGCCAGGGTTTTGTAATTCAATAAACAAAATTCTGTAATTAAAAAACAAGAAAAAGTAAAAGATTTTAACCCTCCCCCCCCTCCTGGAGGAGTACTCCTGTAGTAGACTATCTTTACTGATATTCCTATTTCTGTTACAGTTCACATTCTAAGAAAACTGATTGGTATTTCGCTAAATTCAAAAGAGCAGAAAGAAATGGGACTCAGATTGTTAATGAATTGATTACTGAATTATCACGACTCAAGTAAGTACTAATATTTAAGTGTGTATATAATTTAGTATTGTATATTCTTTGATATATAAAAATGTGTTTTAACTGTTGTAAATTATGTTGTTTTGATTTTAATTTTCAGCAAACTATTATTGCATTTCAAAAGAGAAATAGATACAGTGTGGAAAAGAAAGAAAGGAAGTTCAGTAACCAGTCAACAGAATGTCATTAAAAAAAGGGCTTCATTTCAAACAGTTTTGGGACAGTTTCGATAAGTATTTTATCTACATACATTTCCTTTCCTGTTTTTATTACAAGATAAATATTTTAAGTTTCATTATTATTGAAATAAAACAAAGAATTTACTTGTATTGTATTGTTATATTGATTAAGGAATATATTTCTGTTTGAATTTCTGGGATGTGAAGTTATTATTATTTACATTCGGTGGAAGACCAGGAGGCACTATGGCCGAAACATTATGTTAACAACAAAAAAGATGAGGAAAATAGTCTGAATATAAATAGTGTAAATAAGGAATATATTATTATCTAAAAATTTTTAATTTAAAAAAAAATTAAGTATGGTATATTTCTGCTTGTTACTTAAACCTCCATTGATATAAAAATGGTTAATCCATTAATGTCTACCATAAACTCTGGTATTAATTATAGGTTTATAAAAATGCAATATTAATTATTAGTTTCTATCTATAACATACCATTTCTAAAATGGGACAGTGGGTATTAATTAGTTAAAAAAAAATTATCCTGTTTAATAAAAAAATATTTTAAACATGGCACCAAGCCATATTGATAAAAAATATGAGCAATGTTTAACTTTTGTACTTGTAAAAAAAAATGGTGTGCCAAAAGGACAGTTATTCCCTTGACATCACTATTACTGTATACACTTTTGACTCCCTCAGCAATGTTTATTTACAAGATTATAAAAATATGTAAACCAACTACAATGAAATATTTATTATTTACCATTTTATAAATAAGTATCAAAACAAGTTTAGTTTTCAAGCTAATAAATAAGTACTGTTTAATATCTTTGTTGTCAATTCACAAGAATAAAGAAAAATGTATAAATCCATTTTTATATGTTTGGGTTTTATTAAAGTTCTAATCATCGCATTTTAAAAACAATAAACATTGCTGAGGGAGTCAAAAGTGCATACAGTAATAGAAGTGTCAACGGAATAACAGTCCTTTTGACACATTGTTTATTTGCGAGCACAAAGTTTAAACATTGCTTTATTTATGCCTTATAAAATCAATTTTTTTTCTATCCAGTGTTTCATTTTGGAACACATTTTTTTTATTTTATAAACTGAGAAATAATGAAAATGTATTTTCTTCTTTTACTCACTTTCTTTGTTTAAAATGAGATAACTCAGTTACCAAAAGTAATATATATATATATAAAGCCTATTAAAAAATCTCTAAATATTCAACCATAACTTGCCAGATTCCCTCCCTAATGTTAGAATGCTATTGTATAAAAACATGCTTAAATTCATTTTATATTTATTTATATAGCTAAAGTCTTCAGGAACAAGCATAACAGCCATAATATTCCATATTTAATTCAAAAATAAAATTGTAACTGTGGTTGTTGCCATGGATCTTGCAAAATTGATACTGCTAGGTGTAAGAAATTCAAAATAAATTTTTCTAAAATGTAACAGTGTACAGATGTTTTTAGTTCAATCCAAAATCAAATGCTGTTTTATAAACAACTTGTGACATCTGAAAAGAATAAAATATTACAATGCATATACATACACAATAATCCATTAAAGTTTTAGGTTAAACAGCTTCAGTTATTTCCTTTTTGGAAAATTCATCAGTCTCTTTTTGAATCTCTCCAATTATTTACTATGTATTCTGTATATGGTTTACATTTCACAAGAGATAAGATGTTCTATTGGGCACATTTACTTTTGTGGAAAATTTTAGTGAAGAAATAAAGGTAAAGATTAGCATACATGTATTGCAGGTGTTGAAAATAGGCAGAAATGTCCAACTGAAAGTATCTTCAGGTATTTGTTAAAAACAAAGAGACAAAATAAAAAAATGGAATTGAGTGTATCAGATGGTCAGCTTCTAATATCCATGGAGTAACATGCTGCTAATAAAAAATGGATTAATTTAATCAAGAACTACATGGCTACAAATACATGTTAACTGTTGATATCTGACTAATTGGTTTACATTGTTATTAAGCCTTTATTTAAAAAAAAATTATTCTAGGCTTTGATGAATACTACTTTTCCTCAATATCAAAGACTTTATACCAGTTCTCAACAAAGAGACAATAATTCCTGGGGCATTTCAGAGGAGTGGATAATCTTTTACATTTTCTTGTTTTTTATTTATAGAATTTTATTTATTGAATCACAATACCCTGGCATTCTATTAAGCCTTTTGTTTATTGAAATATGCTTCAGTTTATTTATTCAATAATTAGTTATGAATAAAAATAAATTATTGTACATGTATTCAAGTTTAAAAATCCATCAACATTTTCTATTGCTATTAAATTTGTAAAACTCCATTATAAAAATAATCCATGTAAATCTATATGTACAAATAGGGAAAAGAATGAAGATTTTCAATAATATATGTATATTATCTGGAATGACCTTTTGAATTGGAAAATCTTGGAAAGTAAGGGATGACATTCTGACTTATGGTGCAAAGGGTGAATTGGACAAAAAAAAAGGTTGAGAACCACTGCTTTATATGCTTTTACAGGTCTTGTAATTGATTTCTTCATGAAACCTGGTTTTCTTCCATGAACAAAATTAACTGTCTTTCTCCATATGTATAAGGTTTCTCATAATGTTTACATGAAGCATACTGATAAGTTTCTTTTTGGTTTATAGATAACCTCAACATCATGAGCTCTATCATATATATGCTTAATAAATGCTGTAAATATAAGGTAGTCTATCATTGGCATACCCTTTAATCATTAACCAAAAGCATCTTTCCTGACGCTGGGATGCATTAAGTCAGTGGTACTAGTAAAAAAAAATATTATAATTGAACTGATTCTCAACTCACTGTTTTGGGGATGTGGCCAGTTGATCTTCCCTATTTACATTACATTTAAGTTTTTGCTCTGAGAAAGTCTTAAGCAAAGCTGGTTGAAATACTCTCAGGAGCAAAGAGGATGAGTTAAAAAAAAATAAGAAAGTAACACTTGAGTGTAAAAACCAAAATATAGATTTAAATTATTTGTCAAGGGTTATAGTTATCAATTTAACCCTTTCCAGTTCAGTAGTGCTATGGTTTAACAGTTTGAGTTAGTTGGTGTCAGCCTTATTCACAATATACTGTAAAATCCACAGCAATGACCTGAACTGGTAATCAGTTCAGCAATTCAAACTGGGGACTTTGGTCTTGGGCCTGCAGAAAAAGTTGGTCTCCAATTCTTTCACTCCGCAAACAAAAAATTTCTTAGGCTGGGAGTATTTCGTTAGTTTGCAAAATTATTCTCAGGCAGTACCTTGCAATGAGTGGTGGAGTAGGTGACAAAGAAGAGTTATAATATCAACTACTTGACTCTCTGCATACCTCATCTGTTGATGACTGCCCACTACTGCTGTTGGATCCTTGTATTTATTGGGGATATGTTTCTTTCAGGTGTCAGGCTACAAGTTGATTAACTTATGTACATAAAACTCTGTGAAAGTGGTTTCAACCTTTTGTCACAACTCACAGTCAAGGTCAGTGGAATTTTTGACTCCAGTAGATACTCAACATAGAATGGTGGATATTATTAAGAAAAATAACAAAATTCTGTTACTGCAGTCTATCAGTATCATCATTTTAGTTTCAGGTTTATTTGCTTTCAGATATGACCTTATTCATTGCAAAGTCTATCTCAATTTGTATTACCAGTAATTTATCAATTTACCTTATCTTTTTTTTTACAATTAAACAGTTCTGCTATTTCATCAAACCAAGCTTGATTTCTCAACCAATCTTAAGATGATGCATGACTCAGTGTTTGAAATTTTAGCCTTGAATATTTTTAAATGTAGGAAAAAAATTTACATATTTAAAATGATTACCTTCTTTTCTTAAATGTAAAAATATTGATTCTTTTTGGTAAGTTAAACTAATCTAGTCATAGTTTAAATAGGCTTGTGATCAATCTAACAATTTGAATTGTGGCAGACTGTCTACTCTTAATATCCTGTCAGTCTTGACACCTTACAAGAACAATTTGACATCCTTGTTAATTGTAAATGGATTCAATTATTGATTTAGATGGGTTTTTTTTTACTCCAACTATACACTAAAATAAACACAATCTAAGTGAGATGGTGTCTTAGAAACATTTGATTACACAAGCTTTCTTTAGGATATCAATATATTGAATTCAAGGTATGGAGAGTTAAAATCTAATAAAACACCTAATCAAAAACTAAGACACATTATGAAGAGGTGATAAAAAAACATCCAAAATCTGTTCTAAAGGCTGTGAAGAAATTCATTTAAAACAAAATTAAAATGCCTAAAATGTACTGAAGTGATCACAAGTAACTTATGCATTATAGCAAATGTCAAGGAATGTGATTGGAACTGCTATAGAAGTAATGCTGGTGTTGAGAGAATTTATTTTCTTGTAACATGAACTTGATTTCTTCCTTCCTGCTTCTGAGAGAAACAAGGCAAATGCATTAATGAAAGGTTTCAGTTTATGTTTGAATTAAAAAGTAAATAGAGATTGAGTAATATTTAAATAAATCATTATTATGGGTTGCTTAATAGTGAATTAAGTCAATAAGGTAGGGATGTTATATTGTAGCGTTTTTGAGATGAAACAAAGGTTTGCATGTCATCTGACAGCTATTTCTCTTCTCTCCATTACTTTCTGCCCATTACCAATTATATAGTATTTTCACTAAATTTTAAAAACAGTCTTGGAAATACTATCATATTTTATTAAATTTCTTTGCTGACAAGAAACAGAACCCCACTGCAATATATTTATTTTTCATTTATTCACTGACACTAACTTAAGCTATGACACTGTTTATCTGACTACCAAATGACCTCAGATAAATCCTGTTCAGATTGGAAATAAGGACCAATCAATTTTCCAGACATTCCTGGTAGGTTTTTTCTCAGTGGAAAACTACAAGAGTCATATACAATGTTATAATGGCCATCAGAAGAATTGTCAATACTTTGATAATTAAGAAAATTCTGCTAATACTTGATCCTGTTTGCAGAAAGATGCATCATTCTCACATTCAGGAGCCCAAATAAGTATTGCACTTGTAAGCAAGGATTATCCTTCAAATCAAAATAAGTTATCGTGTGTGTGTGTGTGTAAATGAAGGAGACAGTTTTTTTTTTATCTTTTATTTGAGAATAGTTTATTCCCTTAGTATAAAATAAAAGTTTATACATACAAAAAATAAAATAAAAATGACAGTTTATTAAAAAGATTTAAATCAGTTGAGTTGGAAATATCATCAGGATAATAACCACCCAATCTAAAGAAAATTTGTTTTTCAAGATCAGAAAAAAAATGTTTGAGAAATTTACATGCTACCTATCTCAAGGCACAATGTACTTTTATAGGTTGTCTTAGACACAATCAGGTGAGTTTTTTCTAATAAAAAAAAAAATATGCATCATCTGACTGAATTCTTGGTAAATTTTTCTACAATACATTTTATTGTTATTATTAGGTTGAGTCATAAGTTAATCCCATTTTTGGGAATCAATTATAAAGATAAATGTATCATCTTAATTTTTGCACTGCAGTGGCAGCTTACATTAATGGAGGGATTAAAAGTGCATTTGTCACATAATGTTATGGAGAAATCTAGAAAAATATGTAGCATTTATGATCAAAGAGCCATAACTGACTGGCAAGTACAAAATTGGTTTACAAAATTTTATTCTGGAAAAATATCATCAGAAGATGAACCCAGACAGAGGCATTCATTAGAATCCCTAAAGTCATTAGTGGAAAGCAATCTACAATAAAATACTTGGGAATTGGCAAAGATCTTAAACACATGACAATCTACCATATACCAACTTAGAAAAGACAGGGAAAATCAGTAAGCTGGGTGTTTGGGTTCCACACACTCTTAGGGGATAAAAACAAAGTGTATTGTTGATAGAATAAAAATAGAAATTATTTATGACTCAGCCTAATACTTCACATTCTTTTTTGAAAAAGTATTTTTAAGCTGATTTTTTTTGTATAAAAAAAAAAATTAACTAAAAAGAATCAACATTAATCTCCTTTCATAATAATTTTCATCAGGAGAAAATTAACACTTTTCAGTATTTATACATTGTCAAAATAAGTCTTCATTACACCAATATAGTTTAAAAATTGCCTAAGTTTTTCCATGATAAGATTCTATTAACCATTTGAGCCAGAAATATACATTCTACAACTTTGAGCTTTGTTGATCTATTTAAGCTGTGATTTTAAATCTGAGACAAAGACTATTTTAGGACTTAGTACAAGATTCAATATCAATGATAAAATGACATCTTTTTATCAACAAGTAGTAATGTATGACTATGTCAATGAAATATGAGTGTTTGTGTATGGTACAGACAATTACATTCAATATGTATCTTGTGTATTCCTATGTTTTGTATTCCTCTGTTCACATTTGAAACATTAAAGCCACTATACCTCACCCAACTTTATATCAATGAACTTCTCATTCTGATTGTGAGTAAAAGCTAAGTTAATATCTAAAAAAAACTCCTAACTACTGATTTATGTTCTGTTTACTCAGTTTTCAAGGCATCCTTACACAAAGAAGAAAATAAATTGATTATAGGATACCTTTAATTGATCTACATGAGGAACTTTGTTAATTGGTTGGTTAATATCAACAAGTTCCAATTTGGAAAAAAAAAATTGAAATATTTTCTGCTATGCAGAAACAAGGAAGAATGAGTTACAAAAGAATCACACATCAAAAAAAGATTGGGCTCCACCAATTTTTTTTAGAATTGACAGAAATTTTACTTTTACCAGTTGCTATTAAGAAAAAAAAACCTAATCTAGAACAAGGCAATTTAGAATAAGAATCATCTCTGTAATCTAAAGACTTTACCTAAATACCTTTTTATTTATCAAATATAGTATTTCATATTGAGCTGACATTCTCAGCATCTCTATAGGTTAATAGGTTATAGCAAATAGGTTTGTTTTCTGCACTAAACTAACAATGCCATATTTATAGTTGACAAGAATTTGAATTAATAGCAACATTACATATTTTGAAATTGTATGTCACTTTGAGAGGACAATATAATGTTATAAGGCAGGTTTTACATGTTGCATTTATTAAGTGCAACAAAATTGATTAATTACTCATTGTACTGATTATATTCATTATAGCAACATTAAAACTTAATACATCTATAAATAAATTCTAACTTGCATTTGATGTCAATTAAAATGTTAAAAAATACAAAAGTTGGATTTTATATGAAAACAAGATGTTGTTTCTGGTTATGTTTCAGATTTGAATTTAAAGAAAAAGTGTTTTCGTGAAGCAGCTTGGTCAGCATAGACAAATTGGTTAAATAAGACAGCAACCTATTCTCTTTGAAGCAATTTTTAATTGGTAGAGAAAAAAATCTTAAAAAAGGAAGAAAGATTTGGCATCAAATTCATATATGCTGCACAGAATTAACAAAAAATAAAATATTAATTGCCACAATTTCTAATTATTTTAGTTAACTAATCCCTATTGATTTATACATGATTAAAATTATGCCTAAAGATTTTAAGTATTTCATCTGTAGAAAAAACCTCTAAATGTAAATAATTGAAACTTGTTTTAAGAATTTAGATAATAGTTTTATATCTCTCGGATGAAATTAATGAAAGTTTAAATTCAAAATTGTCTCCTATTATGTTGATTATAATGAGGCGTTTTCACGTCTATTACTTTCCAATTTTTCATATTGGTGTATATTTTTCTTCTAATCACAAAATAGTTCATATATTTTTAATTAAAAACAGATACAATGCATTGATTTTTAGCTTTGAATTTTGCCATTTCTCTATTTTGTAATATAAACTTTAATCAAAAATAGCTTCTTTTTTTTTTTTTTTACACTTTCCCTCATAAAATGAAAGAGAAAGAAGTGTGAAAATCTACAATATGTTATGTATATGTGCTACTGCCATCAAACTAAAACTAAAAAATATAGTAATATCAAAAGACCTAAATTTTTCTCTTTTTAAATATAAATATTAAATTGATACCTTTTCCCACAAAATTGATGATGATGGTAATGTTCCAAATCAGTGATTATAGATCTTCTCTTGCAAGAAATAAACATCATTAAATGGTAAAGAATAGGTATAATTTAAGCCTGAAAGAAATTAGGGCAAATAACCAAATCATGCACTTATATTATCATTGCAATCAAAGCTGAATTTTTATTATACTTAATAATCAAGCCCTAATGTTCAGTCATATGCCATTCAGAAAGCCATTTTAGAAAATGACAAAGACTTGAATGGAATAGAGAGAATCAGACATGTTTTGTTATAATATCACAGAATATGAAACTGTTATTCACCTAAACTTTTCATGTACAACTAATCCAAGTGAATAAATTTGTATAATATGAAACAAAATTCATCTGAAAATTTTGTTTTATGCTTTAAAAAAAAAAAAAAAAAAAAAAAAGCATCAAAAAACTAGAAATTCTGACATGGTGATACCTAAATGAAAATTCCCAAAGAAGCCAAAAGCCAATTTGTTTTTTAATGAACTTGATTAGATTAATTTGATAGATATAATATCTCAATGTTAATTTTCAAAAACAAATTATTATCATTAAAATCTCTTAATTTAACTGCTTTCCTTTTTTTGTTTCTTAATTTAATAGACTGAATTTCAAGTCTTTTTTTTTTTTTTTTAGATGTGGCTTTTTCATAAACACAATATTTATAGGAATATAGGAAAATTATATACTACTATAATTATAAACTATTATTTAAGGTTAAAATTGAACAGGATTGATAAATAATTCTTTTTAAAATTCTTGAGCATGCAGGCACAATTAGACTAATTGATGCATATTTGGTTTTAAATGAACATAATCAACACAAACATTTGTACAAAGGATTTTTGTATTCATTACATTCAGTAGTCAACAGATTAGCAATCTAAATATGATTTTTATCTGGAAAAAAAAATCATACAAAAAATATAATGAATGAATGAATGAAGATGGAAACGGACTTGTTGATTAAAAGACTAAAAAATAAAGCCAACAAAAACAGTATATTAGAATTGAAATACAGTTAAGATATGACAAAAGAGACAAGCAAAAATAGACTATTTGAAACCAGAACAGTATTTTTTTTTATAAATAAAAGACATAATAGCAATGCACACAGTGAAAAATTGTTGGATTGTTTTGTGAAAATCTTAAATATTTTAATTACTATATTTACCAGTGATAATATATTTATGAAAAAAAAAAAAAAAAAACTAAAATCCCCACAGTTTCCATGAACTTCATAACCCTCCCTTAAATATGGTTTTGGTCCATGATAGTAAGCAACTTGATATTCTCCTGCTGAACTACTTTAGCAAAACATGCAATTAAACTTAGCTAACTTGTCATTGAGGTATATGGGGTAATTTTGGGGGAAAATGTGGGCCTTATAAGGCAGGAAATATGATTATGTGGTCAGTTATATTGAAAATTGTACTCAGAAATGATGATAATGTAACAATTTCATTTGTATTAATCTTAATCAAAAGGAATGCTTTAGAAGCAAGTGATGGTGCTAATTCTATTATTTCATGATTTTCACTACTTTTAAGAATTTTAAATTATTTTTTTATAGATAAAAAAAATTGATGCATTTGTTAAAAATGAAATTAAGTGAAAACCACTGTAATATTTTCTCCCAAGAGATAGATTGTGTATAATAATATTTGTCCAGCTAACAAAAACAAAATCTTTAGTATATTAAAATGAACGTAATTGTTACTTCAATGAATTTTGTATGAGACAGTGGAATTTAAAAATTTTTTGCTCCTTTATGATTTCATTTTAATGCTTACAAGTTAAATTTTTACTTAGAATATTTTTAAAAAGCTGAAAAAAATCAAAAACATTTCTCCTATGGAACATGTCAGTATATGAACACAAACTGATGTCATTGTTTAATCTATTTTGTAACACATCAATTCAAAATTGGATTTTTAAAAATGTTTTAAAACCCATAGATGCAGATTTTCTGACTATACTTGGTCCTACCATTGTGTATATAAATATCATTTGAAAAAGATGTCCCAAAAGTAAGATTTTAAAAAGAATCATAATTCAGAAACATCCTACTTTGAACATAAGTAAAGTATATTTAAAATAATTGACCCAAAGATTATTTCCTCAAGACTAGAAACTTTAAAAAAAATTTTAAACATCCTCATTCTTGCAATCTAACTTCATGTGACATTTTTGTTCTACTTTACAATACAGTAATGTCTCGAGATATGAGCATACCAATATATGAGTTTTTTGAAATATGTGCCAGAGTTCGGATGATTTTTTGCCTTGAGATATGAGCTGAATTTTGAGAGACAAACGAGTTTCAGTTAAGCATCTGCTAGTTGACACAGCAAGCGTCAAGCTTTCAGAGTACTTCCACTTGCAGTACACATGTTCATCTCGCTCTGGTAGTATCAGTTGTGCTGTGTCTTTTTTTGCCGTTATTTTGTAAAATTCTTTCAGAGACACCATGAGTCCAAAGAAAGTAAGTGTAAAGAGCAGTGGTAAAAAGCCAAAATGTATGATTTCACTTAAGATAAAGAGGGAAATTATAAAAAAATATATGAGGAAGGCGTACGAGTAATGGATTTAGCAAGACAGTATAAGCATTCTACATCGACAGTAAATAAAAAATTAGTTACAGTAATGGATAAAATGTTTTAAAAATTTTTTAAATTAACTGATAAAGTTAATCTTTGATATTGTAGACTAGGCTAGCTGTTGTCTCTCTGTCAGTTGGCCTATGACTTATCTGAACTTCATGGTTTAGTAGTTTATTTCTTTACAATTTGTTTTTTCTCTTTTATTTTATTGTTTGTAAAGTACATTTCTTGTCTGTCCTTATTTTTTGTAAGAAACCCACAAATACAAAAATAGAGGTGAGTTTTAGGAAAATAAGGGTGATATTTTGGGGCCTGGAACAGATTGGAAGTATTCCCATTAATTTCAATTGGGAAAATTGATTTGAGATACAAGTCTTTTGAGTTACAAGATTGGTCTTGGAATGAATTAAACTCATATCTCAAGGGATTACTGTACTGTACAATTATCCAGACAGTTTGGGACAGGGGTTGAAAAAATATGTTTGGATAATTCAAAATTCCAGAATTATAAAAAAAGAATGAAGGGAAAAGTAATTTTCTGAAAGAAATTTAATATTTATATCATCAAATAATATTTTCAAATGCTTTGTTCAGTTTATTTTTGATGGAAAAATGCATAAGTTTTTTACTGTTTCCAGTTGGCGTTGTTTTTATGCTACTAACTCCCAAAGCAGGATTACAGTAAATGTATTTGTAAGGTTAGCTTCTGATTGAAAGCACAACCAGCTTAAACATTTATCAAATGTAATTATTGCTTCCATGTTCAAACTGTGATAATTCAAATATGCTCTTTGTATGAAAACAACGAGGAAATAAACAAGTATTAATTGATTTTATCAGTATTTTTATTAAACGTTGAGTATGGTTTGAAATTCTCAAGATACTTGTCTGTGATTAAATATTAGAATGCAAGTATTTTGGATAATTTCAATTTTTCTCTTCATTTCACTTCCAGGTAATTGAAGTCCAGAATGAGGTACAGATAATCAAGGAATTACTATATTAGTTTCTTTTAGGAAGAACTTATTTTATGGCTTTCATTGTTCTTTTCTTTAACATTAAAGCAATGTATAGAAATAGTTGTCATTTGAATTAAGTATATGTCTTGTCTCATTAAATCATTGATGGAGAATTGAAATAGTTGACACAGGAATCCATGAAATATCAAAGGATTTACTTTTAACTTTATCTAAGTTTAAAATTATTTCTTGTTGATATTGCAATACAAGATAAGGTTACAAAGTCTATTTGCATATTTCTGTCACATTTGGCATATTAATTTCATTTTGTAATGAGAAATATTTTTGCTATTTCGGCTGCTGACAAAATAGCACTTAGAGATAATAATTTATCTTCCTATGAAAAACAAAAAGTCTAAGTTATGAAGATGTTTCATTACCTGACCACAACCTGCAAATAAGAATATATTCCTCACTGGGTCATGGTTCAATTGATAAAGAAACAAAATTTATTTCATTTATTTTAGAGACTGTTAATAGGATAAACATGCTAGAAGCACAAGTGCACCAAATTTTGATATCTTAAGATGAAATATGAAAATGCAAGTAAAATTTAGGAACCCTTTTCATCCAACACATGATGTCAGACATTCAAAATTCAATTTACTTTGAAAATTCTTTATGAATAGTTAAATGTCACAATGTCTAAATCTTAAGTGTGCTTTTTTTTCAGATTTATTTACTTTTTTAGCAACCTTTTACAGGTTATTTAAAATCAGAAAATATTTTTTAGATTGTAAGAATGTTTTGGAAATAATGATTTACTGACACAAGTTTTACTAATTAACCCATAGCTGGATGGAAAAGAGGATTCATACCTTTCTCAAGGGTATTTGCACATAAGTGAATATAACAAACCTGACTGGAATTGGAACTCAGCTCTCCAATTTCCAATTTTGAGCTGTTATCTATTATACCACCTGCACATTCAAGCTTACAGCACCTGGTATTCCCAAGTGGTCACCCATCTAGGCACTGACCTGACTCAACATTGCTTAACTTCAGTGATTGTATGAAAACTGGTGTTTCAACATGATATGGTTGTAAGCCTCTGTAGTGTGCATTGCTAATTATAATAATTCATTTTAAAATATTGGCATATGATGGTTTCATGTTTTACTAATGCTATTGAAAATACTAAAAAAGTAACTTGACACAACTATAAAACAATTTGCTAACAAAATCAATTTACAATGTCAGAATCTGACTGAGACAGGCAACAATAACGAGACTGTAATCTTGATCATAAATATTGGTTCCGAAGGGATACAAAATAAATATTCATTGAAAAATAGTGAAGGGATGATTAACTGAAAAAATGTGAAAAAGATAGAAATAAATATTCAAATTTAATTAAATAGTCATTCTTCTTTTTAAGTATAAAAATTCATATTAACCTCTGAAATGAACATCATTAAGTCAGGAGATAAGTTCCAGAACAATCTGATAAGCATACAAGGTAATAAAAATAGTCATTTATCTTTGGAAAATATATCAGAATCTAATATATTTATAAATGAACACATTTCATTGTTTGAAATTAAGAAAAATGTTCCATTTATAATATATTAGTAAAATTTCTATTTATAAAATAATTTCTGAAGTGACTACAATAATTTTTTTTTTTAAAAATAGGGAGACGAGTTTTTTGTTGCTTATGAATGAATTAATCTTTTAGTGCAATTATCAAGCATTTTCTGTTCGAAGACATTGGTTTTCAGGTAAAAGTTATATAAATAATGAATTTGTTTTGAAGAGGATGAGCATTTTTTGTAATGAAAATAATTTTAATCTGATGTGATGTTTTTAAAGCAAAATAGTAACTAAAAAAATAGGGTTCATTTACATATAAATAGCAATAAACCCTCTAAAATAATTATTTAAAGGCTAAATAAGAATACAAATGAATTTTGAAAATAGGCACTTCAAGCTTAGATTTATACTTAATCATGGCTTTCGAGTAACTGGGAAAATGATGTCATGAAGCATTTGTTAGGAATTACCCATGATGAGAAAAATAAATAAAATATTTTTATCACTCTGTTGAACTCATAAACTTTTTTCCTTAAATTGACCAATGTTTCCCTTTTGTTCTTTGGGCAAATTTGGAGAAGAGCACTTTCGTGCAGCATTTTGGAAACAATCTCCTCTTGACTGTGCATGTTCACGTCCAGCTTTTTGAGCAGCCACCGTAGCCACCATGTCAATTGTAGCATAATCTATTACAGAAGATCTTGAACTTATAGTCTTACTTTGATTACTACTAGCAAGTTGTGAAGAAAGATCAATTTCTGCATAATTTAATTGAAGTTCACTTTGTTCAATCAATCCCAACTGTTTAGTATAGGGAGAACATGGTGGTGTCATGTCAACATTCATGTAGCTGGACATTGGGGCTCCGTCCATGTCAGCTTCTTGCCCTAAATTGACATATGAAGGATCAGGTTTTTGAGGTGCCTGTTGAACTGGTGTCAAACTGCCTTCAGTATTTACTGATGCTGTTGGTAACAGATTATCAAATGTAAACACCAGGCTTTTTAGAGGAGATTGTGGACTACATGTTTCTAAATTATAAGCACTTCCACATTTTTCACTTTTTTTTCGTTCAACAAGTTGATATTCTTTGCCAAATCGAGGTCTCAAAATAGTTGAAGCAGGACTACTCCGCACATTATCCTCACTAGTTATAGTCTCTGTTGTACATTCGACTGGAGATGTCTCTGGCGAATAGGAACATTCATCAGCTTTGATCTGTTTCCAGTTAGACAACATTACATTTTCATTATCTGAAAGATAAAATTAGTTTTTAAAATATCAAAAATAAATTGACACAAAAGTAAAATAAAAACATTCATGGAAATAAAATAAAAGTATTCTTTATCCATTTTTATTTAATATTTTAAAATAAATATGGTAAGATCTTAACTTCTAAAAGGAGTTAAAAACAAGTTTTGAATGAGAAAATAAATTGCCAATTTTGGTGTGTATTCAAAAATCTATTTTATTGACTGATCAAGAAAATGTGACAATCTTAAATGTTAAATTCTTCAAAATTCCAAACTCACTTGTTAAAACTAAAAGATAAAAGAGTTAAAATTGTCTGTTATAAAAACGTTTTATTTATAACCATTATAATTAATGTCATTTATGTAATTGCTGTTTCATTAATTTTTTAACTGAAACAAATACAATAGTCAAAAATGACACTTGAATGAACCTACAAACTATATTGTAAGCTCAAGTGAAACAATCAGTAAAAACTGTAAATGTTTGAAAAATATTCTGTCATTAAAGAGCATAATTATGTCAATAATTGTAATTATACATGAAAGATTTACTAATGCAACAATGTTTTTATAAAAATCTATTCACAGTATGTGTGGTGTCACATGAAAAATAGGAGTGAATGAAAACTGTTTTCTGGAACATTGTAATGTGAGATGATTACGTCACTACTTTTGATAAAAAGTCACATGCTATAAATAATATTTTAGCTATTACAAATACTGGTAATAACAACTTGTCAGAATAATAAATTTATTGCATAAGGCTAGAATGTTAACATCCAATGAACCATAAAATTTAGTTTTTATTTTTAAATTGAAAAATCTAGTTATCAAACACTTGACAGTTTTGATAGTGGCTGGGCAGTAAGACTTTATAAAGAAAAAACAGTTCAATCTAATATATAGATTTTTTCTATCTTGATCTAAAAAGGACCCTGCTATCTGTTGCTGTTATAAAGTTAAGCACAACAACTACAGCAACATTTTTCCAATTTATGAACAATTCTGATTAAAATTAATCAATGGAGAAACAGACTTTATATGAGAAAATGCAATGGAGTTATTAAGAGTGGACAGTAATAAATAAATAAATGCTTTTACAAATGTAAATTTTAATGTGTGTGTGTGTATATGAGAGATTATAATAAAAAATTTTTGAAGTCACTACACAAAAGCTTTCATGTTTCAGTACTATGATTATACTTCTTCAGGCGATGGTAAGTTATTGGTGATTAAATGATTTTTATGAAAATTTAAAAACAAAGTGTTACCTCTTTTTCCGAAAGTTAAAAGGCGGGGACATAAGAATTAAAAATAGACTTATGGGTATGTCTTGATTAACCAATTAAATGTCAGATCTACGCCAAATAGAAAGGTAAGCTCAAAGGGTGGAGATGGGTGAGTTATTTTTCATGTCACAATAAACTGGAACATCGACATGCCATCAGTGATGATTGCGGAAAATATGCCAGCGACAAATGTATCATGATTGTAGACAAATATGATATATTCAATTTTTTTAAAGAGCGTTGAAGGGAGGGTGGGTTAATCAGACATAAAGTTAATAGAAAATTTTTTTTTATATTCAGAAAGTTTCTTAATGGGGCCCTGTAGATAAAATTAAAAATGTGGAACATCTATATACGATATTAATAATACTAACTGGATGGCAATACATAGCAATATTTAAGCTGAATAAACAAAATAAGGTAATTATCCATAGTGGGTGGACCATTATATACTAATAATGGCTATAAGAAATGGTAATACGCAATTTAAAAAAAAATTAACTATATTTTAAGGTAAACAATAAACAGTTAATTCACTTCTTTGGTTTAACAGATTATTTTGGTCAGCAAATTTGATTATTTGTAATTTTTCATTTAAACATAAGAAGCACTGTTCATTTAAAGATTTACAAGTTCTAGTTTGTTTAATATTTTCCATTTTACCATAGGGATTTTATTCTAATTAAGTTCAAAAAATATTTAGAAAGGGTCATCCTATTTCTGTACGCATTATTGGAGAAAGATAATACATGTTGGTACTAGTTTTAAAAGAATTCTTGGTATACCCAATAAAAAAATTTATAACTGTTAGATTTTCTATATTAGAAATAGTGCTTAGGTAAACAAGAAAGTCTGTTCGACATCTGTTTTGTAATGGACGTTCATTAGAATTTCTACAATTACACTTGTTGGTATTATCTGCATTTGTTGCTTTGAAATGGCAACTATTACTCAGGCTTCTGTATTGATTTAAAATTTTATTATAATGTTTTTTAATAATTTTTTTAAAGATTATCGGTACAGCTATAGCTTAATTTTAGTGTATTTCTATTAAAAATCTTACTAAGTGGATTATTTCTAGGGAAGTGTTTCTCAATTAAATTGAGAATCTTCTGCCCTAACTTAGTACTAACCATTTGGTTAAATGGGTGTGTGTACCAAATGATTTTTCTGTTTCTATTTTTATTCCTACTATTACTGTTATGTTTTATATATATATGATATCAGGGCACTTATAGCCACCATTTTTTAAGACAGTGTTATAAGATTTACTATGCTTGTAAAATATTTCTTCACTGGAAGAGTTATTGCTAATCCTATATTCTATGGAGGAGGGTATGTGTTTGATTACAGATGGAGGATGGTTAGAATTTAGGTAGATATATATAGGATTGGCATTTGTTTTCATGTAGGATTGGAATGCATTATTAACTAGGTCTAATCTAGAATCAAGGAAATCTACTTTTTTTTAAATTAGTGTTGATCTTAACCTTAAGGTTTAGACTTTTAAATTCTCTATATATTAATTTCCTGATTTTGTCAGCTTTAATTTTTTTAGAAAAACAGATATCAAGCAGTCTGTTGTTTACCTAAGCACTACACCTTTAAAAAAAATTGAATATATCATATTTGTCTACAATCATGATACATTTGTCGCTGGCATAATTTCCACAATCATCACTGATGGCATGTCAATGTTCCAGTTTATCACAACATGAAAAATAACTCACCCATCTCCACCCTCTCAGCTTACCTTTCTATTTGGCATAGATCTGACATTTACCTATAAGTCCATACCCATAAGTCTATTTTTAATTCTGACCTTATGTTCCCACCTTTTAACTTTCAGAAAAGAGGTAACACTTTGTTTTTTAAATTTCCATAAAAATCATTTAATCACCAATAACTTACCATCGCCTGAAGAAGTACAATCATAGTACTGAAACATGAAAGCTTTTGTGTGGTGATTTCAAAATGTTTTTATTATAATCTCTCTTTTTTATAAAGATATAATAATATATTGGTCTACTTTGTATTGAGCACTTTTTTTAAAAGTAAATGCTATATATATATATATATATATATATATATATATATATATATATATACAGTAGCGTCCAAAACTAAGGGACAAAATTTTAAAAACCTAATATTTGTTAGAAATAACAACTGTGAAAAGCTGAAATTTTGACAACTGGTAGTCGTTATCATCCATAATAACATACTAAAATTTGAATCATTTGCAAAGGATAGAAAAAGAATTATAACAATTATTTATTTATTTTCAAATTTGGAACGTCCAAAAGTAAGGGACAAAATTGAGAAAAACAATGTAAACGGCAAAAAAACAATAAAAATACATGTACAATCAATATTTAGTAAATGAGCCCTTGCTCTCAATGACAGCTGCACATCTTCGACTACAAGAACGAATCAGTTCTTGACAATCCTCGATACTAATTTTAGAACATTCTTCTTGAAGCTTCACCCACAAATCCTCTGTGTTAGTGGGATTTCTTTCCATAACTTTCACTCCTAAAGGTCTTCCAAAGATTTTCTATTGGATTTAAGTCAGGACTTTTACGTGGCCAATCCATAATTTCCAAATCTTGCTTGCTAAGGTAACTCATTAACACCTTTGCCTTGTGACATGGGGCATTATCTTGCATAAAGGTAGCCCTATCGAAACCTGAATTCTGTAGGATTGGCACAACATGATCTTGAACAATGTTTTTATAGATCTGCACGTTTACACGAGTTTGTAACCAGACAAGAAGCATTGTACCTTGGCTAGAAAACATTCCAAATACCATGACGCTCCGCCCCAAACTTGACAGTTTTCTTAGTACACTTTGCATTAATCTTTCACCAATACGTCTCTTTACATTGTTTTTTCCATCATTTCCAAATAAATTAAACTTGCTTTCATCACTGAAAAATACTTTTGCCCAATTTTCATATGTCCAAATTACATACCTGTTTGCAAACTCTAATCTCTTCTTCTTATTCTTCAAACTAATAAGTGGTTTCTTCCCTGGGGTTCAATTAAACAGCCCTATTTCTTGCAGTCGTCTACAAACAGTCTGTCTTGACACATTAACACATGAGGTACTATTCATAACCCTTTTAATTTCTGTGCAAGACTTAAAACGGTCCTTTAATGACATACGCTGCATTATTCGATCTTCTCTTGCCAAAGTTTTGCGGGGTCTGCCGGTTTTAAAAGCACTAACTATTTTGCCAGTATCATTGTAGGATTTAACAACCCTGCCTACAACACTCTTGGAACGTTTCACTTTCTCTGAAATCTCTCTAATGGTGTGCTTTTCCTTGTGTAGCTTCACAAAAGCTTGTCTCACAGAGTAATCAAGTTTTTGGTGTTTAATGGTGGTGCCGGCTGATGCAACGTTTACAAATGACTAAGTAAGACTTATTCTTTAGAGGAAATCAAAAAATTTGAATATAGCATACTGTTTACATTGTTTTTCTCAATTTTGTCCCTTACTTTTGGATGATCCTATTTTGAAAATAAATAAATAATTGTTATAATTCTTTTTCTATCCTTTGCAAATGATTCAAATTTTAGTATGTTATTATGGATGATAACGACTACCAGTTGTCAAAATTTCAGCTTTTCACAGTTGTTATTTCTAACAAATATTAGGTTTTAAAATTTTGTCCCTTAGTTTTGGACGCTACTGTATATATATCCAAATGAGGGAAAGAACAGCTGGAGTAAAAATCCACTGTTCATAGCATTTATATATATATATATATATATATATATATGTGTGTGTGTGTGTAAATTTGTTTATGCCTATGTATATATGTATATTAATTTGTGTGTATATATATATTCTAAGGAAATGCAAATATTTGCAAATACTTACTGAATTTACCATAAATAGTTGATTCTGTAATTAGTTTTGAATAATTTGTGAAATTTTTAGAAGTTTTTATCCATTATATTCATATTTATAGATTTTTATAAAAATTGGTGCAGTCCAAAATTATTTGGAAATTATGAAATAATATTACTCTGTGCCAATTGTAATGTTTTTTTCTTAATTTGACATTTAATACTTTTTTTCTTCAAATGGGTATTTGTAAGAGAAAGAAGGCCTTCGAATTTGAAGGAACTAGAAGCTATTTCCATGGAAGAATAGAGCAAAATACTGATCAGTGTGTAGTTACCAAGTAAACAACTATCAGAAATGATTAAAGGCAATAATCAAGAATAAAGGTCAGGCTATTGATTAGATTATTGAGCCAAGAGGGCCAATAATTTTATTCAATGTTAAATGTTTTTTTGTATTATTGTTGGCATCACTGCATATACACTCAAATCTATTATTTCATCATTCATGAAAAATGCACATGAAGTTTCCATGAAAATTTGAGGTATTACAGCTTTATTTGTAATTATGGAAAGGGGGGTGGTGAATAACTTTGTCCACAACTCTCTCTCATATATATATATATATATATATATATATATATATTATAGTCAAATCAAATGTTGAAACACTAGTTCTCATTTGATCACTGAAGTTAAGCAGTATCAAGCCCATTTAGTTCACAGATTGAGAACACCAGGCACAGTAAGCAAAAACCAGGTACAAAACCAGTTGGGCCTGGGGCAAGCAACTTTATCTTGTAAAACCTTACTTGCTACAGCAGCAACACCTAGTGTTATTGAGAGCTATGACCCCATATTCCTCAGTTGAGTCTATGGAACTAAAGGAAGAGGAGGATAACACACAGGCACATACACACCAGTACAGGCACACACATACACAAAGAAAACCTAACACCAATTAAAAGCACATAAATTATTATTTTTTTTAACTTAATATAAAAAAATGAGAATTAGAAAATCAGCAGATAAGTGGACCAAATGATTACAAAAAGGTTTGTCTATAAAAATCTGGCGTCAGGGTGGTGAATATAACATCAATCTGCTAAGTGACAAATTTTATATTTGTATTAATCCTATATATATATATATATATAAAATTCAGTAATCATATGTAACTGTGAGAAAATCAGAATACATAACAGTGAAATGATTTGCCTCAGCTGAAATATAGTCATTGTATATTTTTCTTAGAAACTTTTTGATCAAAAAAAAAAAAAAAGTGAAAATATATCTTCTCACCAACTTCTATTAAACAATGTTAATTTTAATTACATATTTGACTAGATTCATTTGCAAACACAACAGTGATGATATTTGAACCATACATTTGAAGACATACTGAAATCTTTTTCCAACATGCCTATATTTCTAAATGTTTAATTATGGTGAACTGTTTATGTGCTTATTTAAACAAATAGGATACATTTATATATTTATTTAGGAAAGGCTTTGAATAAAAATATCAACAGTGGAAAGATTTTGTATTTTTGAGAATATATTTTTGATACTTAATACAATAATGTATAATATCAAATAAACTAATCAATGCAAATTATTTTTTTTTTAATCATTTCACCCCAAGTAAGGCAATAAATCCATTAAGATGCAAGAGGTTACTGAGTGAGAGAATATGAAAAAAAACATTATTAAGGAGAGAAAATAATAATAATAGTTAATAAAAAAGCAATTAAATTGATCAAATGTCAATCCACAAAATGCATTGGACAGTGTTTTCAACCAAGTGTTGAGAAGTATATAGTATATGAAATATGTAAAGAACTAATTTGTGGACAAGGTAAACTTAAAAAATATTAATGACATACAATAAAAATAAACTGCATAACATTGACAGAATGAGCAATAATTATGAAAGTGTCTGTGCATAAAATAAGACAAATTTGTGACTGGAGAAAAACAAAAATGATGGAAAGATGAAGCTCTTCATGCAACACAACACTTATACAAAATTAAACATGTCCATTCAAGTTTAATCTAAGTCCAACAGAAAGTCTTTCAAGATACATTAATGATTAATTTTGCAATTTATTAAAAAAGAAAACTGATTATTTCTAATGTTTTACACAAATGCACACGTTATTCACAATGTACTGTTATATCAATCCTTAAAAGACAGTAAAATTAGTGCAAACATTAAAAATTAAAATTAACTAATACCTTGGAAAATAAACTCAGTATTCAACATCTGCTTTCAGTAACTGAGAAATTTTTCATTCTTAAAAATTTCTATGAAAATCTAAACACTTTGTTACACTGTAAATTTTATTTGAATGTAGCTAAAAATTGTCAGAAATGATCCCTAAATGGAGTAGGAAAGCTATGTTTATGTAAAAACTGTTTCAATCTTGAAAGATTAAAAAGAAAATGTCTTTTAGGAGAAACACTAAGAATCAAGAATATCCCCTACAGTTATAAAAATGATAAAAAAAAAAATACAATTTACTTTGTGCATTAAAAGCATGAAGAAAATAAACAAGATACAAAGTTTCTTTTGATAAATTAATGTTAATGTTTTATGTAAAGCCATCACCATTATTTTTAATGAAATACTAATTTCTAAATATCTGTTTTACCGATATATTTATTCTGGGAGAATATGATATATAAATTTTTATTCATCAGAACAATGTTAAGTAAATTAATAATAAAGTGGAAAAAATTCTTTGTGATATGTTTTGTACTTTAGAACGTAATCAGACTAAGTTTAAGTAATGTATGGAATTATATATGTGTAAGAAGGATAGGGAGAATATAAGAACACAAATGTTGGTTATAATTATGCACAAAGAGAAAGTGCTCCCTTTCCTACATATACATAATTCCATCAACAAAAGTTATACTTTTCTTTTTCACAAACTATCAACAAATTTTAATTCAATAATATGACTAATTTTATTTCTTAGGGTAGATTTTTACCTATAAAGAGTCTTAGATTAGGTGTAAAAAATGTCCTGCACTTTCTAAATGCAAATAATCTGATTGAAATAATTGTTATATCAATGTAAATTCATATTTTTTTCTGGTTTCAACAATTATTTTTTTTCATTTTCTTGTGTTGAATGCAAAAATTACATTATCATAAGTTAGTCATCACTGCAGTTATGAAGGGGAGTATTCCCCTTGTTAAAAAAAAAAGATGCATAGATTTTGGGAAAGAGTAGATTTCTTATGTCCACTGAAAAGTACTTTCACCCCAAAATATCTCCTTTCAAAATCTTTGAAATTTTTATTATTAATAGTACAACTTTTGTTGATGGAATTATTGGATATTTAACCCCTTGTTCTATTTTGTAGAGAGGCTCATTTTATGGCTGCACATAAATGAAAGATTCTATAGCATTTTTACACAAAAATTATTCAGAAGTTATGTTCAAATAGTTTTTTGTTTATTTTTGTAAGATGAAGATGTAAAATTTGAATGAACTTAGAACTTAAAACTATATTTTATCTCACACACACACACATCACTGGTATTGGCAACATTATATTTCCAATAAAAGAAATTGGTAGAAAAAGTTACACAAAAGTTTTAACTTTGGTACCATATTAATAGTAAAAGTAAAAAAAAAAACTGAATTATATCCAGTTTTAAAAACCTAGTTTTTATTGTTATTTGTTCATATTGCATCAAATACATAACAAGAAGATTTACATCTTGTATCATCAGAAGTATATAAACTAAGAAAATACAATATTTGAAAGAAATTTTGCCTTTTCATTCATCTAGGACTTAACTGAATTTCTTTCAGAATCTTTGGGATAGAATTATCATTATTGTATACTTTATTATTTCAAACAGTATCTTGGTTCCTATACTCACATTTTGGATATTGTATCCTCCAGCCTTCTTCAAATGTCAGTTGTTGTACATACTTGGTAACCTTCTCAGAATTTTGAGCCAAATCTTTTATTCAATCCATAAGAATAGGCTTATTTCCTTCTGCTTTAGGGAATATTTCATATTAGTTAATAAGTTAATATCAGTCTTATTCACTTTTGTATCACTTGTCTGTCTCTTCCACTGAACCAGAGCCTATGACTTAGTGGATTAATATATTGATTAAAACATATCTGGTTTCCTTGCAGTTATAAGTTCAATCCCTGCATCTGATAGTACTAAAATGTCACATTGGTTCAGTGGATTAAGCAGACAGGCAACACAAAGTTAAATAAAACTGGTGAGCATCGACTGATATCAAATATTCCCTAAAGCAGAAATATGAACAATCTACCTCTCATGAAATGAATAAAAAGTTCAACTCAAAATTCCAAAAAATTTACCAAGTTTCATGAAAAATACCTGATGAAGGCTGGAAATACAAGAGCCAAAACACTGGGAGTATAACAACCAAGATGACTATATTGGTCTGAATAACAAAACATATGTTACTAAAATTTCATTATTTGTATGAAATATGAACTAAAATAGTTAAGTTCTCAAAATGAATTAATTTCTGCCTTAGTTTTAAAGGTGTTCCTTTTTAATAGAAACTTGAAAAAGAAAAAATATAACAAGGAATAATTGTTCAAATACAAAAACCTATTATTTATTTCCACTTTTAAGTGTAAAGTGCTTAACACTCTAAAAGTTCATAGCACAAAAGTCAAACCTCCATAAATACATGATTCTATCTTGTCAATCATTGTTAATAATTCATTTCTATTTGCTACTATATAATTTTTGGTCAGGATTTTCTCATTGTTTCAGACAATTGTTATTTCCCCTCAAATGTGTCAGAATTTCTATTCTCAACTCTATTGTTTGTAATTTACTTTCTAATTTAATTATTGTTATTTTTACTTATTTTGACCTTTTAAAAATAGCAATGACTGTTTAAGACATAAAATTAGCAAAAAAATTAACAAACCTTAAAGAGACGACAAATAATTTAAGAACTATAGAAGAAAAATAAGTTTTGTATTTAGCTATTTGTTTTTTTTTCTGTAATAAAATCCAAAAAATCATTAAAATGCAGCATCAGTGGGAATCCACTAGTAAAACAAATTTATACTTGAAAGAGAATTAAAGAAGTAATTTTAAGATATTGGTCAATTGATTAAACAATTCTTGGAATTTTCTCTCTCATTACCCAAAATTAGGCTTTGTTAAAATATAGGTATACAAAAAAAGAAATTCACAAATTGTCCTTCCAATGATGTAACAAGAAAAATAAATATTTTAGTTTTAAAGTTTGAAACTATCTTAGAAAAAAATCAATTTACCACAAAAATAAAAATATATTTAAATACATAAACCAAAATAGGAAAACAAGCCAAAAAATATAATGAAAATATTTCTGAGAAATTATTTAAAATATGGGCACACTATTTCTTTTCATTTCTTATTTATAAACTTCTCAAGAGTAATTTTGTAGCAATTATTTGAATTTTAACTAAAAAGACAATCTGGAGAGAAAACATAAAATTTTCATTTTTCTTAGGAATACACATTTTCCTTTTAATATTATTGAACAGAAAAAAATACTTATCAGTTAAGCTTTAATTGATAAGTATTTTTCTAGTGAAAATCCCAAGTCAAAGTTTTATAATTAATGAAAATACTTTTAATAAAAAAATCACAACCAGTTTTTTCTCTCTTGTAGAAGTCTTAAAAATTATATTTTCTCTTTAAAGAGCTTTCATTACTGAAAATATGAGAATTTTCTTTGTTTATACTTTCATAAACATCATTATTGAAATAAGAAGTGTTCTTATATATTGATTTAATCATAATCTTTGTTGTTTTTCTGTCCCATTACAAAGTATACATGTTTCTTTTAGTTTGTGTTTATATCTAACTAGGTCATTTTTTGTTTACAAAATTTTTTAAATTTGGAAAACTATGCTAAGTCTGTTATACTTTGGTTGAGACTGGCAAACTTAACCTAATTTCTGTGATTGCAATTCTATGCCTCAGTTGCAAATAAGGGAAATTTCTGCAGCAGTTATAATGGGTTAATGAAAACTTTGAAAATAGAATTTATTTGAGCAAATTTTAATGATTAGTAATACATGAAACGGGCAGAAGCAGAAAAACACTGTTCATGTTAGAAGGGTGTGTTTTGACATATTTGAATGCAATGGGTTAACTGACAATCAATGTTTAAATGTAATGTTATTACAAAATGACTATGTTTTTTTTAATTTACAGAATGTTTTTGAATATAACAATATATAAACATTAGCCATTATAATTCTATAAATGAAGTATTATATTCAAAAACATTTTAAACAAACAAGTTGAAATTTAAAGAAAATAATTGAATATTTGTGCAAATTTACTTTTTATTCCAACTTGAAAATGTTTTATTAAAAGTTCTTACAGATTTCCACAACATTTTTGTTTCTCACTGAACAGATTTTGCAATTCAAATTCTTCTCTTATAAGAATGAAATCTGTTCATTTTTGGCATTAAAATTAAGTGTTCTCATGTCAATTAAAAATGCAATATTAAAATATTTGGGGATTGCAAAAATTGTCAAAAAACTAGATCAATTTCTTTATATGAAAACTATAGATTGCAGTTTAGAAATGAAGAGATAGTATAAAAGATTGTAGAAATCTGTATGGCATATTATGATTGTTATTAAATAAAATGAAAATAAAACAACTCTATATATTTACTTTCTTACCGGATTCAGATAGTCTAAATCCTAAACAGCTGAAAGTCCCAACTTTTTACTGCCTCTCTCCTAAAGGCAAAAATTAAAATCAAAACAGTTAAAATTTCCATCTGATTCAAAACTAAATAAGCAGTTTTTTATAAGCATGCAAATGAACATAATTTTAGTTGTCATCGTTTTTAAATACTTTTTCCTCTAAATGACAGTTTTGAAAAGTTTAAAGCCAATGTGCTTTGCCATAAAAAAGGAAAAAGTATTTTTCACAGTAAACTATCTCCAATTAGTATTTCTCAAAGCATGCAGTGAAGCCGGTTTCATTATTTTAAACAATAAAGTTACATAGGCATGCAATATGCATTTAAATTGGATACAATTGACAGTATTATAAAATAAAAGCAACAAGTAATTGCAACAAATAAATATAAACTTTACTGTCAAAAATAAATGCACAGAAAAACAATGTGCTTTTGGTATTTGTATTTGTATCTGCTTCAAGTTGATTGTTTTCCGCATAGTCAAGGGGGACAGAAAAATGACTTAATTTTTTTCTTTGTAAGACTGTAATTAAAGCTGTTTTATTTGGGAAATGTTATGAAGTTATCTCATAATTTATAATACTTCAATAAGAGGTTTCTTTTATTTTAATGACATTGTAATAATAGTTGCCATCAGATTAGAAAACTAATTTTTCAAATAATTTTACATGAAGACATTGACATCATCAGTAATTAATGTTTCTTAAAAATCTCTGCATTCAATTACATTTTTTATATTTGGGAACAAGCTGAACAAATAAAGAATGTGACCTAAGGTAAAGGCAGACCCACAGAAAGTTTATATCTGAATGATAACCTCCAAACATTGAAGACAAAGGAAGCAGCTTTTCAAAATTATTCTACATACATCATCATTCTTTACCAAATTATGAAATATACAGATGTTCATATCATGACAGTATTTGGAAAATAAAAGCAACTTTTTTCATTCATGTATTTTCTTATTCCATTTAATAATAAAGCTAAAAGATTTATAAATTTATAAACTAAAAACAATTTTAGCTTACCAAAACAACAGAGATATTCTTCTACTTAAAAGACTTATTTGTATAAATATCCTTCAAAATAGTTGAAAACATGATTCAGAAGTCAAATTCTGCAACTCAGCAATCTTACCCATGAGTAGGCCTAGCTTTTGGTCTCAAAGAATTTTACAAAGTCTTGTTAAACCTGCTTTCTCAGTAATCAAACGTGTCAGGTAAATATCTTATTTAAACAACAGCCAAAACACAATAAAATTAGAAAAAATAATTTGGATTTAAAATTATGTAAACATTGAAAAGTTTTTCTATCCACTAATTTACACCAAGAAAACAAAAAACCTTGTGAACCATTCATATGATTTAAAGAAAAAAAAAAAAACTTTTAAAAATAAGCCAAATATAAAATATGAATTATAGTTAAAAAAATTGTTTGAATATATTTATTACTTTAAGTGAGGGGCAACTAAAATGTTCTATTTAAGTCTGAATTTCTGGGATAAAACGTTTTCCTTATTTACATTCAGACTAAACATTGTGATAATAACATCAAAGATGAGGACATTAGTCAGAATGTAAATAACTTTAAGGTATTTCTGTACATCCAAAAAGAAAAAGAAGACTTACATTATTTTTGTTTACCAACTTCACATATAGAAATTTTACTTTTTTAGCCGCATATTATCAAAAATTCAGTATTATTTTATATTTTCCTGTATATAGATTTTCATAAAAATTCTTAAAAGACAAATTCTCTCCTTCCCCGCAAAAAGCAAATAACTTTTCATGGTTTTCATTCACATTTTGTTTGTTCTTATGATTTTCAAATTTTCAGTTGAAAACATACACTTTTGTTTGAAACCATTTATTCTCATATTATTGTTGGTTCATTCCATATTCGAATCGCAACTCCTTCATCAAATATTTAATCAATCATCAACTTTTTTGTAGCTTTGCATTAACAAAAACTATCATAAGAAAATATCTTTAATTTTTGACTTACTTTAAAATTGGTTGTTGGATTGCCTGTTGCAAATTAAAAAAAAAAATTCTTTTCACTTGTCCCACAAAGCACATACCCCATCCTTCAAGTCATTCCAAAAATAAAACAATTAAACTGATGTAATTTCAAATCAATCTCTGAAATCACTCTTTTCATAGCACCCCATGGGCAAATTGGTATGCCTAACAATCCTTTATTCCATGTGTTTATGCGTTCAAATCCTTTCTATATAAGGTAAGAGTTGGGCATATTGATAAGAGTTGGATTAATTTACATTGTTATTTATAATTGACATTATAAAGAAGAAACAATAAGTTACTGAACTAGAAAACCACTCATGTTTTATTTTTCAACTAAATTTCAATTGAACTAAAGTTCAGTTATTCAACCTATTATTAATCTAAAAATAAAAATTCAAGGTATCTATGCAAATATTTTTCAAAGATTAAGTAAGCATTTATATCTAAAAAATACATTAGTGAAATAAAATGGTTGTTAAGCGTTAAAATAAATTTTCTTTAAAGATTAGAGACAATACCAAAAAAATAAAGTTTAAAAGTCATCAAAATAAAAACATGAAAAAAAGATCCCCATATATGCTGCCCAACATTTGACATAAAGAGATTCCAAGGATTAGAATTAGTGTTTATAATGAACATTTTCAATAACTTTCTTATATTTATGATATAAAAATGTCAATAATAGAAACTATTACTGCAAAACAAATTTGTTTAAATTATAAAATCAGAATCTAAATTAATTTGGCCTAAATGCATGCAGAGTGATGATATGACAGACAAAACTTTCAAAAACAACATATAAAGCTGATCAAACAAGAAAGGAAGAATGTGATTTATAAATAAACAGAAAGAAATTTTGATGACCCTAAAAAGTAACAAAAAAAACAATGAAAGACAGATATTGATGCTGGCTAAACATGATATTTAAAAACTAACGGCACAGAGAAAGGCATATTGTTATATTTCCCAATACTTTGCTTAGTTGTTGATTATTTAAGCTTTCTTTATAGTCGTATTGTGAGCAATTGATAGGATGAAGGAAATAAAAGACAAGTGTGTTACTAAGTAGATTATCTAAAATTACCAGTGAGGCACAATGTGCTCGTGTAGTGGACATAGATTTTTAGAGATAAAAATTATACATATTAGAATTGAAATTTAAAAACATCTTATACCAACATTTTTATTGATTTGAAATTCATGAAAGTAAAATTGCAATTTTTTTTTACACTCATGAAAAAAAGAAACTTTAAAATTTAACAATAAAAGTTTATTTCATTTGATTCCTTTTGTCAAAACAATAAGACATCTTTTTAGAAAGATAGCATTCTTTTGATCCCCAATGTGATTTTTAGGCAAAGATGCAGTAATGGTTTTTATCTCATAAAAATCTGGTACCCCTAGAACAGTGGTTCCCAAACTTTTTTTTTTTTTTCCCTCTGGACACATTTTTGGAATGAAAATTTACTTGCACCTCTCCAAACTTTATATGATAAAAAGTACATTTAAAGATATATATATGTGTGTGTGAAAAGTGTATATAAATATAAATAAATATATATATATGTATAATTATTTATATATTATAAGTGCGGTACTTATTAGAAAGCGCTCAATATCAGAGATAGAGCTAACATATTTGGTTGGATAGATGTGAGTTTGTGACCCTGGGTTTCACGCTTTAGCGATCGTCAGACAAACTGATTAATGTTTTAAAAAAATTTGGGTTTATGTAGATTGTGTGTATTGGTGTTATTGTGGAAGTGGTGGGGGAAACTTCGTCGTTTTGTCATTCATCGTACTAACGCAAACATCGATGTATGCAGACACATATACATACTTAGTCGTCCGTCGAGACTCATACATATATAAACATATGTTGGCAGTTTCGGATATGACATATGTATGTATACGGGTGGTGTTATGTCTATACATACGCATTTGTATGTTGAAATGTTGAAATTTAAACATTGGAAGTGTGGCGGAAATGTCTCGTTAATGTATACATGTCATATTATGTATTTTTCCGCTGAAAAATATTTCCTCGCATGTATGTATATATGTGTGGTGGGGTTTGTGTAAAATTATGATAGGTAAAAATTATTATTATTTATATTTATTTTTAATTATCTGGTTTAATCCATCATATAACAAAACTGTTAAAACGAACATAGGCAAAATATTCCTAAACTTAATAGAAAAACACTTCACTGAAGAAAACAAGTTATCAAAAATATTTAACAAAAATAACGTAAAGATCAGTTACAGCTGTACAAAAAACATAACAGAAATAATCAAAAGCCACAACAAAAAAATGACAACCTACAAAAATGAAACCAAGGATCCAATATGCAACTGCAGAAACAGAACATGATGTCCACTCCAGGGAAATTGCCAACTTACGAACACGATATACAAGGCCAAGGTAAGTACAAACAACAACACTATGCACTACATCGGTGCCACCGAAGGTCCATTCAAGATGAGGAATAACAATCACAACCTTTCATTCAACAACAGGAAATATTCGAACAGCACAACACTTTCTACATACATATGGCAGCAAAAAGACAAAAACATCACACCAACAAGAAGTTGGGAAATATTGAAAAAAGCCCCTGCCTACAACAACATTACGAAAAAATGACTACTTTGCCTACACACAAAAGTAGCAATAATATCACACAAATCGCAAAAGAACTTACTAAACAAAAAATCAGAGATAATCTCCAAATGTAGGCATGAGAACAAGTACCTATTATCCGAATTCATACCAAACGGATAAAACAGACAAACCACCAACAATCACAATTTAATTTCAAGATACCATCAAAATAATTGCATCTATCATTATTATCATTGCACCACCATTAGTAATCACTTTTACCACTTTACAATAACTATTAACTAATTGTTGTGTCAGAAACCTACCACCCCTCTTGAAGATGAACTTGTCTGCGAACAAAGACGGTAAATAGTGGTATGTCAGAAGACAGAGAGACGGAGCAGTTCTTAGCTGAGCTAGTATTGGCTACTCAGGCGATTTCTGTACCTATTTACCAACCTATTAAAACCCTTTTTATTGTTACGTGTTATTTGGCGTTTGTCTCTACTAACCCCAAATCAACATCATAACACTAATAATATTATCATTACCACTAACACAGCACCATCACTTACACATCACACCCACTATTAACATATAAATCCACTACAATCTTTATTACTCCCCCAGCATATTTAATACCTTAAAACAATATGATCAGATATAATTTCCATATGTAACCATGAGAATAAACACCTATTACCAGGCAGCTTTAATATAATAACAATAATAATTTTGTAAAAATTAAAAATTATAGCAATCTTCAACTACCATAATTTTACACAGAATACCTATTATCAGGATTTATACCAAAATAAATTAATACATATAACAAAATAAAATAAAAATAAAATAAAACACCAACAACCACTTTTTAGTTCAAGCTACCACCACTAAAACTACATTCATGCAGGAAATATTTTTCAGCGGAAAAATACATATGACATGTATACATTCACGAGACATTTCCATACACTTCCAATGTTTAAATTTCAACATTTCAACATACAAATGCGTATGTATAGACATAACACCACCCGATACATACATATGTCATATCCGAAACTGCCCACATATGTTTATATATGTATGAGTCCCGGGACGACCAAGTATGTATATGTGTCTGCATACATCGATGTTTATGCTAATAATGATAAATGACAAAACGACTAAGTTTCCCCACCACTTCCACAATAACACCAATACACGCAATCTACATAAACCCAAATTTTTTTAAAACATTAATCAGTTTTTCTGATGATTGCTAAAGTGGGAAACCCAGGGTCACAAACTCACATCTATCCAACCATATATATATATATATATATATATATATATATATATGAGAGAATTGTGGATTTGAAGTCAGAACATTATCATTGCTAACTCTTGCCTTCAATTTGTGGAGCTTAGTTATTATATTCTTAAGACTTGATATAATGCAAAAATATCATAATGATAAAATTGGTCAATAATTATTTATAACTATTTATACTGGGACTCATGCATGTAATTAAAATTAACCATAATATTAGAAATCATACATTTTTTTGACATATGAACTTTTTCTTTCAATTATTACGCCTCACCTACTATCTTCTTCCGCTGCACCTATGAGGCATGCTGCACTGTTTGGGAACCACTGCCATAGATAAATCCCAAAATATTGTAACTTTTTTTTTTTAATTCACTAAGCAATATATTCTTACAGTCTAAAGTTCAGTAATTAACAGATAAATTTTACAATTAAAACAGTGACAAAATGAAAATCCTGGTAGAGGATAATACAACTATTACATGCATACATCAAATTATGAATATACATTACCAGCAGAATCTGCATCTCGAGGTATCCACACTATATCCTGAGTGTCATCTGATGCTGGGGCAATCCGAAGAGATGATTGCACTTGCTGTTTCTGTTGTACGTAATCAGATAAATCTTTCAATTGGAAAGGAGGTTGAAGAAGTTCAATTTGGTTGAGATTTAATTCTTTCTCACATTTCTGTTCAACTGGACCAGCATCTGTCAAAAGGAAACTGTTTGATTCAAACACGGGCGAGAGACTGCAAGGATACGTTTTTGTCTTTGGTGGGATAAAAGGAGGCAAGTCAGCCACATGACGAGCAATTGCTGCAGCCTGTTCATCAGGGGATATTGGCTTATTCAAAGGAAGAGAAAATTTTTCTTTTAATTCTCCAATTGGAAAATCAACAGGTGAACCCATTTCCTCATCTTCGTGATGTTTAGATTTGCAAGACTGGTAGAGTTCAAATAGTTTTTCATCATCTGTCTTAGAGGAATCTTTTCCCCTGAATTGTACTCTAAAATCATCTTGCACATGGTGTATGTTTACAGTTTTGTCTTGAGCAACAGATTCACAAGAAGTTTCATCGCCTTTTAATTTATCTTCCTTGCACAGTGGTCCCATATAAATGTACGAATCAGAGATTTCTTTTTGATAATTTTCATTTTCACTGAATTCACATGGTCGAGCATTAGCCAGTCTAATATTGGGGTTATTTTCACAGGGTATATCTAAGGTTGAATCCTTAGGAAGACTATGACACTCTAAATAATCATCATTCAATAAGTTACTTTTCTTTTTCATGGCCATCTGACAAGAACAATGACTATTGCAACTTTCCTGAAGATACGTGTCGTTACAGACACCAGCATTAAAAACCTGATGATTGCAAATCCGATTGGCCGTAGATATAGATGAATACCCACTTGGTCTGACTCCTGACAAATTGTGCATTGCTTTACATTTAGGCCCCTCAGGAAGCATATCATGAAAACAGCTTTCACTGGGAAAGCTTGAAGACCTTTGTCTTTCAACAGAAAGATGAGGACATTCATATGGCACAGATTCAAAATTGCCACTAACGTCTGCATTATTAACCGGGCAAATATTATCTTGAATAGAATTACTTCTGTCTAACGAGCAAGTGGATACCAACAAGTTTTCTTGACTCTGAGAATTTTTGGCATGATCTTTAGAATTTCGACGTATCAAACGGGAAAAGAAACCTGGGCTTTTCCCAGCATTTTCCTGAGATTTTTCTTTGCACGCTGGTTTAGTTGGAGAAGAATTAACAGATGATTCAGCACTTTTTTCTTGGTTTAAGCTCTGAAAGTTTTTCAGATTAGGAAATGGGACAGGATTGCAGTCATTTGTTGAAGAATCAGTTTTTGTTTCCTTTGACTGCAACATACAGGGATCATTATTGCTTCCAGCAGAAACAGCTGGATGAAGAGTTTGCAAATTTTTAGTTAATGAGCCCCCCATTTCCATGTAATTCTCTTCTGAGTGAATGGATTGGGACCACATTTCATTAGGCATTGTATTTAATGGTGGCGGTGGTGGACACTGATTAATTGGAGTCATTTCAGGTGTGAATGTGGTGACAGGTTGAACAGGTAAGCATGCTGGGGGAGGTTGGCTGGAAGGAATTTCAAATTTTCCAGTCATGTCCATATAACCACTTGCCACACCGATATCATCTTTGAAGGTGGAAGATTTTTCTTCTTTGGAAAATCCACTCATCAAAAGGTAAGGCTCGCTTGGATCCTTTATATCATGATCTCTCATTCTTACGACTAAAGGATGACTGATTTTTGGAACGTGATAAGGACTTAAATCCGAACTACTTGATGAATCTGGTGACATGGTGTGTCGTCGAGACGTTTTTAAAATTGGTGATGTAGAACAAGCTTCAAGTGATGAGGTAAGATGGCGTTGAGAGTTTCTATTCTGTAGTATAGGTCCTTTAGGGGGTAATTTTGGTGGTGGGGAATTTTCATGATTCAGATCTTTATTTCTAACATCAGTCTTATTTGTTCGATTAATATTCTCATTCAAATTCAGTGAAGAATTATTCTGGTAATCCAGTTTCAGTCTCATGCTTCCAAATTCTGGACTCAAATTATCATAATTTGAACAATTAACATTGACGTCAAACAAATTTTCAGTGCTTCCATTTGAAAATATGGAAATATGAGGCCAGTCATCTTCAATGTCGTACTTTTCAAGATTGACATAAGGCAATGGAGCATTGGAGCTTTGAGGAATCTTATTCCGTTTGGGTAAAAGACTTGTATTAGGCATTCCACTCTCCCAGAAACCAGCACTACTTCGTTTGGCTGTGATGTTGTTATTAAGGGAACAAATATTATTGCAATATTGAACCATTTGTTGTGGTTTTGTATCAACCCACATTTCAGTAGCAGAAAATTTTTGGCTTGGTGATGGCGATTTGGTATGCATACTGACGATAAATTTTGATTTGCTCTCTCCAGTGCCTGGCTTTGTCTCTTCTAATTGACACACCTAAATTGGAAAAATAAAGTTATAAATAATTAGAATCTCTGAAGAATAACAAGTTCAATAAGAAACATCAGGTCAACAATTGTTAATTAAGAATCAAGAATTTTTATCAAGAACCAAGTAAAAATATTTGTAAAACATCAAAGTTTTAGCATTCAATGATTTGTACTAACAAAATAATTTTAAAAAAATTTAGACATCATAGTTTAATTTATTTCACAATGTGTGGAAGGGGATGTGTGGGTAAAACAGTGTTTCTCAACCGGTGTGCCCGGGTGCACCAATGTGTCCTGAAATGTAGCCAGGTGTGTCACGAGTAATTTATTAATTATTTTTATATCTAAAAAAAAAAAAAATCTCAATTTTTAAAAAGCTAGACACCCCATGAGCAAGGCTTCCATGTTTAAATAAAGTCTTTGTCATTTGATATTTTAAACTGGATGTTAAATTACTTAATCTTTAAGGAGTGGAATATCTTTTGGCTTCCTCAATGGATTTAAATTAGTCATCATCAATCTCTCTAAAAAGAAAAATAGAAGTTTCTTCATAAATCAATTGAAATGAAAACTCTACCACTTAAATATAAAATGTAATGTCTGAAAAATTAAATGCTTATTTCAGGAGACTTCTTTATTATTTTCAAATTTCATGACTAATTTTTCCTTATTAAAATTTAAAGTGTACCATGAAGTAAAAATGGTTAAGAAACACTGGAGTAGAAGAACAGATATCAGCACAGAGAGTGGAATTGGTGAGCAGAGCTCAAATTCCAGCTTAGCTTCCTGTATTCACTTTTTCACAAATGTCCTTGGGAAAGGCATGAATTGTCTCTTCTCCTCCCCTAGGTATGGGCTAAAAAGCAGGATAGATTTGGCTCTCTAACCTTAAATGGCAATTGGTCTAAGATGGAAAAGTGAATTTCAAATTGTGGAGAAGTCAATGGGGAAACCACTCTATTTTTCTCAAGACATGGCAAGTCACAAATAATAAAGAAAAAAAGTATTTATGGAAAACCATGATTGTTTATATCCTGAAGAGATATGACATTTTAAAAAATAAGTATGTGTGGAACAGCCTGATCAATATTTTTACATTTTCCTAGAAATTCATTAATTTTTAATATTTAATTTTTTTTTCTTTTGCCTGAAAATGAATATAAAATTTGTTCTGCTCAAAATGTATGGAATAGTTCAAACTAATGTTGTTATAAATGTTCAATCTAATTTCTGTGATGAGGAATTATCACTATTTATACTATTTACATGCAGACTATTGTCCCTGTCTTTGTTGATATTATAACAGTTCAGTTTGAAATTATCTGCAGTTTACTTGGATCAACAATCATCTTATGAAGGCCAAAAATTTGTGATCACATCAACAAAGATGAGGACAATAGTCCATGTGTAAATAATTTTCAATCTACCTAAATTAATTCAATTTTTATATTGAAATAATCATAATAGAACTCTCTTCAATTTAAATACCACTTATGTTGGGTGATTAATAAAGTTTATTCTCTTTTGTGCTTCAGACACACACTTTATTCACATTATTTTATACACATCTGCTTAAATATTTGACATATATTAATCAGGACATTAACCTTTATCACTCTGTATGTGACTTCATTTGCTGTACAAAAAGTTTATCCAGCCACTGAAGGTGACTCTGATCCCTAAACAATAGAGTATTAGTATTATTTCACCCTGTTCTTTTTCTTTATTTTGTTATTACTTATTGGAAACTGTCAATTCCATTTGTTGAGCATTTTGCCAATTACACTTAACCACAGCCAATTATACTACAGAAATTCTTAACTGCTGATTTACTTGATATACATGACTTCACTAATCTTTTAATTTCATTGAACATGCAAAGCATGTACAGCCTATATTTATAATCATTCAACTAGTTACACACTAGCTGTGTTTTATTTATTTAATCATGAGACTCCTCCTTTAAAACATTTTTCTTGTGAATTTATAAAACTGTTTAATTTAAATTAAATTCTTTTTTAAAGAATAAATGTGGAATAAAATTTCACCTTTAGCACTGTGCTATGTAATTCATCCATTTGGTATAAGTAGCCAGACAACTACAGTAGCCTCATCTTTGATTTTCAGTTAGTCATTTTCCTGTTGCCATAGTAGGATATGACAACACTGGCACAAAATTCAACCACACTATTACCTGATGATAAGAGTTACATGCAGTGGCTGTACAAACATTTTGTTTGACAGATGAAGTCACCAACATACAGAGTACTAAAGGTTAAACAAAGAGCATTGTTATTGATTTTCTTATTGCATGTGACTTGTTTGTAAGTTTATCAAGTTATACTGAAGAAACAAATGCCAATAACCAATTATTCCTTTTAAGAGCAGACACTAAAATACTAATGAAATACAAAATATTTTAAAATTATATTTAAAAGAGTTTATATTTCACTTTTATTGATTTATATTTGTGATTCATATTTATTATATTAACATGGATTAAATTTTTTTATGTCAAATTCTGTAACTTTTTTGTAATTGAGAAAATTTTTCCAAGAGATTAAAAAAAAAAAAATCATTTTTCTCAATTTTCTTAAAAAGAAAGTTTTTTTCCAATCATATATTTATTAAAATATGATTTTTCTTTTTTATTTACTGAATTAGACATTTAGGGATTAATTCACATATTAAACCTAATGGATCAACAATCATCTTATGAAGGCCAAAAATTCTTTCAGAGATTAAAAAAAAAGGGGGAAACTGTTGATTACCGAGTCCAATAGGTTAAAAATTGTAAAAAAGAAATTTGGACAGAACAAAACAGATTTTAATTGTAGTCTAATGGTCAATTGGTCAGCCAAGTTTTTGTCTAGTCTGTTCTGTTCTGTTCAATTCACACTTATGATTTTAGAGAAGGCATGAATCCATTTCTTCTTTCCCCACCTATGGGTTAAAATAAAAAAGGAATTTGACTCTCTAAACTTGGTGGCAGTCAAAATAGGACAACATTGAATTCAAAGCTGTGGAAGAAGAAATGGTAAACTACTCCACTTTCTTTCATAAGAACAATCATGGTAATTCACAGATAATAAAGAAAAGGAATCTGGAGAGCTATAGTTGCCAACATCTTAAAATAACATGGCGTAAAAAAATATTCAAAATCAGTAACAACATGCAGAGTAAAATTTGAAGAATATTTTTGTAAATAATGTTTTTTCATAGAAAAAAATATGAAGTGATTAGAAATTGTTACAAAAAATTTGGAAATCCATAAAAAGTTATCCGAAATTAATATTGAAAAGAAATTTGGAAATTCATAGAAAAATACTTGTCAACAAACCTGAAGCATTTCATCTAACAAGGAAATTTCTCTTTGTAATTTTTCTTCTTCTCTGTGAAGTTTATCGTGTGCATCTCGTCTACGTGTTTGGTTTGCAGCACGGTCAATTTCACAATCAATAACACTGTTTGCTGTGTAAGATGGAGAAGCCGATTCTTCTTCACTAGCGCTGTTAACATTTCCGTTAGATGTTACTGCTGATGATCCAGAAGGAGAAAAGGAATCTGATGATGGATATTGCGTTATGCCTTTTTTTGTCTTTAGAAAATTGTTTTTGTCAGCCTCACACGTCAAACTGCCATTTGAAGGATGTCGTTCTAATTGATAAGCTGAGATATTCTTGCTTGGTGATTGTAGAGAATTACGATTTGGGCTCGTACATTCTACTTTGCGTATACGACGTGGTGGAATGTCATATATAGCCAGTAAATGTTCCCTTCCTTCATTCTCTAAATTTTCAATGCTTATCAATTTGGTCTTCTCACCATATCCTTGAGCACAACCATAATCAGTAGCACTAATTGAGTGTCGTTTTTGCCATTCATAGTCATTTGACCATAAATCCAACTCAGCAGGACAAGTTGGATTTGAGGATTCTTTGAAATAACTTGGTTTGAAAGTACTTTCAGAAAAATCATTTATCTGTGATCCTGTAAAAAAACAAAGGTATAAATTAATGTTTAATGTGATCTATTAGTTAAAAACAATTAACATAAATCATTTTTATTAAAGCACATCATTATGATCACCCCTTCTCTTCCTCAGTGCCATTAGACTCCTCAGTAGTGAATAGAGCCACAGCTTCCCCACAAGGTGTTGCTATTGTGGTTTCTGTATCAAGTAGGGTTTTTATGTGGTTGAGTTTGCCAGCCCCACACCTCCTAACTGGCTTTGAATTCAGAGTAGTCTTTCTCTTAGACTGCTTGCTAACCAAGGTTAAAGAGCCCAGTCTTCATGCTATTAACCTTTAGCTGGAAGGAAAAATGATAGATTCATACCTTTCTCAACTAGAATTTGAACCTGGCATTGCTAATTCTACTTTCCACATAAATAACCGCTATACTACACAGACATCCTTTTGAGACGTTATTATCATCACCAGATATGAATGTCTTTCAGCAAAATCTATCAAGAGATTTTCAGTTTGTCTGAAGCATGCATTGGTTGTCAAAATAATTATGTGAAAAGACAAAAAAAAAAAGAATTGTGTAATATTTACACTTAAAAGTCAACATTAAATGTTATCAATGAGAAATTTATAATGAATATAAGAAAATGAATTATGTGTGTGTAATTTGAATGAAACAAGGAAAAAGCTATCAAGATTAAAATGAAATTAATAGGAATGAATGTTTGGCAAACCATTTTTCATTTGTCATTAGCTCTTGGTATGAGAAAATTTGACTTCAATGATTTAATTAACCATCTTGATTCGGTACATTAAATTATATATGCCAGGATTGGAAAAAGTACAAGTAAAATTACACTTCTATTTGAATTTCTGGGATGAAGAGTTTTCATTATTTACATTCAGACTAATATCCTCATCTTTGTTGTTATTATCACAGCATTTTGGCTGTTGTGCTCTCCAGCATCCTTTTAACAGCAAGCAGGCAATTAAAACATTGAGTTTAAAGCTCTAAGTCATAGGCTCAGGATTGTCCCACAGAACAATAGCCTAGTGGATTAAAGCATTAATTTGTGAATTTGGTGATATAGTAATTGTGAGTTCAATCCCTTGGCTGAGTAGTGCAGATTTAGATTCAGTGGAAATAACTGAATAATACTAAAAAGAACAAGATATCCTTAAACAGCAGAATGAGATCAATCTACCCCATAGATTAAATAAAGGGTTCAGTTTGAAGTTCCATAAGATCAACAAACACCTGAGGATGGCTAGAGAGTATAATGATCAAAATGTGATAACAACAACAAAGAAAAGGACATTAGATCAAATGTTAATAAAATTACCCTTCTACACTTTATATGGATAAATGCTTTAATCCATAAAAAAGATTTATGCTTTGGTAAGCTTCTTTTAATTTTAAATTATACACACATTGTAACTTTAATTTGGATCTGCCAAGAAAATCTTATGCATCTTACAAGCTGCTAAATAAACAGGTCAAAAATAAGTTATGTTGTACTTACTTCTTTTGGTTATTGGGCACTTTCGATTACTACCTGATGACTTTCCCTCACTGGCAGCTTGGAAAATTTCAGCCACTTCATCACCTTGATCTGTAGCAATAACATGAACTCCAGCACCTAAAAAGATATTTAGTTCATTAGATAAAAACAATAAATGCAGCAGTTGAAACAAGACAAACAGCATTTAAAAGATCAAGTGAAAGATGGAAAATGGTTATCAAAAAGTTCAACTTGAATATCAATAGAATAATTACAATGAAAGTAAAACTGATCTCATAAATGAAAGACTATCAATTGCTTCATTACAACAATAAAGTTTGTTATAATGTTCTTGATGTTGAGTTTATCATGGCACAAGGCCAAGTGATGGTGAGGAAATTTGTGTTGTACCAGTCTTCCAAGTGGAACAGGCATACCTGACTTGAAGACAGGCATTTATCTGAACTTCTGACACCAGTTGGAAATACACAACTATCTCAACCACAAGGCAAGTCAAAAACATTCTTAAAGAAAAAGAAATAATTAAGCACACTGGTTTTACTTATAAGGAAAAAATTAGCAAAAAAAAAAAAAAACAAAAATAAAAGACAAAAACAAAATGAAAACAGAAATGAAAAGCAAAAATACAATAAATAAACAAAAATACTGATATAAAAATCTAAGCTAAAAATCAGCTAATTATCAGTTTTCAATAAATTTTTTTTTACTTATTTATGAAAATTTATTTATAAAAATAAAATTGGCAGAAAAGACTCAGGAAATTATATTTTGAAGCCAACCATACTCATCCACCATTCTAGTTAATTTCTTACAATCAGAACAGAGTATGATTTGAATGCCATATATATATATATATATATATATATATATATATATATACACACACACACACACACACACACACACACAAAAGTAAAATCTCAATATGCCCTGTGAGTATTTTGTTTTTTAAGCCTTCCTTCCTCATCATATGTCCAAGGGAATTTCAGCTATCTTTTCCTGATTCTGAGTATAAGTGTTCTTTCTGTTGCCATTTTCTTCCTTGTTGCACTCTGACCATGAAATTCTCAGTATCCTTCTGTAGAACCACATTATTTAATTATAGTATATTTTGTTTTTTTCAGATTCATATTTGAATAGTTCATTTAGACAAATGAGAAAAAAATTGCTAAAAACTCATCTTTCAAAATGAATCTTCATCAAATTCAATTGAAATGTATCAAATAAGTAATGAGGATTATTTACAAAATATTAACCCTAAAGGTAAAATGTTTAGAATAAAAAAAAAATGTGCACTTATTTACCTTTTCCACATCGAGAACCACCTTCAAATGCAAATTTGCTTTCAACGAGGCCAAATCTGCGTAAATCTGATATCTGCCAGGATTGTAACATCTTCGGAGGAATATATGCAGTGAAACAGAATTTGGCACCATGAATATGCATGCGAACATTTTCCAAAGGAAGTTTGCTACCAGATGGCACCTTTAAGATTCGCACAGGATACTGATGTTCTGATTAAAAAAAAAAAAAAAAAATTAGTTCAACAGAATAATGAAGAAAATTGAAGAGAAATATGCCATTTGAAAAGATCAATCACATAAAATTTATTAAATTTTCAAAGAAAATATGAGGAAAAGAAAAAAAGTATATTCATATTATAATAGTTAAAAGAGAAGTAAAAATTGCTGGAATTTATTTTACCTCACAAAAAATATAATCACAAAGTTCAATCTATTTGAACCGTGTCATTTTGTGTGAGTTAGCCATTCTTTTTCTAATATCTGATTATGAAAAAAAAATAAAAAAATATTTGAAAAAAATTTATGATAATTTTTCACAATTTTTCTTTGAATTTTTCTTTATTTATAACTTTTATAAATGTTTCCAATTTGTAATCTTAGTTAAAATTGCTGAATAAAAAAATTAAAATTCAGGACATATTTACCTTTCTTTTAGGCTTGCAAAGAAAAAACCAAGAATCAGAAACCATTCCACAAGCATTTCAATTTTTGTTTGTTAATGTGGGTTTTCTTCACACAAGTACATGAAAGTCTCTGATAGACATACATATATACATTACATAATGGCTGCCTACTTTTGTTTTCTGAGCACACCTGTCTGTTAGAGTGGCTAGACAATCCCTGGCACAGACACCTGCTCAGGTACATTGGTGTTTGCACAATACACACAGAGCCCACCTGTGGTTTACACTGCATCTATGCTGAGCATACTTTAGCTATAGTTTCTATTCGAGAGCATATAATTTGTCATGATCAGCAGTTTGAACAATGCTAATATGTTCAAACACTCAGTCACAATGACTTGTGACTTCATGCTAGCATAACCATCAACGGTTTCTGATCAGTTCCATTTATCCAATTTCACTCACAAGGCTTGGGTTAATTTGTGATATGATTTTCTGGCACTTTCCCAAAATGCTGAATGCTGGGATGACTTCCCCAGACTAATAATATCAAGATGTCACCTTCCTAATAAATCAACCATGGAGAGATTTGAACCCAGGTCTTATGTTCAGAAATGCATTATATACACTCATGCAAAATCTCACACAGACAGTGTGTGATGGGCAGAGAATCATCTCTTCTTTTACAATTTAAATGACTTTATTTTTTATTTTACATTCTTTTCTTGTTTTCAAATTCAGACTAAATCAAGCAAAACTCTGCACACCAAAAATTTATGGTTAATCTGTTAATTTTAATGGCAATGCACCTAGAAGTCCAAAGCCCCTTTGAGTCAAGTCACATGCTGTTTTTGTAAAAAAAAAAAAAAAAAAATGCTTCTCACTGGATGAGATCAGTGAACATGTAAATCAGTTTCACTCCTAGCTAAGCATAAGAATTGCCGAGTTGAATAGACTGCTTTAAAGAACATGTAAATCTATGTAATTCCTGGCTAATTGTAAAACTTTAATAACTTCTGACTTTTCTTTCACGGGCTAGTAGCAAACAGACCATGGGGGCTGTGAGTGAGTGAAGTAAACTTGATGACTTTCTGAAAAATTCTATCAATCCTTTCAGTGTAAACAAAATACTTCTGTCTGAAAATGGGTTTAAAGGGTCATAAAGGAGAGCAAAAAATACTTTATAACACTAACTGGAGATTTCTTGATCTCTTTTTGTAACACAAAAAGGTATGGTGCAAAGGACAGACTCCCATGAATAAAATGACATCTGTTATAAAAATGTCCAGCTTATTTGACAGTCAAATAGAGTTTGATATTAACATGTGGACTGCCAACCAATTTGTGGTTGGCAGTTTTTATTATGACACCAACAACAAGTTATTTTGTGTTTGGCATTTTCTGTTACTTTTACATCAGTGGGCACCAACAACAAATTCATTCACGGTGATACTTTCAGTGTGAAAACAATGTTAAAACTTCAGTTGAAGTTATAAATCAAATCATAAAAATATTTTATTGCCTTAAGTTGGCTATTTATTATAAAGTTGGCATTTGGAATCAGATTTAGTGATTATAGGACAAATGCCCTCAGACAATGGAAAGGGCAAATTTTTTAAGTTTTGCTTTTACTTCAATAACAAAGATAAATTTCTAAAAGCTGTCTTGAAGTTTATGGGATAATCCTGGCCTGACCTGTGGAAACATTATCAAGATTTGTTAGAGTAGTAAATATTGTACAAGATTTCAAGAATGGCCATGTGTTGAACTTTTTGGGATGTATAGCCAATAATTTGCAATTTTAGTTATATAATTGAAAGTGATATAAAAATATAAATCTTATTATTGGATAATTCTTCTCATTGGGAAACATGCATGAAAATTGTCCCAGGGGGTGGGGTGGGTGTCAGTTCTGATAGCAGATTTTGTAATTGTCCTCTGGCATCCAACATGTTAAATATATCAACATTTATCACAATTAAAAAGTGTATGTGACACGTGCGCATGCACACAAAAAAAAGAAAAGCACATACCTTCCCCCAAGCTTCGTCTGATTCGTAATTCAAAATGGATCATAAGTTCTCTGGATTCAAATGCCATCATGATCACCTGTTTTTGACAGATGATAGCCATGACATTGCATTCTTTTTCATAAGAGAATCCAGATTCAATGCCATAAAATCCTTCCAGAGGAAAAGTGCTTTTAGCATTTCCTGCTTTCAGAGCATCTTTGCAATCTTTGTATAAATAGACTTGCAGCCGATCTAGAAAAAACAAAAAAACATTTATAGTACAAATTATTTTATATATATATATATATATTTATATATATGATGTCACACATAGAGAAATGGACAAAGTCCGACAATTATTTTAAGACATTTTTATGTTTATACATTCTTTTTATAGATACAAATATTCAAGTAAATGCTCTGTTTATAATAAACAGTATTAAACAACCGGCCTGAATGTCCGAGAAATTTTCACAGAAAATATTCATCCTCCGACAGGATTCGAACCTGTATCCTATACAGAGCCATCATTTAGCTTGACATGCCTTTAATCAATTTGGCCACAGAGGAGAATTCGGTTAGCAATCTTCTATGAACCTCTCATGTACATTCATATCTGCTCATGGCGTATCAAATGTAAACAAATATATATATATATATTTTAATCAGAGATGACAATGAAATTGATGACTCAAATTCATTCTCTAGATGGAAAATGTATACAAGCATCTTAAATCTTGGTTCACACTCATTCCCCATCTTTTGTACAGGTTTATCCCTTGTTTACTGTTTAGAACTGGGTTTCCGGTTCCTTCTGCTAAAGCGTTCTCATTTTCTTTCACCCATAGTAACCCCTTGTATCATAGTCACATTATCACCTTGCTTGGGGTGAAATGATTAAAAAAAAAAAAAAATTAATAATATTTTCTTAAAAAGGAAAAAAATGAGAAATCACAGGAAAATCTCATGTTACCAAAATTTAAAAGAAAATTTTGGTATTTTAGGGTCAATTTATATTATAATTTTAGAAGCAATTTAAAGCTAGACATTTATAATTTACCATATTTAAAAAGAAGAAAATTGAATACTTTGTTAGAAATACAATTATGGTATTGAAATTAATGAGTTCATTTCAAAATATTTTTCATATATCATCAGGATTATGGCCACATCATGTTGAAACACTGGTTCCCATACGATCACTGAAGTTAAGCAATGTCAAGCCTGATCATTACCTAGATGAGTGGCCGCTTGGCAATACCAGGTTGTGTAAGCTTGGATTTGCAGGAGGTGTAATGGATAACAGCTCAGAATTGTGAATCAAGAAGCCAAGTTCCAATTCCAGTTGGGTTTGTTATATTCACTTATGTGCAAATACCCTTTGGAAACGTATGAATCTACCTCTTCCCCTCCCAGCTATGGGTTAATTAGTAAAACTTGTATCAGTAAATCATTATTTCTAAAAAAAAAAAAAATTCTTACAATCTAAAAATATTCTATGGCTTTAAACCTGCAAAGGATTGATAAACCTTAAAATATGAACCAATCAATCAAAGTGTAATTTTTTTTAAATCTTAAAGAAATCAAACTGTATTCCAAAATATAATTTCAACAAAACTACAACATAAAACACATATCACTGCCTCTAGTGATCATGCCCACACAAACATGTATATGCAAAAAAGCTGAGCATCATCTACCATGTATTCTTTGTGAAAGAAGAATAACATATATCATATTTTTATTACTTCAAAGGTCCCAAGAAAATTAAATTTCAGCATTAAATGACCCATAAGGAGTTGATATGCCATTAAATAAATCAATCAACAAATGATATATCACTTTTTATTAAGTAGTGATAATTAAGGTACATTTTAATTCAGACACTGATCGTGATTTGTAATTTAAAAAGGAATTAAAAAAAAAATCAAGTTAATTTTGAAGTTAAAACTTATAAAAATAAAAAGATATGCTTATTTATATGTTATCTGAAATAACTGCCTTAAAATGAAGTTATTATGAGCAATATTTTTTTTAAAGATTGATTATGTTTAAGAATAAATATAGCCATTAATAATAAATTACAAAATTAATATTTGAATTATATTTTTATGAAGGAAGAAAATTTGCTCCAGTCTGAATATCAAGTAAAAAAAACTTGAGAATTTATATTATCGGAAAATTTGTAAAATATTTTCAAATATGAGATAAGCATAAGGGTTTCATGATCAGCTTTTTTTCAAAGACAATTTTTCACAGAGTATAATTTACAGTTTCTTTTTAATAATTTAAAAAAAATTTTTTTTTAAAAATCAATAAATAACATTCATAAATTTTGCATTAAAAGACACCATATTTTGTGTGTGTACATATTTGCATGTAATTTGTGGAGTATAGCTTCTTTTTTCATTATCATTTCACCCCAAGCAAAGCAATAAAGCCAGTTATATGCAAGAGGTTACCGAGTGTTAAAGAATATGAGAAAAAAAAAACTATTAAGTTGAAAGAACAAGAAGACAGAAGATAACAATTGACATTGCATTTAAATTTTTGAAGACCAAAGTTGATTGGGAAGCAATAAGACAGAAGAGAATTCCACAAGTGAGACGTGCAATAGAAGAAACTGTTAGCATAGAATTTATGGTTACATTTAACAATTTCAACTAAAAAAATGAAGAGACCTTACCATCAATCTAGTACTGTGCTTAAGTTCATAAAGTTTAGGTAATGTAGTGGAAAGTCCATCAGAACAATTACCATGAAATATAAAAACTTTTATTATATTTTTTTATAATGACTTTTAATTGTAATCATAATTTTACAATAATGACTTTTAATCATGATCATCTTGATTCAAAGACATGTCAGAGAAATAAAATTCTTGCTATATTAAATACAAAGCATATTAGACATGTGCAAAAATTCTTGCTATATGAAATACAAAATGTATTAGACATGTGCAAAAATTCTTGCTATATGAAATACAAAATGTATTAGACATGTGCAAAAATTCTTGCTATATGAAATACAAAATGTATTAGACATGTGCAAAATTTTGCTATATAAATACAAATACAAAAAAATTCTTGCTATATGAAATACAAAATGTATTAAATGTGCAAAAAATCTTGCAATGAAATAAAAAAAACATGACATAAATACAAAATGTACAGCTGAAAATGTTTTTTTTTCTCCAAGGAAAACTTAGCACACACAGCTGGAAAATAAATACAAGTATTTCCAAGTTTGGTTTATTTAAATATTATAAAAAGTTCTTTCAAACTAAAGCTAATCCTGTTAGAACAACAATTTGGCAGGATTCTAGATAATTTCAATAGACAACCATTTCCTAGTGCAGTTGAATATTTTCTGTTTTGGGAGTACAAGCATAATTTTGTTTTAAAACACCTAAACAAAGTGTACAAGAAATGCAAGTCTGTTAACAGTGTGAAAGTCCAGCTACTGAATGTGGCTACTGTGTGTGAGGTGTGTACCCTGTTAACATAACCAGTGGCTGGCATCAGACTGATCAACAAAGTTGATTACAGTTTAAGTTTTTGGGACATTAAAATTAAACAAGGTTATTTTAATACGCAAAGGCTTATCACTCTGCTCTTATTTTCACAAATATATTATTTAAAAAAAAACAAAAAAACAACTTAGTTCCTTTGAAAATTTAATTTAAAAAATGCATCTCAACTTAAATAGACATTTAAACTCCAACTTTATTCATAATAGAAAGTGCATTTTTTTTCTAGATTTCATCTGTTCTATCATTTTATGATATGGATGTACTTGTACATCTTTATGAAATTGATATTGCCTACTCTCTCTCTCTCTCTCTATATATATATATTTTTTTTTTAAGCATTTCCCCCCCTAGCAAGGCGGGAAGCCACTAGCACGCAAAGGGTTATATAGGATTTGGAGTGAGAGCAGATAGGAATGATAGAGGAAAGGATGAGGAGAAGGATAGTGGATAGATCAAGGCAACTGGAGATGTCGATTGACATTACATTTGAATAGTTGGAGATTATAGCTATCAGGGAAACAGGAATAGGGAAGGGAGTTCCACAGGCAATAGGTGCGAGATATGAAGCTATTGGAGTAGAAGAGGTGGCTACATTCAACAGTGAAAGGGTGAGAGCAGGATGCCAGCCTCATAGGACGCTTGAATTCACGAAGTCTGGGAACCAGCGAAAGCAGCTCATCGGAGTAATTACCATGAAAGTATTTGTAAAAAAGACAGAAAGAGGCGATGACGCATCTGTGAGAGAGCAACTGCAGATGAGATGCCAGATCAGAGCCAATTATATTGCATATCTGTCTCTGGATCTTATCAAGAACCCTGAGGCAAACAGAAGGGGCTCCAGACCATATATGGCAGCAATAATCCATGCAAGGGCAAATGGTTGATTTGTAGATTTGAAGGATTGATTCCGGGGGGGAAAAAAATTTCCTGGCGTGGCACAGAGAGCCAACTTTCCTTGCGGTGGGCTAAGCAATTGACTCAATGTATTTGTTCCATCTCAGGTCAGTAGACAAGGTGAGACCGAGCAGCCGCAGAGAGGTGCTCTCGTGGAGTCGAGTGTCAGACATTCTAATGGGGGGCAGGGAAGGACCTCTGTGGTGATTAATAGAGAGCAGTTTTGTTTTGGAGGCATTAAAGTTAACCAGCCAATTACTGCCCCAGTTCACAACCGATTGGAGGTCCTTTTTGAGACGAACAGCCAGGTTAGTTTTGTCAGCGACACTAGATTTGTTTTTGATGCAGGAGTAAATTGTAGTGTCGTCCACGTAGATGCCTACTTGGGAATCAATGGCGTGAATCCAATAGTGTTTCACTTTTACTAAAGCTTCATCAGAGAATGATCTATGGAGAAAAAAGAAATTCTGGTATCTTTACTTTAGTGTTATTTGATTTTCATTGGTTAATCATGTTTCATGTGTATTCAACTTGTTGAACAAACATTAGTATAATTTGTGGTGCTCCAAGTTCAAGGAGAGATGACATGTCCATTCAAAGTTTTAACAGATTTCAAGTCTAACTGAAAACCTTAAATATTGCTTTATGTATGTAAGTGTAGAATAATTCTAGTTTACCTATCTGAGATTGAGATGATAATGTATATTCATAAGTGTGTGTGTGTGTGTGTGTGTGTGTATGTCTTTCATGGTTTTTCACAAACAAACAGTATGTACATAAAAACATTCCCAAATCAACATTGCCTATTGTTGACATATATACAGGGTGAAAATAAATGAACACAAGTTTCAAAACCATCAAATGCAAAGTTAAGCAATTGTGAAAGCAAAACAACATATATTTTGAAGCAAATGGGTAGGAAATGAGGTTTATGAAATTCCAACATAATTTCAAAATTTTCAATTGTTCCTCCATTTTGTCATATAACTAAGGTTGCACATTTGATCAAATTATTGACAGACTATCCATAACTTGAGGTCTGTGTTGCTGCATACTCATGCTTGATCTTTTGGACAGATTGAGAACTTTTCATTTCTGGTACATTTAAATCATTATCAACTTGAAAATTATGAATCATGAAAGTGCAACAGCAAAGATGAGAGCTTATAAAACAAGGAACAATTTCAAACAGGATTCTTTTGCTCTATCAACAATTACTTGCCTGATAGGAAAGTTTGAAACCACAAAGACACTACATGATATTCCTTCAAGTGAGAGACATTACTTAGAAGCTAAGAACATGCCTCAAGTTATGGATAGTCTGTCAATAATTTGATCAAACGTGTAACTTTGGTTATACAACAAAATGGAAGAACAATTAAAAATCTGTTGTAATTTCATAAAAAACCCATTTTATACCCATTTGTTTCAAAATATATGTTGTTGCTTTCACAATTGCTTACTTTGCATTATAATGATTTTAAAACATGCACTCATTTATTTTCACCCTGTATATATGTTTTCAAGACACACTTATATATCTTTATGAAACTTACATTACTGATATGCATTTTCAAAACATTCTCTATATATATATATATATATATATATACACACACACACACACACACACACATTTGCAAGATACCACAAAATGCCTGTCTCTATTTTTCCCAAAGTGGACCAGTACAGCCAGGCAACAATGCTATAAAAATGCAACAGTAAAAGTGTGAAGCAAATCATTTTAAAGTTATTTGAAATAAATGCTTTCCAATTCCAATATTAACATCCTATTGAATTTTCCATCTCTTTACTGTTATTGTTGCTATCATAAATTTATCATTACATTATAATGATTACAGTTAGTAATATTATTTTTGTACATTTGATATTCTAAATTTCCTGTATCTGATTCTATTCTGACATATTGTAACTTATTTTCATCATGAATCATAGTTGTATTTTCATTTAAACAAATTCTATTCAGTGATAATGTCAGCTGTCAGCACCAACAGAGTCTCTTTAGAATCCATTATTGTTCTAATTTTTGTAATCATTTCACACCAAGAAAGGCAACAAAGCCACTAACATGCAGGGGGTTACTGAGTATGAAAGAATACAATAAAAAGATTATTAAGGTGAGAGAAAAATAAAAGACAGGAATTAAGAAGACAGAAGATAACGATTGACATTGTATTTAAATTTTTGAAGATCAAACTGGAAAGCAAGAAACCGAAAAAGAGTTCCACAAGCGAGAAGTGCAAGAAAAGAAACTGCTAGTGTAGAACTTACATTTACACCTAGCCAATGCAAATGTAAAATGATAAGATCTTTTCACCAATCTAGTACAGTGCTTAAATTCATTAAAACGTTTGTCATAAAAGTATTTGTAGAAATGACACAGGGACGCTACATTATGATAATGGGAAAGTAACTTGAGCTGTGACGCCAGATTAGCACCAATAACATTGCAGATTCTTTGGATTCTATCAAGGATTTTAAAATGTTTTCTAAAATCTTTCACTTAGTCTATGGTTTTACTACAAGAACCCTTATCAAAACCTTTGGCTGGCATAAATGATTTCAGCTTCCACAATTTTATGGAAAACAACTTTTAAATTCCATTCTACTTCTGTCATCCTTAATCTTGTCTAATTTCCTCTGTCTTTCTTTATACATTTTCTTAAATAGACAAAGTAAATATCACTTTCATTCTTGTCCTGAAGATGACGTAAGTGAAATTTAAAATATATAAAAAATAAAATAAACTATATTTATTAATTAAATACAAGTATGTTTTTGTAGTTACTTATCTTATGTTGGGGTCATTCTCAAAATTAAATGAGCATAAAGTATATATAAAGTTGGAGGTTTACAAATGTCACAATAAGCCAGTATCAGGTTGGTAAATGCAGAGATTGTAAATGGGGTCTGTCAACAATAACACCCTCTTGGGCAGTTCTGTTTGTTTTCAAGATGTCCACAGTGTCTTCTAAGATGATAATTTCAGATGCTTTTTAAGAAAAGCTTTCATTGAAGTTGCTCATTTCTTAATGCAACACCAAAATCCAAATCCACATTGGAATATCAAAAAATGCATTCCAAAAGCTAAGCAAAGTACTATGAAACAGGAAAATGTTTTACACTATTTACATTGTTTGGACTGTTGCCCTCATCTTTATTGTCATGTTCACAACATTTTGGCCATTGTATGCTCCGGCCTTCTTCAATACCTCATCTCAGAAATATAGGCAGATGTTGCAGGAAAATTTTGTTAGAAATGAAGAAAAGAGTACTGAACTATTATGTAATATCAATCCTCCTCTATGGCTGTGAATGCTTGACAATCTCTTCAAAATAAAGAGAAGATTGGAGGTAAAAGAAACATAGTTCTACAGAAGGATACTGAGGATTCCATGGATGAAATGAGTAAGCAACAAAGAAGTTGTAAGGAAAATGAAAAGGACATTTATGCTCAGAATAAAAAGGCAACAGCTAAAATTTCTGGGACACATAATGAGGAAGGAGGGCTTAGAGAATTTGACACTCACAAGACATTAAGGGCAAAAGTAGACCACCTACTTGATGAGTTTGTGTGGGCGGGATAACAAAGTGACAAATGTTGCTAAAAGGTACAAAGGATTGTGGAGAGCCACGATCACATCAAGGAACATGACACAAAGAGGAAGGATTCATTGATGTCAAGTTTTTTTGAATGTTTAAAAATGATATGAAGCCAAACATGTCAAGAAGAATGTATTAAAAAAAGATTTACTATAAAACATGGTTCCAAATTTTATTTTTTTATAGCCTGTCCTAATTATACAGAACAAAAATACTTTATTTTAATAGGGGGTGCTCAAAAGTTCTTAGCTCAACCAAGAAGCCTATAAAAAATAAAAATAAAACACTCATGCTTGATCATTTGGTCAGATTGAGAATTTTTCCTTTCTGATTCATTTAAATTATTATCAACTTGAAAATTACTAGAAAAAAAAATTGCTATTGTTGTAAAGATAATTTATTCAACAATACTAAATCTATGAATATTTTTCTTGATGTTGAAAGGTTATGAATGTACAAAAGTGTGAGTTTCTGTTGTTTTTCATTCTAAACATTAAATTAAATTGAAGTCACGTTAATTTCTGAACAAATTAATCCATTGTAAGGATTATTCTCTTTCTGATTCAAGTCTAACAGTGAATTTGGAAACACAATAAGGAAGTAGTTTTATTTTAGATTAAAATCAAGTATGCAATAAATGTATTTAAAGATAAAGGGTTTGCAATGATTTTATATAAAAAGAATAAGTAATGATTGTATATAAAAAGTGTATGCAATTATTGTAAATAAAATGAATAAGTAACAATTGCATATAAACTACAAGATATTTTCATTCATTTCTTTCTTAGAAGTCAGGCCAATTTAAATTATTATGAAAAAATCTTCATAAAATATTGCAAAAGAATTTTCTAATTACATTGAATCTGTGGTTATACAATAAGGATAAGTTTGATTTTCTTTCTTTTGATAATATTTTTTTAGAAACAAAAACATTTTTAGCTGAATAATATCTATTGACAGATCCAATCTTTTTTTTAAAGTAATCTACCAAAGTCAAGAATTTCAGATTAATTTTCATAGGACAAAACAGAAAAAAAAAAAACAAGAAAGGGGCCATCATGTCTTTTTCTTAATCTGCACTTCCCTTGAACCTTTTTATTTCTAATGACAAAGTAATTTTAATTTACTTATAATTACTTTCTGATTGTGAAATAACTGTAAATTGTTTCTTCAAAACATTAAGTACCGAACCTGAGGACAGATTTTATCATCACTGATAAAGATGATGTCTTTATAACAAGTATAAAAAATCCTACTGATCTTGTGACATTGTTATACAATGTTAATTTGTCAGAAGCTGTTCAGTTGAAAGTCTGATCTTAAACTTATTTTTGTAATTCAGAAGCTTGTTTTCTCATTAGAAAATGACTGACATATGAATGCAATATGCATTCTTTTGTTTCTAACTTGTTTTTCTGCAAAAAATCTTTCTTGGAAAATCTATAAGAAAATGATCAAAATTGATTACAGACATACTATCCCCAAAACTAGATTGCAGTGCTTTTTGTGACTCTCTCACTATAAAATTCTCTATTTTTTTTTTTTTTTCATAATGTTGAATATGCTACAATTATTCAACTTTTTAACAAAAATCTCAAATTGATGTTAAAAATTGCCATAAACATTGTTGATTTATTTAAGATGGAACAATCTATTGTATTTAGATCTAAACGATCACATAAATTCAGATCTCTACATCCAGTAAGGCCATTAGGTGACTGGAAGCGAACGATTTAACGCGTGAAAGTTCATTGCTGGCCGGAATTGGATTAAGAGATTAATTACTTATTTTTTAAGAAATTTTTACGTTTTACTTTTGGATTAACTGAAGTTTGTTATTTAAGATACTGAAGTAAGTATAATGCTTATTTATTTTATTTGAACTTTCTTTGCATATTTTATCTTCAAACAAACTTTTTCGATATGAAATTCACACGTCTAAGATTTTCTCTATTTTCTTCAACAATGACAATAAGTATAAAATTAATTTTTTTTTATGAATAATTTATGTTTTTCTTTAACATGACAGGTATATGTTTTTTAAAAGTATGTTGAATTTTTTTTTCTTCGTAAACAAATAGAGAAGACATCAAAAAATAAAAATATTTTTCACTGCAAAAATTATTCATTAAAAAATAAAAATGTTTTTCACTGCAAAATTAATGAAAAATGACACTTATTAAAGAATTTATCATAAAGTTCATGTCAAAAATTAGATTCAATATTAACTTAATATTTTACAACTGTTCTTAAATATATATACCAGAAAAATGTAAAATAGACACCGTCTTCTTGTCAATATTGTCTTTCTCTTTTTTACTTTTTTTGCGATTATTTTAAACAGCAAAATTCACAAAAAAAATGTCATTAAGAATTTTGTCACAGAAAGTTAATTTAAACTTTTCTTTGTGCTATTATTCTTCATAATAACGAATATTTTGATTATAAAATTCATTTTTTAATGAATAATTTGTTTTCTTTATAACACGTGATACTGATGATACCGTTTGTTTAAGGTATTTAAAGAATGTATGTTGAATTTTACTAGCATTGTTGTTAAAAATGTAAAACAAAATTAATTAGCAGTTTAACATTTTTACAGTAAATTTAAAAAAAAAATACTGTAAAAAAAGTAAATTTTGTTTAGATAATTGTAGGGAAGAGGTGATTGACCCACCCACACCCGCCGGCCCGGAAAATATGATTATCCGAAAATTAATTTTTCAAACTCTAGTAAAATCCCTATGTCTGAATCAAAAATTCCTTCATCCTGGCATTTCTTAATCCATGTTAGTCTCTAAAAAATTCTAAATGTTGAAATTTTGAATTTTGAAACCTAAATTCCGAAGTCCAAACTCTCCAGACTTTTAAGTTTCATACACTTTTAGAAACACCCTGTAATTTTTACAAAATAATAATTTAGTTCATATTTTTTAATTTCAGTACCACAAAAAACCGTTCTCAAAATGGTCAAAAAGTGCTGAGTAACAGGTTGACATGGTAACTATGATGACCAAAATAAGGCTTGTTTATTTCGTCTTCCTTCCCCAAGATCAGAGTGAGTGAGAACGATGGTTAAAAAAGCAATACCCCTAACAAACCAAACACTGTTGTTTGTGAAAGGCATTTTTCATTTGATTATAAAACTGGTTATTTGAGGAAAAGTATGACCCAGAAATCTACCATGAGTATTTGATCATTTGCCATCATAGACCTCAGCCAAACCAAGCACAACAAATAAAACTTTTGCTTCTGTGTGAAATGTGCAAAAGGACGAGTTGGCACAATTTCTAGAAATGGACAAAATCCTCACTTTTGAAAATTTGTATCAGAATTTTGATCAACAGGATTTTGACTCAGCAGTTACAACTGTTACATGCTATATATTAAACAATCAGTTGTTCATCCAATCTGCTGACTTTTTTTACTGGAGTTATTCCAATGTTTTTAATTAATTAAAATTTTTGAAAACTTGAAATTTGAATGTTACTATGCCGGTTTATCTACAACAATTTTTTTCTCTTTCAGAAAGTTGAGTATCAATGTTTCAGCACTGGTCACAAATCAATAAAGCAATACATTATCTTAGTAACTTAAAAATTGATAAGAATTTTTTTTTAAAAGAACATATCAATGTTGTCACCACAAAGGATCAGGAGAAAACCTTTTGATTCTGATATTCTTATCAGGGCGTTTGAATATTTTGCTACATCTTGGTCATTATATAACAGACTTCAGGATGATTTTAAGTTACCCAGTGTGAGAACATTATCAGCTTTGACATCAAAACTCTCAAAATTAGATGATTTTAATTTTCTTGGTGATATTTTTAATAAAACTTCTGAAAATCAGAAAAAGTGTATTCTTTTAGTTGATGACATGTATGTTAAAGTTGCTCCACAATATCATGGAGGAGGAAATTTATTTGGTTTGGCTAAAAATTTTGAGAGATTAGCAAAAAAAGTATTGGGCATCATGGTAAAATGTTTAAATGGTGGACCAAAAATTTTAATTAAAAATGATCCCAGTTGCAAAATTAGATGCAAATTTTTTATATGAAAAAGTTTTATATATTGTTGATGCAATCAAACAATTAAATGGTCAAGTAATTGCAATTGTATGTGACAACAACAGGACACATCAATATTTTTTTTGAAAATTTGACATTGTTTTAATAAGCCTTGGATAACTAAAAATGGCTTGTACTTTTTTTTTGATTATGTCCACCTTTTTAAAAATATTCAGAATAATTGGATTACTGAAACTATTTCTGAATTATTATTTTTATTCTAAAAGGCAAAAAACAGGAAATGAAAAAAAATGGTTTTGATTGAAAAAACTCAGTTTGTTAAATTGTTGAAATTAACTAATGTAGCAAATGTTGAGCAACAAAATGTTTCCCATTGTTTAAAAGATTTTGTGATCAAACTGTAGCTGCCATTAAAACACACCCATTATTAAATGCGGAGGATACTGCAGTAACAGATAGTGTCACTGAAAAAGTCTTAATATTCTGGAAAATTGTCTCTGTCAAAGAAATATATGCTGACACTAAGAAAAATGATCCAGTAAAAAAAATGATATCAGATTTAGATGATTAACATCTGTTATTTCTTTCTAATTTTGAGAAAATGACAAAGAATGGAAGGAAAGCAAAGAAAAAGAATAAAATCATTAACAAGAGATACTAGTTTAGCCACTGAACATACATGCAATGGCTTAATTGATGTTTGCGGATATTTGCTAAACAGTGGGTTTAGTTTTGTTATACTTGGTGAATTTACCACAGAAATTTGGAAAATTAAGACAAAGTTCTGAAGGTGCACATTTTATAACAGTTCAAAATGTTATTGAAAAATTTCATAATGAAAAAAAAAAACAACAAAAAAACCTACTTCTTAAATTAAATGTTGATGTCAAAGAATACAACTTTGATCCAGGCGAAAATTGCTCAAAATGTGGACATTTGCTGGATGAAATGGGATGCCAAACATTTGATAACTTACCAGACTTTGATATTAAAATGTCATTTTTGTATATAGCAGGCTATGTTACAAGAAAACATTGTCCTACAGAAGTGGAAATATTTAATAATACTAGTTTTCATTTACAAGAATATGGACATTTTTTAAAAGAAATAGATTGTGGTAATTTAAAAATTCCACCGGATACCAGTTCAATGGACGTTTTTCTGTCTTATAATGTTTGGTGTTGTGAAATTGAAGACTTAGAATTTCTTTGACAAAAATCTTTGTTAGTTTCTGATATGTATCCTTTCAATGTGAAAAGAGAGCACGAGACTATATTCTCAAAAATATTTTTTAAAAATTATTGTAAGACGACTCAAGAAATGGTAATAAAAGTTTTGAAATTATCTTAAAATTTTATTTATAAGATAAAAATGTTTATACAATTCTCTTTAAGACTACACAATCAGTAATAAAAATTCATATTTTTTCAAGTAGTAAAAATATGTACATACTTATTCATTCACAGAAATATTTACCAGATAATTTTTAGTTTCCCCTCTTTTTATATATATTTAATTGGTTAATTCCCTAAATTACCCTATTAATTAATTTTGTTCTTGTTAATGCAAATTGATTTTAATTATTAAAACTATGTATACTGATAATATCTATTATTGTATCACAGTGAAATAAGTATTTTTTTTTCATCTTCTGTGAAACAAATTGTACATGTAACAATAAATTTTGTAAAGATTACCAGAATTGTTGTTTCTGTGAAATATTTTTCAGACTTTGTTGATACACAATTTTGTAAAATGTTGAAATTGCTTTCTGATTGTATTATACAATTTTACATTTTCTGTAATCAATTGGTATAAACAAATTAACTCATTATTTTTGCAATATCATCTAAAAATGTCTCTAATTTATGGCAAATAAACTGATTTTTGTGCATTTAGCTATTTTATGGTGGAAGAGGTTATTTTTATTCTTTCTTTGTACATTTGCATTTGGAAATAAGTTAATAATTGTAAGCCGCTTTCTAATATTATGTATAGTTGCTAATTAACTAATTATAAGACATTACTAACAAGTTCCTTGCTAAAATATATTCTCTGAAATTGTTATTTAGTAGTAATTTAGGTCTCCACAGGTCTGCCCCCAGTCGTGGACCCCAGTTGCATGGTTGCCTGGCCTGAGTTATGAATTGCCTTGATTTAGATTAGATAGATTCTATTATTTATTTTTTCATATAATTAAGTTACAATAGAATTTGTATTTTATATGAATACTACCTTATGAAAATTGCGATGTAGTAGAGAGGGGGGAGGCGGATCATAATTGGGGGGGATCATTAAAACCTTTAAAAAAATACAATCATACAAGAAAATTTCAGTTATATTTTTCAATATGCTTATAAAATACATTTTATTATTATACAATTTAATTAGAATGTCCTTTTTAACAATATTTTTGGTAAAAAAATTAATATTTAACACTAACAGTAATTCATTATCTGTCATTTCTTGAATAACTAAGGAAAAATTGATCGACCTTAGATTTGAATATAAAAATCAATGATTTAAGTTGACAGATAATGATTTTTTTTTTTTTATTAAAAACCCTATGATCATGCAATTAATAAAGATGCCATATTTTGACACCACTTTATCCACAAATTAAGAGGTTAAAAAATAAATAAATAAACAAACAAAAACTTTGAAGGGAATCTATGTCAAAAAAGTCATTAATGAACCAAAGATGCGTCATTATTTTGTGAAGAAAAAAGTAAACGAATTTGGAAAATGTTTACTTTAGTTTAGTTTATTTTATAAAACGTGACAGCATGTTATTGTTATTCTTCGAAAATCTATCACTTAGTAAGTAAAATTAAAATAAATCTATAAGGCAGTTATTTCTCACCAAAAAGTTTAAAAGAAAAAAATTAATTTTTTTAAATGCTTGCATTAATTTGTTTTAAGTTGATAAAAACAATTACTTGAATATTTCTCGAGTAAAATCTTTTAGAATGGAAAAAATATTTAAAAAGTAATTGTATTTTTATTAAAATAATAAAAAAAAAAAAAGAATTTGTATTTACTTTATATTTTCTGTATTTTTTCATTTCAAATATGAATTTAATTTACTCGAGAAAAAAAAAAAAAAAAATTAGATGATTGAAAAGAAAGTCTCTACATTTTGATCTCCACAAAAATACAGATAAGAAAAACGACCAAATTGTACAATTTTAAAATATTTTTTTAATAAAAAATATTAAAGGAAAAAATTTCTACAGAAAAGTATTTTTCCATATTTCGACAATGTTGTAAATAAAAATAAATTCAGAATTCTTTAAATAAATAGAATAATAATAAAAATAGCAAAAAAAATTTAAAAACAAAACTTTTTTCGGCTTTTATGTTTCTTTTTTTATGTTGTAAAAAGTTTTTAGCTGCGGTTCAATCTGAATTTTAAACTATTTTTTCCGTAACTTAATTTTATTTTTATTCCTTAAAAAAAATCACTTTTTTGGGTTTAATTAAATTATTTTTATTTAATATTTTTTTTTTTTTTACTAATAACAAAAAGTAAAAAAACTGTAGACCAGTAATAAATCCTTTTTTCGGTGAAAAGTACATCTTTCTTTCCGCTTTTAAGCAGATGCTTGTAAAAAAAAAAAAAAAAAAACTTGAAGGTTTTTATTTTTCTAAGCAAGAAAAAAATTCATTAATCAGCGATCGGATGATTATTATTATCATGCGGCAAACTGGCGATTTTGCCATTCACTTAAATTACTTTTTTTTTAAATTATAAATATAAGATAAGGATTTCTTTTCAAAAGACCCCCAAAAAGAATTTCCTGATAAATTTAAAATACACCCGAATTAAAAATCATACACACATGGATTATTATTATTATTATTATCACAACTACTACTACTACTACAACCTTAGTCGAGTGCCAAATTCCAAACTAAATCCTTCAAGCAAGATGAAGTAAAAACGAAAGAGACTAAATATTTTTAATAAAAATCATTTTCCATTCGTCGGATTTCCTGACAAAAAATGGAAAACTTAATGCTATGGTTAAAAGTAAACAATTATTTTTTGGCTTCATATTTTTCTAGAATTTGAAGAAAAATAATAAAAATTTTCATCTTGGCATTTAAAAACACAAAGATTTTTAAAGACTTTCTTCTTCCTTTCATAAACAAACAGTGAAAAAAAAGCAGTTTCAAAATATCTCATTCTTGAAAATGTGAAGAAAAAAGTTTTCAATAATTTTAAAAATACTTTTAAAAGAATTTTTTTTTAAATAAGAAGAATAACAATTTTTAATGCAATTTAAAATATAAGCAAAACTTTTGTTTTATATTTGTAAATAAATTCAGTGACTTTTTATTTTATTTTTTAATAAAATAAAGTTAAGTAAAAAATGGTGATGAAATTCGTTTTAATTTGACAAATTTGCAATAAAAAAAAAAAAAAATAACAATTCCTGGAGAATACTTTCAGAACCGAATGGATTTTTAAGTAAGTTTATTAAGATTCCTAAGTTAAATGCTAAAAAAATCAATATCATTCTTAGTAATCATTAACAAAAAAAAATATTTAAAAAAAAAAAAATAATTATTCAATAATTATTATTATTATGAAAGAATTCTTTCAAAAGACCGCTTTTATTGGTATTTGATTATCACATTTTTTTCTTTGTGTAAAAATAAAACTTTTTTACTTTATTATTATAATTATTTATAAATAATTATCTTTTTGAAAAGTCAATTATCATAAATTTGTGACAAACTTCGATTTTTTTTATAAAAACATTTGACTTGAGTATTTGACTCTTTTAAAAGGGGCTAAACTCAATCCCAATAAAAAAGAAAGGTTTGAATAAGATTTTTTTTTTCTTCATCGACGAAAATACTTCGTAACAAGAAAACAGTTTAATTCACTTATTTTTTTTTAGTCATGAATTTTAAGAAAAATAACAAATAAATTTACTTTTAACCCAGAAATTTGAAAAACATAAAATATCTGCATTTTGATTTTAGCTAAAATTTCGTTGTTTTGTTTAGGAGTTCGTTTGTAAGTGATGACGACCGTAAAAAGATTATTTTTGCGATAAGATTAAAAATTCTGTTCAAAATGAAAATAGAAAAAAGTTTAATTTACATAAGCAGAAAACAATAAATGAATTGGAATATAAACATTAAAGAAGTTTGGTAATAAAATTAATTAATTGGTTTCGTTTGGTGCCCTTTTTAAATGATGACATTTAAATTAAATAAAATATTAAAAAAATATTTTCTTTTCTCTGTATTTTTTATCAAAACCTAATTCGATTTAAATTTTAAAAAATAAGCAATTCCGAGAAGAAAATGAATATTTGAGATCTTTATAATATTTATATAGGTATGTATTTGTGATGATAGTCATACTCATAAATAAATTAAATAAAAAAAAATAGTTACTTAAACTTTCCACAAGTGGCACATTTTAAATTTTTGCGATATAATTAAAATTAAATCAGTTTTTTATGGCATTAACAAAAAAGATTTATTAAATAAAAAAGGTAAAAGGAACTTTAAATAAAGAAACAGTTTGATTTTTACCCACTAAATAATCTATACACACAATAATAATAATAATAATAATAATAATATTGATGATGATGCTGATGATTATTATCAACAACAACAACAAACAACTTACCAGCAACTGGAGAAGGCATCCTCACCGCACACCATCTTAACTTCCACTTAAAACAAAAATAAATCAATAGTTCAAAAATATGTTCATTTTATTAACTTTTTTAAAAAATTTATAAAGACTAAAAAACGAAAGCAAGACGTAAAATTAAAAATAAACAAAACCTTTTTTCCGTCCCTGAACTTAACGAGCCCATCAGCAACTGTATTCATTTCTGCCATATTTCTCCCATGCTGGAAGTGAAACTGTTAGCGAATTGAAGCCTGCCCATTGGTCAATTGGTTCGCAAAGTCGCTTTCCGATTGGCTAATCTCCTTCCTTCTCGTTCTTTACTTCATCAGAGTCCTTTACCCTTAAAACAAAAGAGTATCGTGCCAGCATCACTGCTCTGTACCTGACTCAGATGCTTGCTTGCTCTGCACGCACAGTAAGGTGGGTGGAAGTGAGGAAAGAAAAATAACAACATAAAAGAATAAAAATAGACAGGCTAAGTACGAAAGGGAGTGACTAAATAAATCAAGGCTAAAACAACGAAGAAAACAAAAATCTCAAGAAAAACTAGTAATAATGCTTTTTGATGATGGTATAACAAAACAACGTTAAGTTTGAAATTCAATGTAAAAAACGTTTATACAAAATTTAAAAACAAATAAAAATGAAAAAAATAAATAAATAGAAAAAGAAGTAATTGTGTACGATTATAAATTTGTTTCCAGTGGGCCAACAGACTTTGGTTTTTAAACATAAATTTAAAAACAAAAAGAAAATTAAATTTTTAGTCATGTTTTCAAAAATGCTTAAAAGCTATCAATTTATTTAAATATTTATTAACTATTGAATCTTATATTGAATTGATATTTGACAATTTAATCTTTGGTGAAAGAAAACGTTTATAATTGGTAACTGCTTTGTTAGTGTTTAATGTGTTTTCTCACTGAGACCATAATTTACTATTGATTGATGATGATCAATTAAATAAAAATTATTGGTAATTAAAAATCATGTTCTAACACTTCCTGCCAACAGAATTACATAGCAAAATATGGCAAGGAATATTGGGGGTTAAGGAAGGTTGCTGAAAGGTTATGGCTGGGATGATAATGTGAATGTCCTTAGTTGGATTAAAAGCAGAAGCAAACAAAATTTACACATAAATGACAGGTCTGTGGGGTCACTCACATCATACCAGCAGGAATAGACTCGTGTTCACAGGAATAAAACATAAAAGCAAATAGAGCTAAAAGCATGTAAATTAAATTCATATAATTTTATTTTTGTGTACTGGTGTGTGTGTGTGTGTGTGTATTTTAATTATATATGTTTTAAGGTTGCATGTAATAGAGGAAGAAAGTCACTTTATCATATGACAAGCAATGTGCCAAGAAGATGGACATCTTGACCATTTGAGATTGGTACCCTACACGCAAGCCACTAGTGGCCTGCTTGTGTGCCACCAATGGCAATGCCAGCAGTCCTCCAGTAGCAGCCACTGGTGGGCCTCTAGTGGTCTGCCAGTGGTAACATTGCTGAGTTGAACATGCCAGCAGTCCAACAGTGGGCCACCAGCAGTAAACACTAGTGACTACTGGCATGCCATCCAGTGGCAGATTGATGGCTTGTGTATAGGGTAGCAAAGAGAATGAGTTTGTTGCAAAGTATCCTTTTTCAGGCAGGAAAAGTCTTCTGTTGCATGCTGGGAGAACTTTTATTATTTTGGTTTTATTTATTTTATTTTAAACAAAGTTTTATTGTTATTTGTTTTTTATTTATTTATGATATTATTATTATTATTATTATTATTTTATATTTTCATTTATTAATAATAATGTCCTTACCGGTCGTCATTGTTAGTAGAGGTGAAAGGGAATGGAATAAATTTCAACAAGGTGATATTTTCCTGTGTTTTTATATGACAATTGACTGATTAACAAAGGAGAGAAAATACACTGGTATGCATGTAAAAGTAAGTGAAAAGAAATATGACATTAAAAGTTAGAAATTGTGTGTGTAAAAAAGTTCAGTTACCCAGGAAAAGATATCTCCATGCTGAGGACAAGTTCCATGCTGGTATTATTTCTACCACCTGCTAGTGAAAAAAAAAGAGAGAAAACAGGAGTGTCCATTTTTATAGCTGTTTAACAGCACCACCTAACAGTGTCTTTGTGAACCAAGTGGGAGTAACACACCTATCTACCTTCTTAAAAGAACCAATGCAAAGAAGAATTAATAGATATCACGTTTTCTTGAATAAGAAGTATTTTTCTTCAAACTCCAAAAGATTTTAGTATAAAAAGATAAAGTACTTTTAAATAGAGAAATGAAAAATTAATTTTACAGGACTTATATAAAATACTAATTCTCCTCCCAGGCTTTTATGGTGGGGAAGGTGGCTAGACCTCCAGCAGGATTAAAAATAAAACCTCTCAAACTGCTAAACCTTTTTGTAGAGTTAACAGCCATCTAGCATAATAGGTTAGTCTGGGCTCCATGGCTATGGGTGCAGCCAGTACAATGATGACACAGCATTGCTTGGCAGACAGTTTCCTAGGCTGAAGTCAATGACCAAAGCATGTGTCAGTGACCAAGGTGAGCCTTCAAGTTGGAGGATATCATTTTTGTTTGATCTGGAAGGGCTCGGCTGCATCAAATCTACTTAGTCAAGGCACACTATGTATAAATGAATACTTTTTTGGTTTCAATGCAGATATTTGGAGTGAACTGGTCAGGTATTCAGCTGTGCAGCAACCAAATGACCATACCCAGTCATAGTCATGGGGCAGACAGATGATGATGATGATGATATATATATATATATATATATATATATAAAAATACTTTTCAAAGACAGTGCAGATAGTACACTAATCCATGGTAGAAAGCAGAGGCGTGACTTTTTGATTTTAGGCGAGGTGTGTGTGTGCATAACTTCATCAAACACTCCTGTCACAGCCTCATTATACTAGGTGTTGTGGTTTCTGTACCAAGGGTAGAATTGTCAGCCACATACCCAAACTATGTTGAATTCAGAGTTGTCTTTCTCTTAGAATGGTTACTGACCAAAGCTAGAGATCCCAGTTTGTCCTACTGTTTAACCCATAGCTGGTGGGAAAAGAGTATTAAGAGTATTTGTGTAAAAGTAAATCTAACAAACATAGATGGAATTTGAACTGAGCATGCTGATAACTGCTACACTATGCAGACATCGTGTGTGTGTGTGTGTGTGTGTGTGTGAAGAAACATAGTTTTAAGGTATACTATATTTATGGGATAAAATATCAGAGATAGAGCATATGTAAATATAAAATACAAAAGTGAACATTGAAGTCAACACTCAGAGGAGTTGGTTTGTGTCTAAGCCAGCTCCACTAGCTCTTTTTCTGGAGAGAAAGGTGGAATGCCACACCACAGGACAAAGACAAGACCCATCAAAGGACAAATGAGCTTCTTATAGGAGTCAACATGTACGTATATATATGTGTGTGTGCATGTGTGTGTCCATAAATTCCCAAGTTGGCATCTATGCGGATGACACCACAATTTACTCCTGCCTCAAAAACAAATCTAGTGTCGCTGACAAAACTAACCTGGCCGTGCGTCTCGAAAAGGACCTCCAATCGGTTGTGAACTGGGGCAGGAATTAGCTGGTCAACTTTAATGCCTCAAAAACAAAACTGCTCTCTATTAATCACCACAGAGATCCTTCCCTGCCCTCCATTAGAATGTCTGACGCTCAGTAGCACTTGTTCCCAAAAGTTTTCATTTATTATTTTATCTTCTCTGTTTACTTTCAGTCAGTAAGTGGCTGTTTTGAAGATCTTACTTCATAGATTTTCTCAGCCCACTTTGTGGTTGTTCTAATCAGGGCCAAATCCCATTGTGTTACAATAACATGTTACCTGTGTATCCCTATTAATGGAGTAAACTAAAAATATGCAAAGATTGTATTAGATTTTCCAATTGGTGAAGTCTTACCTGCAAATCAACAATATTCTTTTTATACAGTGGGATTGAATACTTATTACTGGTACCAGGAGAAATATACAGCTGTCTCAGTAATAAGACAGGCCTTTTTTTATTACTGACTAGCAGTAGAGCCCGGCGTTGCCCGGGGATGTAACAGTAAGAGATAGATCAAGTATCAACAATCATAAAGACTGAAAAATAAAATTGACAAAGATTATTGTTTAAGGTTGACGGACATGCATGTCTTAATTAGTTTTTTTTTTTTTGGTTTTTGTTTGTTTTACGAATTATTCAAACCTAAACTCAAACAAAAACATTGTTTTCAATCGTTATGAGTCTATCGATTGAATAGAATTTTATTATAAACAATTGTCTTGTAAATGGAATTTTTAAAGCATTCTGAATGTAGAAATAAAGAAAAAAGTGTGCAAGACAATAAGAAACACTAACTGCCAAAAAAAAGTGAAGTTTTGTTGAAATCGGTTGAAAAATGTAGGAAATCCGATCCGATATATAAACGAACACACACATACAAACAACCTGGGTTTTATGATAAGTATAACTCGATATGAGTTGTCCCCCTTTCATTCTGGCGACAGAATCGTGTTTTCAAATTGATTTTGTGCAAAAACAATTGTTGATTTATGGCGCTGTCAGAACCACCGCAAGGTAATTTTACGTAGTCCTGTGAAGTTTTGTTGAAATCGGTTGAAAAATGTAGGAAATCCGATCCAATATATAAACGTACAGACACACACACACACACACACACACACACACACACACACACAATCTGTTTTATAATAAGTAAGATATTTACTAAGATTTGTTTAGTAAATGGCTATTTTGGGGTAGAAGAGAATAGGAAAATTGTGTGTGGTGCAATGATTTTCCAAATGGGGAAGGTCTGCCTACCTTCCTTGAAAATCAGTATTCAGAATCAAAACCTTTTTTGCTTGTGTTTGAACAAAAACCCTGACACCAGCAGGAAATATGCAATTACCTTAGTCACAAGGCAAACCTATCACAATTTATATACTATTTTTTAAAACTGTCAAAGATTTATTAGACTTATTTAGTAACTGAGGATTGGTCAACACTTTGTATCAAGGGGCACTTCCTGTTACTGTTACCATGTAACCCAATACAACTGGTGTGAGAGAAGGGGACTGGCAAACAAACTTCATTGTCCCAAGAAATTTCAGGTCAAGGGATAATGCGATTTGAATTTAGGTTTTCAAAATAATGAAATTAACTTTTAAGTTTCTGTATATGTAAATAAAAAGAAAGAACAGTAAGATATATAATCCGGTGTTCTTATAGATATTTTTTTACTGTAAGGGATTCCAATACATTTACTTACTCTTAAAAGAAATATAGTATATTAAAAATTAAAAGTGAAAATATTTTCCAAATTGTAGTTAAATAAAACATATTCTTACCTAAATACCCCCCTCAAATTTTTAAATATACAAATAGAAAAAATGCCGTAAGAATCTTTGCCGTTAACAATAAAATTAAAAAATAAAAACAGACGACATGCATTTAACGGATGTCAGATTTCATTGAAGAATACATCCCTACCCCCCTACCAAAACTGATACATCAAAATACAGACATAATGAACACGCAAACACCCCTCGTCTGGTTGAAATGAATTTCTCTGTTTCCTTGGAAACGTAAATTTTGATTTTTGCTGACTTTAAAACCCAGTAATTTTATAAGTTACTCCAAAATTCGCTTGAGGATGAAATGGAACTAATGTCTTTAATTTAATTACAAAATTAAATTTGGACCTTCCATTTTTGAAACATGGTTAGAACTGTGTAGAGAAAAAAACATATTTTAAATCAATTAATTAATTTATAATATATATATATATATATATATATATATATATATATATATATATATATAATAAAAATTGATGTCGAGAAACTGTTTTTTTTTATATGTGATGCATTTCATCCTTTATGACTTCACTGAACTAAAGTAATGTTTTTGTTGATGTAATTATAAATGCATATGAAGGGAAATATAAAACAGAAATGTTGCTTATAATTATATATAGATAGGAAAAGCTGAGATGTTGGGAAGCTGAAATTTAAAATTTTTAAATTCAATTTTTTTTATATATATATGCCTGGTTTATATATATATATATATATATATATATATTGTTTATACATTATTTTTTATATATACAAATATTTAAGTAAATGCTCTGATTATAGTAAACAGTATTAACAACATTTATCGACCTGAATGTCTAAAAAATTTCATAGAATACATGTGTTCTCCAACAGGAATTGAATCTGTATCCTACATGGAACCATCATATAGCCTGACGTGCTATGCCATTTAGCTACAGAGGAAGTGTTTGGTTAGCAAGTAATAATTCAACCTTGCTAACCAGACAATACAGGTTTGATTCCTGTCAGAGGACACATATTTTCTATGTAATTTCTCAGACATTCAAGCCAGTAAATGTTGTTAATACTGTTTATTATAAACAGAACATTGACTTAAATATTTGTATCTATAAAAATAACGTATAAACAGAAAATATATTAAAATAATTGTTAGACCTAGTCCATTTCATAATATATATCTATATATTTGTGTATTTAGACAGCAAATTCTCTTTTAGGCATGTCTGATTGAATAAATTACAGACATCATGTCTGCTAATTTTTAACAAATTCCGTTCATACTCATGAATAACCTTCCGTGTACTGATGTTAAAAGATGAGAGAAATGTGCTATAGCTGTTTAAATTTCTTTTATTTTCATTTCCCAATATAGTTTTGTACCACTTGCACACCTAAAGATGATCTTGGAAGAAGATCGAAAGTACTTGGGAAATGAAAATTATTCAATCAGACATTATTATTATTATTATTATTATATATATATATATATATATATATATATATAAGAAAGATGTATGACGTGGAAAAAGTTTTTGTGTGAAATGTTTTGCCATTTAGGACTTCATTGGACTAAGTTTGTTTGTGTTGATGCAAGTACACATGCACTTAAAGCACTTTCTAAACATTTTCGTCTTAGTGAATTGTTTTCTCTTTTAATTAAAGTAGCACTTAATTAGTGCTTTAATTGCTAGTTCATCCACAGTAAATTTGCGTCCAGGTTCTTAAAATATTTCACCATTTGTGTCCAGGTTCTTACAATATTTCACCATTCTTAGCTGATCTTCTGTTATCACAATATGGGAAATCAAAGATAATTGAAAGAAAAACAATCTAGATGGAATTGGTTCTTAAATTATATACCCAAAACACATATTTAAGAAAACAATTATTTTTTCTAAATTTAAAATTTCCAGTATCTCTCATTAAGGTACATGTAGTTATATCAACATAAACAAACCTAGTCTGATGAAGGCCAAAAGGTTGAAACCTCTCACATGAAAACTTTTTCCATTTTGTCATACATCTTGCCTCCAAAATTGTTCTTGATATATAAAAATTTATATACCAGTATCCCATATATATATATATATATATATATATATATATTATTTAATGTACTTAAATTTAATTATCAAGCTATTGTCATGAATTTAATTTATTCATTTAAAATGAACTCTTTGTTCAGGAAATGTAGTTTGCCATGATTATATATTTTATTTATGATATATATATATTTATTTAGATTTTATATATCCTATATTTTATGATTCACAATAACAAACTTAATCTTTAATTAACTCTAATTGAACTTTAGTTGACACTGGTCAATCCCTTAGAAAACTGAGTTCAGATTTCAGCTTAGGGCATGTTTGTTCTCTTTGACCTTCTTCCAATATGTCAGATTATTACTTCCTTTTCCTTGGTATAATGTAACCTAATACAACTTATCAAATGTTGCTTGGAGAGGAGTTAAGCACTGCCAAGTCACCAGCATTGCCCAGAAAAATGCAATGAAAGACTGAAAATGATGACAACCTACTAAGTCAAGGCAATTTAACTTAAAAATGTTATTATGGGCTTTAAAAATGGATATATTATTCTTAAAATACATTTATAAAATGCAACGGTAGAGGTCATCAGTGATGTTACCCAGGCTTCATTACGGACTTCAGGTATTGCAGTCTCAGATCTGTTCTGCCAGGTACACCAACCTGTTGACAGGCCTCCTCTCTGCATAATTCTCTCTATGATGTGATTTTAACAACAGAAAATGTATTAATAATCAGATCTTTCTTTTAAAATGGCAACAAGAGTAGATCTTTCTTTTATAATGGCAACAAGATTTTCATTAGCTGCTGTCTAGAGGTATAAAAACAAAGGTGCGACATGTGCGTGCTTTATAGTTTTGCCTCTCCTGCATATGCGCCAACATTATGGTAAGTCTTTTCCTTTTACATTTACTTGAGAAAAAAAAACAAAACAATATTAATTATCCTAATAATGTTTAATTCCTCGTGGAATTAAATGCTGTTTTATGTACTCACTTTTACATCCTTGCATTCACTTATTAAGAAAAAAATATTCAAACAACCCTACAGTAAATTGAACACGTTATTTTTAGGAAATAAACTATAACAAAGGGTAAAAAGTTTTTGTGTGATGCATTTTGTCCTTTAGGACTTCATCTGATTAAAGTGATATTTCCATTGATGTGACTATGTACGTGCATGAAGGAAAGAGCACACTGAGAATGTTAAATTTAAATTTTTTCTTAAATACACTCATATTATGAACCTCCCTTTAGTGGATATCGGAAGCAATGGACAAAATCTGGAGCAGCCAACACAGTTTGTTAAGTTTTGTGTGCTATGGACAGAGTTGTAGCAACACTGGATACAATCCACTATGTGAGCTGACCGCTAGTTGGCTGGCTGTCACTTTGTTTACATCAGTGTAACCACAGATGTAGCTTATTGCTCCAAGTGATTTCCGCTTTTTTGTATGACTGCGTGTTTAATTGGTTTATATATTTCAATATGCTGATTGTTGATTGGTTGATTTTATGACAGGTCAACCCTTGTTGGGTTATGAAATGTCAGATTTTGTACGGGGCACCCAGTGAGGATCAAACTCACTACTCTGTAGTAATGGTCAACCAGACTAGCCTTACTATGCATAACCTCAAGTTGATTGTTTGTTGGTTGATTTTATGACAAGTCAACCCTTGTTGAGTTATGAAATGTCAGATTTTGTACGGGGCACCCAGTAAGGATCAAACTCACTACTCTGTAGTAATGGTCAACCAGACTAGCCTCACTAACCCTTATTCCATGCTAAGACACTTATATGCACATATTCATTGTTTGTAAAATCTTCGAGATAACTTATGCATGTGGAAAATTTTTGCTGCATGACCATCAGAAAAACATTAAAAACAACAAAGATTTAAGCACCTCATATCTGCTGATCTGCACATTATGATGGACTGACACGGTGGTTGAGGAGAATGTAGAAAGGAGTGCCTTTTGTTGTACCACATATATATGTCAAGAGTCAACCAATTATATCTCTGACTATAGCATGAAGATGCCAAGACAGCAATTGGCCAACCTCTTATCAATAAACCAGTCTGTCAACCATTTTTCATATGACTGTCTCAATACTCTAAGTGCTACACAGTCGTCTTTCCACTTGAAGATTCTTGAATCTATTTATTTCTAGATAACAGCCATCTCTTTGCAAGCAGAAGCATTTCCTTTATTCCATAAAACTACCTGCGATAACTTGTTGGTCTACTGTTTCTCCATTTTATTTTGCTCTTGTGGCATACAGATACATCATATTGAAAAACCGGTTCCTGTAAGATCACCAAAGTTAAGCAATGTCAAGCCTGGTCAGTACCTAGATGAATGACTGCTTCGGAATACCAGTTGCTTTAAGCTTGGATGTGTGGGCAACATGGCTTATGGCCATATCACTTTGAAACATCAGTTCCCATACAATCACTGAAGTTAAGCAACGTGAAGTCTGGTCAGTACCTAGATGGGTAACTGCTTGGGTATAGCAGGTGCTATAAGCTTAGGTGTGTGGATGGTGTAATGGATAATGGCGAGACATCGTTAATCGGAGAGCCAAGTTCCAATTCCCATTGGGTTCATTATATTCACTTATGCGCAAATATCCTTGAGAAAGGTATAAATTCACTTCTTCCCCCAGATATGGGTTAATTAGTAAGACTTATATCACTAAACTATTATTATCTAGGAAAAAAAATTCTTACAATCTAATACATATTTTCTGCAATGCAATAAGCCATAAAAATTGAATTAAACATATTTTGCTTTTGTGAGATGACAGATAAATATTTTAACACGTCTTTATTGGTAATTCTGTTTTATTGTTTAATACTTTAAAATTTATCAATAATCCTCTTTGATAAGAGTTGATAAAAAAGCTGGCCACTTAGGAGGAATTATACCACCTTTTTCTTTTCTATTTGAACAATAATTCTCAACATGTTTGCTCTTTCATGTATATTTAAGTTTTGTATTGTTAAATTGTTATTTTTCTATCTGATCATCCTCAGATTAACACTTCTGATTGCTTCTTTCCAAGCATTTCTCTTGTCCATAGGTCTTCTTTTTATCATTTCCCCCCAAGCAAGGCAATAAAGCCATTAAGACACAAAGGGTTATTGAGTGTGAAAGAAACAGGGTGGACAATAAAAGAACAGGATTCAAGTAGACAGAAAATGATGACTGACATTGCATTTAAAATTTTGAAGATCAGAATTGACAGAAAAGCAGGAAGCCAGAAGAGATTTCCACAAGCAAGAAGTGTGAGAGAAGAAACTATTAGCATAGAACTTAGCAAATTTCTGGGATGAGGAGTTATCATTATTATCTACACTATTTACATGTCCTAATTTGTTGTCATTATCACATATTGGCCTTTGTGCTCTTCGGCCTTCACCAGGTGTATGTTCATCTGGGCAACCTACAAGGAATTTAGAACTCAACCCTTTATTTAATCTACAAGGATAGATTTTTCTCATTCCACTGTCTGTGTCTACATATCCCTATATTCCATACCACTCCAAATAGAAGTTTTAGAAGGAAACCTCTGTCAATACTGGAAAGAGCAATAAAAGTTACTGGACTTGAGAAACTTGTTTTCCTAAAAAAGTGTTTTAAGAGAAACATTTTATAAATTTCAACTAAAAGCAGTACTGGTTGCTCGGTCAACGAATGTCAGATGTTTCCTTATAGGGAAATGTCTAATATTACCATTATCATTTATAAAAAGGTTAATATTACAAACAAGGCTTGCTTCTTTGTGATGTCTAGTGAATAAATAGTATATATTAATGTTGTTGTAGACTGTCCTTTTAGACAAAATTGACCAGTTCCCTTCATGATGGCTGGGTTCTTGTGTGGCCAATTAGATCAACATGGAAAAACATGGCTTTGTGAATAAAGGGCATTTGAAAAAACTTTGAATGGCAGTAGAGTAAAGATTCTATGTGATACTTTCAACAACATTCCACTTCCTTCCGGATCATCTTTGCTTCTGTGGTTTGAACTACATCTATACAGACCCATTTCCAAATGGCTTGATCACCAACATTTCATATTGGCTCGGAAACATATGGCAGCTGTCCAGGACAGCCTTGACTTGGTCCCTCTATTGATTTTACTGAACAATACAGCAATGGCACACTTTTCTGCAAGTAAAGAATCCTGAAAGACCTTGAATTGCAATGGAGGAAGGACACCAGGCATTGTACTAATATACTAAAAATATTATTTATTTTATGTTAAATAAAAAATAAAACTGAATGTGCTCAGACAATTCTGAGTACAGTTTCAGAATCAGTACTCTGGATTTAGTAGGATGCATCATCTTTTGTCTGGGTATCAAATAATTTTTTTCTTCATCTCAACGGAATCTGATTCCTATTTTCAGCCAATCATATTTGAAAAAAAAGTTTTGTCTTTGGCCCAGCAATTGCAAAGAAATATAACACAGTTGTTTACCTTAGGCCCAGTTTATTAGAAAGTTGTTTATCAACTTCCCTCCAGTTTTTCATGATTTCATTGTTCAATAAATATTGTCTAAAGCTTTAAACAGAGGTGGACAAACATGTCTGCAAAAAAACATAGAATAAATAAGATCATAAAATAAATAAATCTTTAACAAAGAATTTTTGGCAAACATAGATAAACATGCCCACAATAAGATGGAGTGTCAAAAGAACAGTTTTTCCAATGACCTATTATTTTAACTACCTTTACTATTTGACAATGTTTATTATTTCAAAATTGATGATTAGAATTTTAATAAAACCTAAACATATTAAAGTGAATTTATACATTTTATTTGTTCCTGAGAATTGACAACAAAACATAATAATCACTATTTAATTATTAGATTGTTTATTTACACTATTTATTTATCATTTATCTGAATGGTTGATAAACATTGGCTAATTGCAAAATGATTTCAACTTTATAAAATGGTAAATAATAAGGATTTCCTTATAGTTGGTACACATATTTTAGTAAATTGGTAAATAAATTTATGAATATAAAAAATGTTTACATTTTTATATTGGGTTGGTGCATAATTATCAGGCGTTTTTAAACAATATTTATTATGAAAAAGAAACATAAGAATTCAACAAAATATTTTTAAATGATTATTCTGAAGCGTATGATTATCAACACACATGACCTGAAAATAAAATAATATTTTTATTAAAAAAAGTAAATAAAACAGTAATTTTTATTAACAAATAACTCACCTACAAAAACACCTGATATGCACCAACCCAATAAATTCATAAATGATAAATATTGCATTGTATTAGTTCTTAGAATGTTGTAAATAGATAATTATTTTTGTAAGTAAACAATCTAACAATTAAAAAGAATTTATTGCTTTTGTAAATTCTCAAGAACAAAGAAAATGTATAAATTCACTTACATATGTTTATAGTTTTATTACAATTCTAATAATCGCTTTTTAAAACAATAAACATTGCCAACGAGTGAAGGTATTTAAGAAAGTGGTGTCACTGGAAAAAACATCCATTTCATACTACATCTTATTGCAGCCATGTTTGTCCAGAAGTGTTCATTATTTCATTGTATCATCTTTTCTGATTAGTATACTTATTAGCCAAAAGTGTGATAACAAGATAGGGATATTAGTTCAAACTATTTGAATCTTTGTTGTATTACAGATTCCTTGAATCAAGACTGGAGATTAATTGTTTTTATACAGTAACCTTTACAGATAGAACAAGCCATGCTACTTTCACAGAAGTGAAACATCCTCATTTACCCCATGTTCCAAGTATAAGAAAAAAGTTCAACTTAGACAACTTTTTCCCAATTGCAACTTTGTGGAATGGACTCCCATGAGAGTGCTTTCTTAAACACTTCAATCTTAACCTTTTTATGGATCAATTGTTATTTATCCTCATAATCTTCACTTTCTACCACCTCTCTTTTTCATTCATATTACATTCCTCATTCAGTAACCTTCTACCTTGAGAGGCTCTAGACTTGAATTCTTGTATTAAAAAAAGATCATTGGATTCATCTTGCAATAAAGGAAATGATGTCAAACTTATGAAACAAAATAACTGACAGCAGTAGGTGATCTCTCATTTATTAAAAAAAAATAAATAAATAAATAGTAACAAACCCTAGTTGTCCCCCACATTTTTTTTTAAAGAGATTTCATCATAATTTAATTTTAACATTCACTTTCTTCAAGACTTTCTTGAAAGCATGACATTTGTCATTTTACCATTTTTATAAGTGGGATCCTGTTTATAATATTTAGTAAAACAGGATCTTGCATAATAAACTGAGTGACAGCAGTTCACCAGACAATAGAAAAATATAATATTTATTTTACATAATGCAAAAATGTGGCACAAGGCCAAAGGTGGAGGAGGCAGGTCTTCAATCTGTTTTATTTTAAACTTAGTAACAATTACTGACCCAAATATACCACAGTATTCCTTACACCAAAACAATAAATTCTTACTTATCATGCTTACTACAGTCACCATAATACCTCAAAGTCTCTATGTAGTCCTAACTAGTTCCCATATGTAAAATTTGTCTGGGGAGGGAGATAAAATGACATTTAAAAATGAAACCTCAATGAATATTTACAATGAATACAATTTATATACAAGAAACTAAACAAATTAGTGTTAGTAATAAAATCTACCACAGTCCTTAATTGTGGCAGTTAACTGGATGAAATTAATGCAGGACTAGGTAATTAATAGCAATCATTCAATTAATTATCCAAACACAAAACAAATATGAAAAGCACACTCGAATAACAAAAAAGGCCCCACATCTACCAGAGAACTGATATCTCTGTCACCTAACGGCGGAGGAGAGGGGGAATTAAACTAAAGAAAGTAGGAACAGAAATAAAAGAGGTGAATGAGTATACATCCCCTAGCTAAGTTAACTTGATGGAGGAAACTAAGGATAAAACAAACCTAAACTACCCTATTTGGGTGGGGTTACCAATGTTCAACACAGATTTCCCAATATCCTGATGTCTAACCAGCATTAAAATGCCACTCCAAGTCAGCTCCTTTCACTCAACACAGACACACAAGACTCACCCACCTTTTGCCAAATTCTGATGGAGGGAGTCATCACTAATGCTTAAAGTACAAGATCAGTTGGGAAGAAGTAAACATCTTGTCCTGATAGAATTCCTTCTGTCCCATCATCCATATCACGACTCTCATAATGCCTAGCAAGCAAAAGAACACATAGTGCTCACTCTTAGTTAATGACAGTACCACATTGCTAAACAGAACTGGCCAAAGAACTTTCCACATAGCATGCAAACCATAATATCTTCAATAAATTTGCACAACGGGACTATGACCCTTCAGTGGAAGAAGGTGTGACCCAGAGTCTCCACCAACTCAGTACAGCTAACACAGTTTGGAGATTTTTCCAAGCCTGCTGAACAAAGTCTTTTGCTGACCCATAGGGCCTTTCATATCACCTGCCAGGTGAGTGATGCCTTATCATTAGTGAGGCATTTCAACCCAAGGCCATATGGAGTGAGCCTCCTGCTTCATAAGACCAAGCTTGCCTATCAGATCATCTTGAATGGAATCCCTAACACGTGATATAATGCCTTACAGGACAATACCTGGACATTGAAGAGGCTATCCTTTAGCTGTAAGAGGTGTTGTGAGCAATCCAACATTCACAATAGGAGCCCTCACCTCAGGTTAAACGGACGGTGGGGGGAGTATCTTCTTGCACAAGTGCACACTTCTCAGGGATGGGCAGTTCTTACAGGTGACTTCCTTCCAGAATTTGCCCTCACTATCTGAGTGGTGACTTATTGCGGTTGATCTTGTCCCTTGTCACCATCTCATACCCTCTGGTCTTTTTGCCAATTTTGCCAATCTTGGCTCTACCCAACACAAGAACCAAAATGTCGTCAGCATAGTCAGAGTACCTGGCTGAGGTGGAAGTGAGAGGTAGGGATATTCTCCATAGAACTGGATTCATTTTTAAACTTTTGAAGGAAAGACTCCAACACAAGAATGTACAGCAAAGGCAAAAACGGACAACCTTGATGAATGAAGTGAGACAATATGAAAGGCTCCAATTAAACTTCACTACAGAAGTCAGATTCAGGTGTGAAAGTACAGCCCAAAACCAGCGGCAGAAAGCACAGCCTCCAGAAATCGATGGTTAAACCTATTGAATGCATTGGACTGACCTAAATTGATCCGTGCAGCTTCACTGTTAACTTACTTGATGATCAAGCATACCAAATGAAAGTTGTCCTGAATAGTCCTGCCCTTCACAGCACAAGTCTGTTTGGAGCCAATCATACTAGAGAGGACAGCTGGCAAACGGCTAGCTAAGATCTTGGCTAAAATCTTTAGACTTGTATTTAACATTGTCAAAAGCCAAAAGTTACCTATCCCATGCCCACCATTTTCGTCCTAGCATAGCAACTTGATCAACCTGTGGCAACCCCTGCTTCATCCAGTTGTTGTAAATCAGTTCCAGCAGAGGAATAAGAACAGGCAACTGCCTCAAGTACAATTCATAAGGAAGACCATCAAATCCTGGAGTTTTGTCCTGGCCAATCAGCTTTAGTGCTTCCCAGATTTCCAATTCTGAGATGAAGTGGGGAAAGTTGAGCAAGTAGGTGTCAAACTGATCAGTGCTCAGACTGAGCTCCTTGGTGAACAGATCCTGAAAGCAGTCACAAAATGCCTCACATATGCCTGCATTTGTGACAATGTGATGCACATGATATATCTATTGGATGCCTTTCTAACTTCCTCTGCACACAATTCAGCAGTGACATATGTCATCTCGGAAGATATTCTTTTTAACAGAGCCATAAGTACCAAAGATTGATCCTTTTTGATAAGCAAGGAGGCCAACTCTGCCTTAGCTAAGGCTACTTCCCCACTATCATGGGATTTAATCACCCAATCTAATTTTTCCTCACATATCATTTGTACTGCTAATCTAACTAGATTGAGTTGACAACCATAATCAGAAGTAAATGACCAAATTTTGGATTTTAATTTATCCTGTCACATATTCCCATCACAGCCCCCGTCAATTCCTGCTGTAGCATTAGTAGCAGCTGCTACTGGAAATTTCACTCACCAAGCGATGATGCATTCAATTTACAGTAACCAGCCATCTTAACTTTAGACTTACCTAAGTTTACAGGAAGCTGGATGAGCCTATGATCCATGTAAAGTATTGAATAAAAACTTAAACAACCTAAGGGCCCTACATCAACTCTCCTAAGACACAGTTGAGGTAACTAGAACACACCACTGAAACCGAGCCACCCCCACTAATCCAAGTCCACACACCCTTACAAGGGTTTTCATTATATTACTTATTGACAAGTTAAAACTTGTCAATAAAATCCTGAAATGGCTTCACATCCAGGTTGTTAGTACCCAATCTTTCCCTTACATGATCTAAATTGAGATCAAAGATGTCATTCCAATCACCCGCTAAAACTACCTGATATGATGTCATCAAAAACAACTTGATCTGCCAAAACAAATAATGCTGCTCCATATGGTCATTGGGCACATAAACCCCCAATAAGAGAAAGAGATTTATCCTTTATGGTAACATTGAGTATGCAAAGCCTGCCCACTGGACCTGTTAGGACAAGAGCGCATGCTGCATCCAAAGACTTTCTCACGAGCCAGGTAACACCTTTCGAGCATCCATCAAAACATACTAAATAAAGGACAATTCTCTTAGAATGCATTTACAGATGTGAGTTGAAAACAAAGTCTCCTTTACACAACAATTCACCCCAAGACACTGAAGATCACGAACAAGCCTCACTTTGCAAGACTCCGATCTCAGGCCCTGGGCATTCACACTAGCCAACCAGAGAAACATGATCAGTTCAAATAGAGTTGGGAATCTGCATTGAACATGGTCAGGGTGTGGACACTGATGACCTGTCCCATTGAGCCATGAGCCATCTCACTCTTGATGGTGCTATCAAGAGACAAGTCACTAATGTCCCGGGGGAATGTTAATTTTAAAGCTCTATAAAAGGAGTGTACAAAAAGCAGGATCCTCGTTGAACAATATTGATTTAATTTTTTTACATCATCAAAGAATGCCGATGGTGGGAAAGTTTAAAAAGCATCATTCACCTCTTGTAGCACTGCCCAAATTTTCTGTGACCTTTGACCTGATCGCACTATGGTTAAGATTCTTTTTGCTTTTGGAAAGTTTCCAGGGTCTTCGATGCTTTCTCTATTAATTTCTTTTAGATTTAAAAGAATTTTTTAAGTCTTTAATCTTTCTAGATTGAGTAATGACTTTTGTGCCTGTTTTGGTGACACTCAGCACATGTCTTTCCTGGTATTATGAAGAGGTTTAGATTTTATCTTTTTTTTCTAACTTGGTCATCTTGAAATCAGCTGATGGGCTGCACTGTTGTTTTTGTTAGTTAGTTATTTTGGGGATGCAAAATGAACCCAACCAAGGGTTTTACTACACCAGTCTTGGTTGCTGGCACTGCCCATTACCGGCAAGATGGAAATAACAGGCTCAGCCAAAGGGGGATTTTGATCAGCTGGGGCCAGAACTCTAGAGGCCTTCTTCTCTAGGCAGGAGTAGAAGAGGTGACCAGTCTCTGCATACTTCCAGCATGTTGGTTTATTGCATTTTATGGTCATCTACATCATATAGTTGGGGACAGAAATGAAGGCTCTGTGATTTAACATAATCTCAAAGCTCCATTCCCTGTTCAAGTCATCAGAGGTAGCATTGAGTATCTGTCCAAATTGAACTAGATAAACAGCCAAGTGTTTCCCTAAGACCTGAGGAGGGAATTCAAATACTGAAATGGTCTTTTTGCCTCATATTTGGTTTTTAATATTTCTTTTGTAATCAGATCCCAACTCAATGCTTCCATGCAGTCAGCAGAGCAACAGTACATCCCACATGAAGTATGACTCTTTGGGGCTTGATGCCCAGGATGCCAACAACTTTTCAACAGTGTCTTTTGTGGTGCAACAAATTTTGTGTGAATGTCTGTTCACCACAACGACTGACACAATTCTTCTTTTCAACCTTCTGTAACTCCCAAGAGTTCTTGATGTGTGTAGCTCTTGTCTCTCTTGAGGAGTTCCACCATGTTGATGTCATTTTTGTTGTTGCTGTTGTTGTTACTCATGTCAATTGGCAAACATTTTTCTGTCTTGAGTTTGTCCATTCTTAGCCTCCATACTTTTTCTTGTAACAAATTGGTCTTCATTATTTTTTGTAATGGCTACTTTTTCAGTAGTTACTGTTGATTGAGGTTTAGTGTTCTTTATTGGTGTGGGTGGGGGTCTTTCTTCTTCAGTCCAAATAGGTTTTTTTTAATTGACCAACATTTATTGGCTATATTGGTTACTTTTTTTAAATTACTTTTCTTTTTTTTTTCAATGAAAAAAGGGAATAAAAATATGTTTGTTAATATTAATAAGTGGCAGAGATGGAGGAGGTGGAATAACAATGTTCTCAGTGAAAACATTTTAAAAAATTAATTATGCGGCAGAGATGTCTGTTTGTTACTTGTAAGTAGATAGACATTGATCTGGCTTTACACTCAAGTCAGAAAGGTAGACATAGGTTCAGTTTGCACTCTCGTCTGCAAATATCCACTCGGAAGATAGCCCCTTTTGTGGCTGGGAAGGGGGTCAGAACCATATATTCTATGGTCTGACAACGCAAGGCAAAGGAATGTGTATGTTCATGATAATTGGCGAGCTTGGAAGAAAGATTTATTCTTCCATTTGTATTTTCCCCCTTATGTGCATTATTATTATCCATGATATAATCACACTGTATTTCACGGATTGAATGGATTGGCTGAAAGGAAAAGGAATGACAAACATACTTTATTCTCAGAGGGACTTTTATGCTGCTAAGTCATATACACAATTATGTCTACATATTTACACATGTCCCATGCAGAGAAAAATATATATCTACACAACAAGCAGAGTGAAAGGAGAATGAAAAGATAGGGTCTAACACATAATTTGGAGATTCTTCTGTGTTTCTGGAGTAGCCATGTTTAAGATTTCAGATTCAAATAGGTCAGACTCATCTACCATGTCCCAAGCAAGGTCATATTCTGTGAACAGGAAATAGCAAGTCTTGGGTTTTCCCAAATTGAGGACTGCTAGCTGGAGATAGTTTCTTTCTATATATATATATATTTTTCCAAAGGGAAACAGTACTATGTGCTTCTAAGTTGTACCACATTTTAGAGGATGCAGATTTCGCCTCAGCTGGGGCCAAAAAAGCAGCCATCACGTGACTTCATTTCCACCAAAGGGAGATGAATAATTGACCTCAAATACACAATTGCTTTAGTCTTCAAGTGAACTTTTATTTGTCAATTAGTTGCTACCTATTGAAAGAAGTTCAGAGAATAAACAAAAATACTTTACTTCCTCATTAAGAATAAAGTCAAACATTGTCCCTCATTATACACTAAAACTAATTTTTTTAGATTATTTTTTTAAACTATTGCTTTTTTGGGTAGTGATTACAGATTCTCATGTAAATCTTTTGTAAATTATATATATATATATATACACTTTCTTATCAAGCATATATTTGCTTCCAGTTATTTGGGGGTTTTATTTTTATTTTACTTTTGTTATTTTTTAATGAATTCATTTATTTTTTAAAAAGAAAAATAGAGTCATTTTTAATTTGATTGTTGAAATGAACGAATAAACATCAGTATTTAACAAACAAATTTTCTAATAGCCAGACCAAAAAAAAAAAAAAAAAAGGACTAAAATGTTTTAAATTGAAAAAATCAAAATAAAATAGAGAAAGTTTAAAAAAAAATTATCAGTGTTTTCAGATTTTAGTCTTTGGGAGAAGAAACAAAAACAAATCCAAAAAATATAATCAAATCAGATTTTATTTTCTGAGAATTGGATACAACAAGGATAGGAAAGTCACAATCTTTATTTCACAAAAATAGTTTTTTTTTTTTTTTTAGACCAGAACTTTCCAAACATTTTTGTATTAACATACTTTTGAGAAATGACATTTTTGTGTCACATTACTGAAGTTTTGTTAAGTAAAACAAATATAGAATTCAAAACATGTATAAGAAAAAAAAATTCAATAAAACTTTTATTCATTAATTAAAGAATCACATTATAAAATTAATTATTAATTATAATTTTGCAGTTTTAAATCGTTTCATTTGTACTTTTTTAAATGCAATAGGGGAACTTCAAAGGAGCTTATTTAATCATTAACTTAAAAATTAGGATTAATTAGAAAATTTAAATGGGAAAATTGTCATTGATACTACTAGTATAGGTAATTATTCGAAAATGTTGCAATGATTTATTTTTGTTAGTTAAGTTAATCTTATCTATAAAATAAACAGAGCAAGGGATGCTTATCAAAATTTAAAAAATTAAGAGAACCTCCAACACCCCTTGTACTTTATCTGAACCCTTATGTTTATTAAAATTCCATGACTGTAAACAATGCGTGTTGTGAAAACTGTGTTTATTAACCTAGTTTGTGCAATTGTCGTATATTCCATTACCTTAGAAAACTCAACAAATCCCATACAGTTTTATATGTACTTATGAAAACATTTTAGTAACTTCTTAGAGGCCAGCTGTTTCTCTGTCTCTACACAAACTAACTACCAATCAAGGTGATTGAAAAGAACAAGCTAGAATTTTGCCTTTATTAGCATCACTATGTACTCAGTTCCTACCCATTGTTTTTTTTTTTGCTATATTTTTATCTTTGGATAAAAGTTCCTTCTTTTTTATTTGACCCCTACCATTTATTAAATAGATGAAAATTAAAAGATACTCCCTAGTGAGGATCAAACTCATTCCTCAGTAGTAATAGTTAGGTTGGTTGATTTTATACTTAATTTTGTATGGGGTACCCAATGAGGATCAAACTCACTACTCAATAGTAATGGCCAACCAAAACTAGACTTTCTAACCACAGATATTTCCTAAGCTTAGTTTGGTGTGGCACTTTGACAAAAGATCTGAAAATGGTATTATTGTCAGATTTCATGGCACATAAGAATCCTGATCAAACTTGATAAATAAAAAAAATGTAGCGTTAATTGTATGAATAAAAATCATAGATTATTTATGTTGATGTTAGATCAAATATTACAAGAGCTCCATCTTTGGCCTTGTTTAAAACAAGTCTCTTTCCAAACATTTATTACAAATTTATAAAATTATATTTCGGTGTGGAATGTAAAAAATAGAAAAAGAAAATTTCTTCAAGAAAGTATTCTTCTCATTGAATGAAAAAATATGTTTGGTCCAAATTTGAAGAGAGTCTGGATTTTTTTTTTTTTTTTAAGGATATTCCCTTGAACAAGGCCCAAGAGCCACTCAAGATAGAGGGTTACATCGTAAGACACAGTTTGCGGGGATATGTGGGGTAGATAACATTTGATTCTAGACTTGAACAGGTTAAGATTGTAGTGACTTGAGAAGCATCCTCTTGGGAATTGGTTCCATAAAGCAGCAGTTTGTGGCAAGAAGCTGCTAGAGTAGAAATTACATCTCACCAATAACAAAGGGAATGAGGGTGGTTCACTACAATGGCGAGTCTTAGCTGGTAAGGTTAGAACTGGTGGAATTAAGGAATCTAGTTTGTCTGACATTTTACATAGAAATACCAATAGATCAGTGAGAGACTTGTGACATTTCATCTGTAAGAAAAGGATTGCAAGGGTGGAAAATAATTTGTCATCCACAAGGACATAGAGACGCTTTTGGAATTTATTGAGAGTAGAAAGTGAATACTGGGAAGCTCCTGCCCATATATGGCAGCAGTACTCCATTTTCAGCCTGATCTGGCTGTTGTAAAGGTAGAAGGAGAGGCTAGGTATTGGAGCAGTACAAGGAGCCAACCATTTTTCCAGCATCTTTAGTGATGGATTGTATGTATGAGTCCCATTTGAGGTTTGGGTTGCTCAAGACATGGGGCCTCCTTGAGGGAACACCCATTCATCATGATCAATGAAAGTTCTGGGTCTGCTCAGTTAATACGGAACATCACTAATTTGGTTTTCAAGGCATCGAATGTGATCAACCAGTTTTACCCTCAATGAGCTGTTAGATCTAGGTCAGAGGAGAGATCAGCTGCCAAGCTCTGGTCATCTAGAGTTTTGGCAGTGCACCCATATACTGTTGTTTGTTTAAATTCTGAGATTAACAATTTTTCCCAATTCATTTTTTGACTAATTTTCTTCATTTTATTGTTTATTTTACAAGATTCTTGGTTAAATTATATTAGCAGAAAATATTCAGAAAACTGCTGTTGGATCAGACATCAATTGTTACTGGCATTTCATCTATATTTCTTATTTACTTTTTGTGTGTTTATTACAAATATTTTTGAAAAATGTATGTTTTATATGCCATCAAATATAGTATGTTATCCCAAGTGAGATGGGCTTATCTGCCATGAAAATCAGCATTTTAAATCTAAGCTTTTATCTAGGGTTGAACGCTGACCAATGATGCCATTGTGAAATATATGAAAGGGTGCTGAAAAGTCTTTGACATGACCAATGGATTTAAAAAGAATCTAATATTTGGTTAGCTCTTGGAAAATGGTTCAAGCTGAGAACTTTTCAGCACCTTTTTGTGCAATTACATCAGCTTCAAAGCCTTACTGGTTTATTATTTATTCTTAATCACAAGTTGTTTCAATAAATAAAATCATCAATTTTTATAAATGAAAAACTTGAGGTATTTAAAAGGATACCTGCCATAGAGTTATGGTCAATAAGCTTAGTCTACAAGACATAGTGAATTCATATCTTACTAGATGTCTTTATGTGTGTGTATAAAAATTCAGATTATTATGGTTATTTTCAATAAAAATATATCTGTGAAAAGTCAAAAGAAACTTTTTTACTAATTTCTTTCATCCTCTGATGGACTTTATCAAGGCAAATGTAAGGATTTTATTTTGTGGCAAGTCTTTACAAAACAAGTAAAAATATTGCTAGATTTGCAAAATTTTAAAATTTAAAACACTCATAAATTGGAAGTCAAGGTTAACTATGGAGGATGTTAAGTGAAGTAATTTAATGCCTAATAAACAAAAGCTGTTTGCAGCCATTATATATATATATATATATATATATATATATATATATATGCATACAAAGGTAACTTTGCTGCCAGTATTTATCTGCCATGTCATCATGGTTTATGTGCTGTATCCATGATCATGACTCTCCACAACTTCCTGTCCTTTGTAGCTCTAAGAAATGTTTGACTCCTTGTCCCTGCTTTGCCTGCTGTTCACAAACTCATTGCTCATTTTCTGTCTATTCTTTCGTCCTGCAATATGTCCTGTGAGTATTATGTTTTCCAAGCCATCCTTCTTCATAATGTGTCCCAGAAATTTCAACCATTTCTGATTTTAAGTATGAGTATTTTTCTAGTTCCCCAGTTTTCTTTAGAAATTCCACATTCTTCACATGTTCTGTCCATGGTATTCTCAACATCTGTAGAATCACATCAGTCACCTTGAATCTCTTCTTCGTTGCTAAGCATTCACTGTCATACAGAAGGATAGATATAGCATAAGTTTATTACTCTTTTCTTTATTCCTAATGAAATATTCCTATGCCTTAATATTTTGCTTAGTTTTTGGAAGGTGTCTTTCACTATTCCAATTCATCTTTCTACCAATCATTTTAATCCCGCACTGTAGCAAAGAACATACCAAACAATCTTTTATAACAAACAAAGTGAGGGTGTTTAACTTTTATTTGACTTAAATTTATTTCTAAATCTTAATAGTTTTAAAGTAACCCAGATATAAATTCAATTTGTGAGTTTTCAAGGCAGGTTAACCTGTCTATTCAAAATATATTCTTCTACGATTATGCTAAGGTTATATCATAGAGGCATTTTTACTTGTGAATATATATATATATATATATATATATATATATGGCTTTTAGTCATTTCCATAGAAATAAATATCCTTATCTGTGTATCATGTTTAGGCAACCAGCCCTGGACAGTCTGCCTAGAAAGGGTTATACCAGAGGTATTTAAGGTACCTATTTAAAAAATAAGATAAAAATAAATTATCAAAAGAGCAAAACTCACACACAGTGGTTGCTTTATTTTGGTCTTCAAATGGAATGCATGTCTGGTGTTGAATCTGTTTCCAACTTGATGGCTAAAGAATGGTTAAGACAAATAATGTATTTTTTCTGTCTATTCTTAAAATGAAATGTTTTTAGTTTTTCATAAAAATATATATATATTATTGCCTTCAGTAAATTTCATGATATTTTTTTGATATGAAAAAATTATCATTACATATTTATTGCTTAACACGAGAATTTAAAAAAATGTGAAAGAAAGATTTGTTTATATTCAGAGTTTAAATAAACTGTTCTCGTGATAAGTCAACCCTTATTCACTGTATTAATAAATTTAAAAATAATAAGTGAAGAAAATGAACTTAAGCAAACAACACTGAGTCATACAAAGTTTTTTGTTGTTAGAAACTGTTTATAAAACTTGGATAAGAACACTAATAAATGAACAAGATTATTCTTATCAGCTCAAAGCACACAGAATGTTTAGATTAAAAAGAGTCAGATATCCTGAGCTAGCCCATCTGTAGAGATCTAGTAAAAAAAAAAAAATTAATTTATAAAAATACTAACAGAAGGACTAAGGAGTCATTAAATAGGATTATAAAATACTACCCCTGTCCCATAAAAGTTAGTACATTTTGTTTATAAAATATGTATGCAAATGTAATAACTATTATGGGACAGAGATAAGGTATATTATCTATGAAAGACATATGTTATATATTATCTATACAAAATATGATATAAAAATAACAATCTTTCATCTGGCCCTACAGAATCACAAAGAGCATTACTAAATAACAAAAACCACATCATCTGAAGAGTTCCAACAGCAGCAACAACAGAAAAGGTTAGTGTAAGTAAGTAGAAGAGAAAATGATGATAGAATTAAGATGTTAACTTTCCATACAACCAAACACAAAAGAGTAGGAAATAAACTCCCAATACTAGAATGAGCAATAACAGTGGACGTGTGAAGTCTATTTTCCTGTAAAATTGTTTTTAAGGAAAACATTTTATAAATTTCAACTAATAATAAGGCTAACTGATTGGTCAATGAATGCCTAATGCTTCCTGTATGGAAACAGTTGATTCCAGTATTGCCATTACTATCATTTTCTAGTGTAGTATCTGCCAGATTCTAGGACTTTCTAATCAGTTATGCTTTCTGCCTGAGAAACTTATTTAATATTAACCAAGAAGGAATTGGGGAAAATTTTTGGTTTCTCTTTTTCACAACTTTCTTTCCAACTGTTAAAAGTAACATGACGTAAAAATACAGTAGCTTTTGTTAAATTATTTCAATTCTGAGATGAAGGATTTTCGTGATTCATTTTTGGTTAGTCTTTTCTTCATCTTATTGTTGCTTTTTATCACAACTTTCTTGGTTAAATATATGCTTTTTTATCACAATGTTCTAGATCAAATACCCTTCAACCATTAAAATAATGCAAAATCAGAATAAAGAAAAGTTCTAATGAAAATTGAATTAAAATCCCAGAATTGATTGATTGAATGATTTGTGTTGTGGCTTATGAATCCTTTGTGAGTTATTTAAAGCAGAAGCATATTTCAGATTGTAGGAGGTTGCTTACACTACCAGGTGTTCACATGCAGTTCCCCATCTACATACAGAGACTTTGCTAACCAGACACTTCTCTGTAACTGAATGGTACAGCACATCAGGTCAAATGACAGTTTCCATATAGGAATACAAGTTTGTTTCCTGTTGGAGAACACATATTTTCTACAAAATTTCTTGAACATTTGGGCTGATAAATATAATTAATACTGTTTTATTAAAAAAGAGAGCATTTACTTAAATAAATTGTATCTATAAAAATAACAAAAATAAACAGAATATATTATATATATATATATATATAGGATGAACCAAAAGTAGGTGGACTGTAGGTAGAATAGGGTTTGTGTTAGGATTATATTATAACTATGGTGTTTGAGTTATATTAAATTTTATAACTAAATTAAATTATTTTTTTTTCTTTCCATATATTTCAGAGAATCCATAATTGCAAATAATTTAAATACTGATGCAAAAAATGGCTGTTAAAAGAATATTGGAAGTCTCAAAATGCTGAAACCGTAAGAACAAAATGAGTTGAAACATTTCCTGAGAAATGGATTGGCCGAAGGAGTCCAATTGATTGGTTTGCAGGTTCGCCCGACTTTACTCCAATTGATTTTTTCTTTTGGGAAGTACTCAAGGACAAAGTTTATAGTCAAAAATGTTGGTGATTTGAAAAATTACATCAGAGATACATTTCAAGAAATTAATACCCAAAGATTCTTGTGCAAAAATGTTTGTCAAAGTGTGGAAGGTAGACTTCAAAGCTGTGTAAATTGTGATGGACACCAGTTTGAGAAACTGTATTGATAAAATTTTCAGGGCTTTTTCATTGTATTATTGTATACAATAAAATTTAATTGTATATTTAATAATTGTTTATCAAAATTAAATTGTATTAATATGTAATCTCAAAATAAATGTTATCATCTACTGTACCCCTACTTTTGGTTCACCCTGTTTTCATACATACAAACTGTATTTGATGACATGTATGACCCCACACAAGTTAAAATATGGAAAATTAAAATGCTGAGTTGATTTTGTTTTCTCTTGTAAATTACAGCAGTATCAGTAGTAGATATGTGCAAAAGTTCCCAGCATCCCATTTTTTTTCTTTTTATACTAGAGATTATATAAGACTAATTTTTAATAGTAACAAAAAAAGGAAAAATGTCGGAAACTTTTGCACCAAACTGGATTCAAGATCACTCCAGTAGGGCATAAAATGAATGACTCGTAAATTGCTTTGAGAAACAAGCTTGTTAATCATCACCTTATTGTAGGCAGTCAAACACTTTTTCAGAGACACTGGGATACAAAGAATTAAAATAATAAGCAAAAATTAAAATTTATAAAAATGATTTTTGTTAAAATCCTATTCAAGTGAAACTGAAAAGACAACCCAAAATTTGATTGTTCTATTTGAGTATTTGAACAGAAAGTAGAGATCAGTGAATAATTTATGGGGAAGGAAAAGAATGAATAAAAAAATCATCATACAAAAATAACAAAACTGTTTGAAGATATATAAGCAAATTCATAAACTGGATCTCAGGTGGTGGATTCCATCTTCATTTTGTTCTTAAGGAGGAAAGTTATTTCCTGATGTCTTCACCTTAACAAATCTTTTTTGTAAAAGTCCATGACTTCCTCAAATGGAAATACAGAATAAAAGCCAAGAATTAAAAAAATTTTTTAGTTAAAGTTAAAAAAGGTAAAAATTAATATTATGAGATTGAAATTTGCATGAAGGATTTCAAATGGAGATGAATTTTAATTTGCAATGATTTTATCTGTCTCTTCCCAATATATTCGGTACATAATTCTGATGAAATTAGAAACTATTCATGATTCTATTCAAATGTACCAAACACGTGCCATTATTCCAGCAGAAAATCAATATCTTTGATAATTGTTATGGATTTTGCATTGTCCATTTCACTTCATGATGGATATTCTGAAAAAAAAAAAAATATATATATATAAATAAATATAAATTCATTTTAATATAAATATATATATTATATATATATATATATAGAGTTATTAAATTAACAAAAGGCTTATCTTGACTAATTTCAAAGTTTTTCCAAATATCAATCCAGGCCAGAAGGTCTGATAACTTTATTATTATATATGCTTATATTTCAATACAATGAGGTACACTTCATGTATACATATATACCTACACATAAAACACAATTGTCTAATAGAACAAGAGAAAAGGGGAAGTTTACTTCTGAGGAAATTTTCCAAACCCATCCACCCTCTTATTAAGCTCTCCCACCATTTACTGCATCCCCCCCCCCAATTATTAAGACTGCTCTTGTATTAGTCACCTAAAAGAGTATGTGTGTGTGGGTATATATGTATATATAAAGTGTTTCTCATTGTCTTGAGATATAGACATATATAATAATAATAATATTTTATCATTTCACTCCAAGCAAGGCAATAATGCCACTAAAATGCAAGAGGTTACTGGGTGTGAAAGAGAATGAGAAAACTTTAGTGAGTAGAAAGTACAATAAAAGAGTAGGATTCAGTAATATATATGGATGCATGTGTAACTGAACTGACCTTTGATAAGTACTGAATGTTATTACTTCTAATTTAATAATAATTATATATAACAAATGCAAAATTAAAAAAGGAAAACTGAATCTAAAACAGACAGTATTAGTCAGTTATTCTTTTCTTACGTTGCCAGTCTGTTTTTTACTTGCACGCATGCCAGCCAGACTGTCTGGTTTTTGTTTAATTGTATAAAATAGACATTTGAAAATGGATGTTTAATGCTGATACTTTTTTGTATTTTGATAAACAAGAGAGGATCTCTAAAAAGAATGACAGCCATAAAGTTGCCTCTCTGTGCCTTTTCTATAAATACTTGCATGGTAATTGTTTGGATGAGCTTTTCACTATGGTACTTAGACTTTTTGAATTTATGTGCAGTAATAGACTAGCATTGAGATCTCATCAATTTACAGTTGAGCTGGCTAGATTTAACCATATATTCTATGCTAACAGTTTCTTTTCATACACTTCTCATTAATGGAACTCCCTTCCGGCTCCACACATTCCAGCCAATTTTAATCTGTAAAAATCTAAATGCAATGTCAGTCACTATCTACTGTCCTCTTGATAACTCTTTCAACTTCTTGCTCTTTATTAATGTTTCTGTTTCTAATTCTCCCCGACACTGTAACCCCTCGTATCTTAGTGGCTTTACTGCATTGCATGGGTTGATACTAATTAAAAAAATAGCTACTCAAAACCTGAGCAAATTTAAAATTTGTACAGTGGTGTAATGGATAGTGGCCCAAAAACATTAGAATATGCAAGTACTATAACAAATATTGGAGAGCAATATGGAATCGACAGTTCAAATTCTTTAGCCTTGGAATTCTAAACTGTAGAGAAGGCAACAGGAAAACAGTATTTTCCATAGAGGGAATGGCTATTAACAGATAATAAAGAAAAGGAATGTGTGGAGAGCCATAACCACTTACATCTTGAAGGGAGAAGGACACCTCTGAAATCAAAACAGTAGAGAAGACAACAAAAAACCATACCCTTTTCTTTCCCAAGAAGCCAAGGAAAGCCACAAGTAATAAAGCAAAGAAATATGTAGAGAGCCATGATTACCTATATCCTGAAGGGATATGGGATTTGTCAATATGCTATTTCTTTGAATGACTTTAAATGTAAATATTTTTCTATGAAGGGATGCAGAAAACTCCTCAGTCCAAACAGGCCCTTTGAAAAGCACTCCCACAAGTTGCACTCCTCCCTGACCATTAAAAAAAAAAAAATGATGTTAACTACTTTTAGTGTGTAAATTCTTACTCACAGTCTCCCTGACTTAAAACCTGCCCCACCCATAATCAAAATACTCTGGCTATGGGCTTGGGTCTAACCCATTTCCTAAAATCTGACCACACATCAGATTATTTTTTTTGGTGGGCTTCTAGAGTGAGCCAAGAACTTTTCAGCACTCCCTCATATATTCTGATGCTAGACTTCTCATCATAATTCCTTTTGTAACTCTTATGAAAATATTTAAAAATCATAAATTTATATAAACTCTGTATAAAAAGGGGAAAATATTTAAAGATTTAATACTCACCTTACAAGTGATCAATAAGTATTGAAAACATCGTTATTCTGTAGAGGAAAAGAAATAGGTAAAACTCATAGGAGAAAAAAAAGACATTGTTTTTAAACTACTTTCTATCAATTGAAAATAAAAATATAAGCAAATATTGGCAAACATGGACTTTTGTGTCTGAAAAAAAAAAAAAAATGGGGTGTCAAAAGTATGGTTTTTCCCATGACACCATTTTTATTTTAACTACCTTCACTCTTCAACAATGTTTATTGTTTTAAAAAGCAATGATTAGAATTGTAATAAAACCTAAACATATGAAACAGAATTCATACATCATTTTCTTTGTTTTAGAGAATTGATGACAAAAATAATAAACACTATTTATTATTTACAAGAATAACTTCATATTTACAAAATTCTAAAAACCATTTGTGTTAAAACTAATGCAATGCAATATTTATCATTTAACAATTTATAAAGAAAAAGATATGAAAACAATTTTTATTCATAAATTTATAAACATTTACAAAATTATTAAAACATGGGAACCAACTATAAGGAAATCCTTATTATTTACCATTTTATAAAGTTAGAATTGATTGGTAATCAACTTATGTTTTGCCAAACATTCCAATAAGCTTATATAATAAATAGTGTAAATAAACAATCTAATAACTAGTGTTTATTATTTTTGTTGTAAATTCTCATGAACATTCTAAAAAAGGGCAAATTTTGATTTGACAAAATTCAAATTAGATAATTAATTATAAATTGGGATATGTATCATCCCATTATGCAACATGAGTTTAGAGACTGATAACAAACCTCTCTGTTTATAGATATAAAGACATGATAAAAACATTCAAAAGTGGCATGAAATTTCACCCACAATGCTTTAAAGAGTTAAGAGTCTGAATCCAGTTAATGCTACAATGTTGTAAAATTAACTAAAAGAGGAAAACTAATAATCAAATGTTTTATATATATTATAATATATTGGTTGGTTCACCATGTCGAGTAAAACAATTTTTCTCTCTAGAATCTATCATACATATCTACAAGTCTACCATTTGCCCATGCTTAGAATATTGCTGCCACATATGGCCTGGTGACCCTGCTATTTATCTTGAGCTCCTTGATAAACTCCAAAGAAGAATCAGCAATATTATCAGTTCTGATCTGGCAGCTCAGTTTCAGTTACTTTCCCATCACTAAGGTTGCCTCCCTATGTCTTTTCTATAAAATATTTCCATGGTAATTGTTTGGATGAGGGCTTTGCTATGGTACCTAAATTTTTGAATTTAAGCACAGTACTAGACTGGCATTGAGATCTCATCAATTTACAGCTAATAGTTTCTTTTCTCACAATTCCCACTTGTGAAACTCCCTTCCAACTGAATGCTTTACAGCCAACTTTAATATCCAAAAATTTAAAGGCAATGTCAATCGCTGGCTACTGTGCTCTTGATTATTCTTTTCTCTTTACAATCATTAGTAATGTTTCTGTTCGTAATTCTTCTTCACCAAATAACCCCTAGTGTCATAGTAGCTTTATCGACTTTCATGAAATTGATTAAAAAATAAATATATATATATATATATATATATATATATATATGTATATATATATATATATAAAAAATATAAATTATAATATATATTATAAAACCAATAACAATAACATGCAGCAAAATAACACCATTAAATATAACTGCAGAAACAAAGAAAATTGCCCACTTAACAATAAATATTTAACCAGTAACATAATATACAAAGCTATTGTAACTAATAACATTAATACAGATGAAAAAATTTATATAGGTGCACAGAAAAACCTTTTAAACATTCAAAACAAAAAATACACAAACAATACAACCCTATCAAAATACATATGGAGCCAAAAAGAAAACAATACCACCACAAAAATCAAATGGGAAATTATAAAACAAGCAGCACTATACAGTATTAACAGTAAAAATTGTATATTATGCTTATAAGAAAAATTAGCAATAATTTGTTTAAAAAACTCTTGAACAAGAAAATTGAAATAATGGCTAAATGTAGGCATATAAATAGATAATTACTTTCCCATCTAAGCACTAATCAAAAATAAACAAATAAACATAATATAAACTTTCAATGAATAAATAAATAATATAAACATTTAAGTAAATAAATAAATGAAACAAATATAATATAAACTTAATTTAATAATAAACAAATATTAAAAATACACACCTATATGCGTGTGTGCATGTACATATAAATATATACACACGCAAAAACCAAAACACAAACAAACCTAGCCACCCATAATTAATACCTCAATATATAACACCAAAGCAAAAACAAATAAACTAATAACTATTAAATAAAAATGAAACATTACATAAACGATAACATGATATAAGCATATTCTTACTTTAATACATATACACTATTTCCCAATTACGTATATGTGTATGCAGTATATACTGTATGTGTGTATATATATATATATATATATATAAACAAATTCTATTAACCCAACAAACCATAATTAATACCCTAAAAATATAAAAAATAACTTCACCATTTCAGCACTAGTGGAAAAAATACAAAAAAACAAATGAAAAGGGCAAATGATCACAACACCTTACACATGCGGGTGCACATGCACAAATGCACATCTGCAAAGATGGGCACATGGCTGCATGTGCACAAATGCAAACATGAACACAAAAAATAAAGAAAAACTTACACAAATGTATGAAAAGGAAAAAATACAAAAAATATAAGTAGTAAATTGCTACTACCTCCTGAACAGTGGACGGACATGTATGTCTATGAAACTCTGGAACTGGGATGTTGAAGGTAACATCAGTCAGTTAAGTGACAAACTTTTACTCATATTAATCCTATTATTATATATATATATATATATATATATATAGTATAATGTACAGGATGCGATGGATAAATTGTCATCTAAATTACACAAAAATAAAAATAACACAGCCATCTAATTTTAACAGTTATATTTCAAAAACTTACACAAAAATGTCTTGAAATACTAAAAAATAAATTTATTCAATAAAATTGCCATTGGTTTCAACCACGGCCTCCAGACGACTTGGAATCTCTTGCAACTCTTCTGGATAGTCTCTGTGTTTAACTTGGTGAATGCTGCCATAATCCTTGCCTTCAATTTATCTTTGGTGTGTTACAAGGAGTTTTGTGCCCCACACATAATAATCAAGGGGCTTGCAGTCTGGTGAGTTAGGTGACCAAATATCAGCAGTGATGTCGCAGAAATTGTCTGACAGCCATATGTGGATTCTCCTGCTTGTGTGGCATGGTGCAGAGTCCTGTTGTCAGACATAGGGTCTTCCAGCAGCCACCCTCTTGACCCAGGGCAGCACTACCTTCTCAAGGCACTTGATGTAAGCCCACATGTTGAGTCTGAGGCCTTCACAAACAAATTTGAGAGTTCTTATCAGAATGATCAGAGTGAGTTTTTGGAGATGCTATACATTTGTAATCAACTTTAGACTCATCCAATTCTTTTTTAATCCTTTGCACTGTCCTCAAGTTGACACCCAAACTACAATGTTCATACTGGAGATTCCGGTGCAAATGCCAAGCAGTACACCATACCGTTTCCAAATTTCTGGCAGAGTGAATTGTGTCATGGTGCTCTTTTTCTCAAAAATAAATTGTGAAGCAACCAACAAACAGCCTGTAACAGCCAAAGGATCTAAAATTCATTTTCCCAAGGAAGTTGAACACCCTGTGCTAAAAACCTAAATAACTCCCAACATGACACTAGTGAGTGGAGGCCATGATTGGAAGGTGTTAATTGATCTTAGAACACCTCTGTAATTTCTGGTAAACATCTTCAGATAGACGCACACCCTGACATTGTAGTGTGGTGTGATTTAAAAAAGTGTGTCCTCCTAGTAGAATTAACAGATCCATGGGAGGAGAACAGGGAGGAGGTGCACGAGCGAAAAAAAAAAAAAAAAAAAAAATCGCTACAAATCACTGCAATCCAACTACATGAAAAAGTGATGTACATGTCATGTAATACCTATTGAGTTCAGGTGCAATGGATTCCTTGGATGGTCAATCGTTTTTTTTCCTTTTGAAGGTGGGCTTTGCTAGATGGAACCTAAAGCATGCTCCACATCATCTCCAGACCACCGCTCAACAGGCATAGAGTTGGATCTGGTTAAGATCCAAAATAAATAAAGTTAAATAAAACCATGCTCAAAACGCAATGCTACTTCCAATGTGAAATACATTCCATTTTACCTTCCATTCTATGTCATTAATAACAGTCACTACACGTGTATTTAAACACAACATTGAAAATTTTAGTTGCAATTGTAAAAAGAAATAGTTAAAGACTGACATATATACAAAACAATACGCTCTCTCGTGGCACCAGCAGTGGCAGTACCACTTTAGCCATCAAAACTGTGTTACCTCCCCTGGTTGGCAGCTGACAAGGGTATGGCATGTGCTTTCACACACTGTATATAGAGAATAGAACATATTATAAATTATATATATATATTTGGTTGGATTGATGTGAGTTTGTGACCCTGGGTTTCACGCTTTATGAGATCGTCAGACAAACTGATTAATTTTTTTAAAATTTGGGTTTATGTAGATTGCGTGTATTAGTGTTATTATGGGAGTGGGGGGAATCATTCTCGTGATGTCATCGTGTTAATGCAAACATAGATGCATGTCCGTACATTATATATATATATATATTATAAATTACAATATATATCATAATATACAGTGGCCTAAGAAAAATTTTTAGCCAGGAGAAATAAACTACAACCAATTTCAAAATTTAATTACGTAATCCCAACTCAACATAAATAACCAATATTTGGAACTAGTATAGAGTAGGTCCTCCATTTGCTAGTTTCAGTGCTTGTATTGGATTTTTCATGGATTTGATCAAGTTATCAACAGTCGTCTGATCCATATTTAGCAATGTTTCTTTAAGGGTTGCCACTGACGTGATTTTTGTTACATGCTCTTGAAGTTTTCAGTCAATGTGCGCCCACATGTGCTCTATTGGATTCATGTCAGAAGTTTGGGCTACCCATGGCAGTCCCTTGACTCCTTGTGATTCCTTCCAGGCCTTTGCTACTTTGCTCATATGACATGGTGCTCCATCTTCTTGAAAAAGATAGACATTCTTGTCAATCTGATTGGTTTGAAATAGGAGTTGTCCTTTCTCTAATATTCGACAGTATTTTGGACCATTCAGTCACTCGTCAACAAGAATCAGTTCAGATTTCCCTCCAAACAAGACAGTGCCCTACACCATTATTCCAATCCCTCCATATTTCACGGTCACCTGCAGACATTTAGTGTTCCAAGTCTTATTCTGATTTCTCCAAATGTAAACCTGTCTCGAATTTGAATATTGACAGAATTTACTTTCATTTGATCAAATTACAGACTGCCAAAATTCATAATCTTTGCTCTCAAATTCTCTTGCCCAATCCATACACCTGTTCCTGTTAACCTCTGAAATGAAGGGTTTCTTTCTTGCAACTCTTCTATGATAGCCTAGCTCTTTCACCACATATGGTGACATTTCCATGCTGTTGGCAACATCTTTGATGCTCTGATGATGGTTTCTGATGACATCTCTCTTCAGCACCCTTTTTGTTTGCTCAGGCACGATGCTTGGTCTTCCTGAACATTGTTCCACACGACAATGGCCTTTTTCATTAAATTTTGTGATAATATTATTAACCATTTTATGATTAACCTATTACTTGCCCTTGTTAAAATTCACCAATTTCCTTACTTCCATGAACTTTCATTGCAAAATATAAGTCAACTTTTGTTCATAGATAAGAGCAGCTTGATACTAACACGGTATTGTCTAAAAAAAAAGAGACGTTATTACACAAGCCAAAATTGCTGTAGTCAACAGTGGCTAAAAACTTATAGCCCACTGTATATACAATATATATATTAAAATCATAATATACATATTATAATATATATTATAAATTATAATGTATGTGTATATGTATATATATATATATATATATATATATATATAATAAATTATATATATATAATAAATTATAGTAGATAAATATACAATATATGTATGTGTGTGTGTATATATATATATATTAAAATTATAGTAAATAAATATGCAATATATATATATATATATGTGTGTGTATATATTATAAATTATAGTAGATAAATATACAATATATGTATGTGTGTGTGTATATATATATATTATAAATTATAGTAAATAAATATGCAATATATATATATATGTGTGTGTGTATATATTATAAATTATAGTAGATAAATATACAATATATGTATGTGTTTATATATATATATATATATATTATAAATTATAGTAAATAAATATGCAATATATATATATGTGTGTGTGTGTATATATATATATATATATATATATATATATATAAATGGACAAAGTCTGACAATTATTTTTAACATTTTTTTAATTTAATATTTGTATCTATAAAAAGAATGTATAAACATAAAATGTCTTAAATATATATATATTATAATTTATAACACATATATATATATATATATAAAGATATATATATATATATATATAAATTATATTATAAATTAGAACATATGTAGAAAAAATGTTGCTTAAAAATGTTGGTGAAGGAAGGTTTGTATATTTTCAAATGTAGCTGCTAGTTGCTTAAAAATTGATAAAAGAAAGGTTATATGTTTTCAAAGCTAGCAGGATGGGGTAGTTGTCTAAAGTCACCATCTTGTCATGCAAATGTCATATTTCAGCACTGGGTATGTCACTATGATGGCATCATTGGAGAATTAATTCATCAATTCTGGTTTTGGTTGATTTTCCATTTTATTATATCCATTTTAGAGATCCACTTGAAAACTGCTGCTTTGATTTTCATTGCCTCACTGTATTATATCCTGGTTGTGAATGTTTTCCGACTGGTTAGTTGAAATATGAATTTGTGGTCTGGTGATTTTGAATTTACATCTATTTTTACAGATGGTGACATTTTTGTCTCCGTATTATTATGTATTTATTTTTGTATCATTACATTATCTAGAAATGCAACTACAACTAGATCCCGTGTGTGCAATTCCATTCAAGTTTTTTTCTTGTGGTTGGAGGGCCCTTGTATATTAACAGCAGCATTTTAATTCTTTTGTTTCTATTGTTATCCAGATTTATCTGAAACTAGCAGTAGAACCCGGCATTGCCCGGGGATGTAACAGTAAGAGATAGATCAAGTATCGACAATCATAAAGACTGAAAAATAAAATTGACAAAGATTATTGTTTAAGATTGACAGGCATGCATGTCTTAATTAGTTTTTTTTTTTGTTTTTTTTTACAAATTGGTCAAACCCAAACAAAACATTGTTTTCAATCATTATGAGTCTACCGATTGAATAGAATTTTATTATAAACAATTGTCTTGTAAATAGAATTTTTAAAGCCTTCTGAATGTAAAAATAAAGAAAGTGTGCAAGACAATAAGAAACACTACCTGCCAAAAAAAAGTGATGTTTTGTTGAAATCAGTTAAAAAATGTAGGAAATCCAATCTCATATATAAACGAACACAGACACACACACAAACAACCTGGGTTTTATAAGTATAACTTGATATGAGTTTTCCCCCTTCCATTCTCGTGATGCCTCTTAATCGTGTTTTCAAATTGATTTCATGCAAAAACAATTGTGTTTTTCCAATTTTTGGCGCTGTCAGAACCACTGCAAGGTAATTTTACATAGTCCTGTGAAGTTTTGTTGAAATCGGTTGAAAAATGTAGGAAATCCGATCCAATATATAAACGTACAGACACACACACACACACACACACACACAACCTGGGTTTTATAAAAATTATGATTTTGAGATGAAGTATTTTACCATTCAAATTTGACTTTTATATTGATTTTTACTTTGCTGCCTTTTATTAGTATATATTCTTTAACTATCAAAATAATTTGCAACATCTCTAACCAAAGTAAATACTAACAAAACAAACTCAACCAACCATAAAAGCTTGTTAGGATTACGAGCTGGGCACAAATGTTGAATTTAGAACAAATCTCTTCTTACATTCCTGATTTTATTGTTGTACCTGAACCATAAAACTATATAGAGAAAGAAGTAGATATATTAAGGATTTTTTTAATGCCATGTCCCTTCAGAACATAAGCAATTGTGGCTCTCCACAGATTCCTTTTCTTCGTTATCTGGGAATTGCCATGAATTCTTGGAAAGAATAGTGGAGTTGCTTTTGAATTCAGAATATTCTTTCTCCCTTCAAAAATGGGTAATCACGATTCTCCACAGATTCCTTTTCTTTGTTATCTGGGAATTGCCATGAATTCTTCAAAAAGAAAGTGGTTTCCTGTCACATTCTCTATGGTCTTGAATTCATATTCTTTCTCCTTTTATGACAAGCAATCATGGCTCTCCAGTTTCCTTTTCTTTATTATCTGTGAATTGCCATAATTTGTTAGGAAAGATAGTGGAATCGTTTCTCATTACATTCGTCATAGTTTTAAATTATGAGTAGTTGTTTTTCTATACTGGCTGCCAGCTAAGCCTAGAGAGTCCAGTCTAACCTTGTTATTTTATTGTTATTGGCTGGAGATGGAGTCTTTGTTTCCCTAGGGCATAAATGTGAAAGAGCATGTAACAAATTCTCGACCAGAATTTGAATTTTGCACCAATTGCCGTTTCACTACTTAAGGATTATCAGTTTTAATTAGTGACAGACTCATGGCAGACTTCAAGCAGTACATTTTATTTCTAATTGAAAAGAGAGATCAAGATAAACGCATCTGGTCATGTTCAAATATTTGTTTTGCGTGTGGAATTAATCACTCAAACTGTTATTTCTTTTTGAATCTTCCATTCAGCAGGAGCTGATTACGACTGGTAGCTGCTACAGTCAAGTTGAAAAACATGACGGATATAAAAGGAAAGGAAAATTGGACTCTTCACGTCTGCTTTTCTCATCCTCTATGACCTCAGCAGAAATCTTGTTAACTATCACTCAACTACTTTCGGTTTCTTGACTGCTGATTCTGACCTTTTTTTTTCTTTGGACTGCAGATTCTTGACTCCACCCTTGCATTCAAATAGAAATAGATATAAAGCAAAGGGAATATAATATCGCTTATCTCATTTAAGATATTTACTATGCTCAGTTTAGTCTAACATACAGCCATAATAGCAGAGGACATAGTGAGTATCAGATTCACTATACTGGTACTGGTCGAGCAAGGCTAACTTGTTAGCCATCACTATTTTATTATTTGTCTAGCAGAGGACCACATAAGGCTAGAAAGATTTTTGTTGAAAAAACATTTTCTTTTTTTAAATGTTGTGCTCTTTCAGGATATAGGCATGCATGATTCTCCACATCTTCCTTTCTTTTTAATATCAGAATTGACGTAATTTTTCTTGGAGAACCTAGAGATGGAGGTTTCTTGTTACTTTCTCTATGGATTTGAAATCAGAGTTGTTCTCTTAGATTGGTTGCTAACCAAGGCTAAAGAGCACAGTGGGCTCTAATATTTAACCCATAGTTGATGAGAGAAGATTCATTTTTTTTTTCAAGGGCATTTTGATTTAATTTGAAGTGAATATGACATCCTGGGGTAGAATTTGAACTTAGCATAGCAATTCCATTTTCCATGAGGATAAGACTGATGCCATCAAAAAGCAGAGGAAATGATTGAAAGCAAAAATTTAAAAAATGATTTTTTTTTTTTAACAAGCAACTCATAAGCATCTGTCAGTGTCAGTGTGGCTGATACTTAACAAAAAAACAAATTGAAACAAAAAATTACTAAAAAATACAGAATTCTACTAATTTAAATATTCTAGTTTAGTTACATTGAAATGTCTTTTTCTTTTGTTTTTAGACCTAAGAAAAAAAATTAAGCAAGTTGCATCTTGCACACATACTAAATCTTGCACACATACTAAATCTTGTTTAAAAATCATGAAACCCAAGAACTGGTCAAAATCCTATGTTGCTTAGGGAAAAAAAGTAAATAAACAGAAAAGTGTATAACAATAATTAAAAAAAAAATGGTATCATTTATCATTTCTTTTTTTACAGTATGTGTAAACTAATAAAACAATTTCCATTGCTTTTAATATTTTTACTGTATTACACTCTCTATCTTACACATACACATATACACATGTGAGCATGTGTAACAAGTAATAAAAGGACATTACAAAAAAAAACAGTGCTTAATATAAAATGAGAGCAATATATAAAAATATAATATATAAAAAGATACTTAGGTTTCATTGTCTTTTGCAACTTGCAGTTTCATGTGGATGCACAATTTATTTATGAGAGGCCACACAATCGTTAGCCATTTGAAAAGGACAGAGCACTCAAAATTTTTTAAATGGAGTTTCCCCTCCTTTTTGCTGTGAGTTTCCTGTTCTGCCATCCATTCACACAAACTTATTAAGAAGTTTAGTCACCGACCTGCTCCCCCCTGTTTCTCTTGGCCAGGAAGATAAATTTTAAATCTGGAACTAAAAATGCACTAGATCCCAAGAATTGTGCGTAAGTCAAGCAGTCCTTCAAAATATATAGATGCATGGCTACAGTTGTACAGGACAAAAATTAGTAATGTAGAGAAAATCTACAGACCTAAACATTTATTCTGATTGACTCTATACATTGAGTTAATTCTTTATTTTATATTTATACAAACAGAAACAGTAACATCTTAAAGTAGAAACAATAATGTAGTCAGTTTCTTCTTGTTTGTAATAAAATTCTTTAATCTGATTCCTCCAACCTTCAAAGTAGCATGTCAAACAATCCAACAAAATGTGTCTCCTGTTTGCTACAGCAGTTGCACTTCTCTGTTGCCTCTTGAAGCACTTTTTATAGATTGAGTTCAAATCCTGCATAGGTTAAAAGAGATTCTCATGAAAGTTTATCAAACTCTGAGATCTATCTTTTTTAAATATACAACTTGTAAAGCTGCCATTTTCTTTTTGGGGATATGTTATGTGCAAGACGCATCCTAATCAGTTTTTGTCCTGGAGTTAAGCCATTTTAGTGTTACAAATAGAATACATGAAAATAAAATTTTACTATCGTCATTATCGACATCATGACTATGGTCATAAGGTCACTGCACTATTGCCCCTGACCAGTTCACTTTACATATCTGGGTTGAAAGTTGGTAAGGTATTCATTTGTGCATAGTTTATTTTGACTCTTGGTCAAGTAGAACTGGCAAGTCAAACCACAGACAATGTTCTCCAACTTGAAGTCTTGCCTTGGTCATGGACACACTGCTGTTGATTCCATCAGGGGAATCCTCTGTCCTAGCCATTGATTTCTGTTTAGGAAGCTCTCCACCCAGCAATACTGTGTTTTCACTGCGCTGGCAGCATACATAGCTATGGCTAAAATCTACCTCATTGTGTTTGATGGTTGTTAACTCTACAAGAAGGTTCAACTGCCCTTTGACCCTACAAGAAGGTTCAATTGCCTTTTGCCACTATAAGAACGTTCAGCTGTCCTTTGACCCAACAAGAAGGTTCAGTTGCCCCTTTTATTATATAATACTGCAATCATTTGTATATAACATGTATTACTAACTTTGGGATATTGTTGGTTCTAATCTCATAATAGGAATGACTGCAAAACACTTTCTTCCTAGCCAATAATATAGGCCAGTTCTCAGTTTTATGTGACTCAGTCCCAGTCTATCTCGTCTTGAAGTCAGAATGATATATTCGCTTATCCAAATTTGCTCTCGTATGTCAACCTCAATTCTTAGTTTTTGCCATCTTACTGTTAATTTACTTTGCCTATTTTGTTTACTTGCTTTATATTATTTTTCTTTTACCCTGTTTTCTTTTTCTTGCTATTGCTTATTATGAACTTTGACAACTGTTTGTTGGGCAGTCCTGACATTTATTTACATCTAACCATGTCCACTCACTCTACACATAGCAGATAAATTTAACATTTGTTTAACATTTTATCCAGTTTGTACCAAGTAAAAAGAATTCCAGTGAATAGTGGCTATTTATCTTTAGCAGTATAAAACATAGGTGAACATTATTACTATTACACTTTTGAAGAAGATGACATCAAAGATGACAAAGTCATCTACTGTACCGGCAACAAAGATGAAACTGTTATGACATCTGTCTTTGACACAGACAACAGTGAAAAACACTAAAATGCACTTACTATATGCATATAATTATTTTTTAAACAAATATAGGGTTTGTTTAGTAATAACTTTGTTTCACATTAATTTGGATCAAGGGTATAACTTATTTTTGGTCATACTGTCCCTAAATATTATGACGCACGCAACAGGAAAAAACTTAATATTTAGTTCTTGTGTATAATACATACCCTAACTTTTAGGCTTAAAAAATTTTTTTAAGAAAATGCATATTATACATAAATAATTACAAAACACAATTTTCTTTTTTACTGTAATGTATCTAACTTTTTTTTGTGATAGAGTTATCACACTTACAGTGGCAATTTATTTACATACACTTTTGTACCACATAAAAGTACTGTCCTGAATAGTCATATTGGTGAGAATATTTCAACTTATATAATAAGCATACTGGTTCAAATAAATATTCTGTTAGGAAGTCTTATATAAGTTCAATAAACATTGAACAAAACAACTGTACCATAAAGAAAATTATTATTATTATTTTTTTATCATTTCACGCCAAGAAAGGCAATAAAGCCACTAAGATGCAAGGGGGTTACTAATTGTGAAAGAATAAAAAAAAAACTTTATTAAGGAGAGAGAACAATAAAAGAACAGAATTAAGAAGACAGAAGATAACAATTGACATTGAATTTAAATCTTTGAAGATTAAATTTGACTAAGAGTCTGGAAGAGAGTTCCACAAATGAGAAGTGCAAGGGAAGAAACTGGTAGCATAAAACTTACAGATACTTTTAGACATTTCAACTGTAAAATGATGGGACCTAGCTGCCAATCTAGTACTGTGCTTAAAATCATAAAGTCTAGGTACCAAAGAGGAAAGCTCATCAGAACAATTACTGTGAAAATATTCATAGAAAGGCACAGGGAAGCTATGGCAGTGAGCAAGTATTTGTAATTATTTGTAAAATAAAAAGTGTACTGAACCAAATAAGTATAGTGCTGGGGAGAAAAGAATTAAATTTAATGATTCCAGCAGTAGTATTTGATACACAAGAGTACTTGGAGATGATTAGACAAGGTAGAAAAGCTTATGGATAACATGCTTTGCAGATGTCTGTTGGTCTTGGCTTCTTCAGGTTGTAATGAAAGACAAAACTCAGTGTAAGGAAAATGTGATGGGATTTTTGAGAATAAGAAGGGCAATAAATTAAATTACTTTATTAGATCCATTAACCAGAAATCAGAAAGTGTTTAAGATGTGCTATATTTATGGGATAAAGTGCTCAATATCAGAGATAGAGCATGTGTAAACAAATTAAAAACTGTTCCCGCCAAAATAATAGAATAAACTACAACAATCAACCCCAAAATTGAATAAATAGCTTTAATTATTGTCCCAAACCAAAACAAAACTATTCAATAAGCAATATAAACAAAGTTTTACTACGTTAATAAAAACACCGATTAAAAAAAAAAATAAATAAATAAATAAAAATAAATGAATAAATAAGAAATAAAAATAAAAACAAACAAAATAATTTAACCCAAATAAATAAATAAACAAATAAACGACTTCTGGTAAAATAACTGCCAAAATAGACTACCCACAATGCACCACTGACCCGTATATATATATAAATAGCCGAAAATAACAGCACTAAATGGCCTGACGATTGCATCTAGCATGAAACAGACTGTTGCCTCTAAGTGTTGACTTCTATGTTCACTTTTAAATATATATATATATATTTTAGAGTGATTGATATCAGATTTTAACCAGCCCACTGAGACCAGAAAGATTTATATATATATATATATATATATATATATATAAATATAGGTAATTATACTGTTTGAAAAACCTTCAAATTTTTGATTTGCCAATAATCAAATCAATCTCAAGGGAAAAAAAGATTTTAAAAAAGAAAGAGCTAGAAACATGAAAGTCAAAAAAAATCGCACAGATACAGGTTTGAAGCCCAAAGAAAAACCCTGACACGAGTAAACAACTAACAAAAGAGCTCAATACAACTGTAGAGCAGACCTAGATAAACCTAGGAGCCAGACAAACCTGGGTAGGTTTGTCTGGCTCACTAGGTTTATTTATATATATATATATATATATATAAAAAGAAAATATGTTGTAGTGGTTCCAACGAGAGAAAAGTATGTATATTAAAAGAAGAGGGGTGCATAAAACGTTTTTTGGTTGTAATGTGGATTTATTGAGAAAAATATTATACTTTGTTTTACATAATTTCACGACACGTGTTTCTGGTCTGGTCTCGCAACCCGTCTTCAGGTGAAAGTGGAGATTTTTACATATTATTAAAAATAATTAATATTCCACATTGAACATGAAGAAAAAATAATATTTTTACTGTATTACACTCTCTATCTTACATACACATATACACATGTGAGCATGTGTAACAAGTAATAAAAGGACATTACAAAAAAAAAAACAGTGCTTAATATAAAATGAGAGCAATATATAAAAATATAATATATAAAAAAGATACTTAGGTTTCATTGTCTTTTGCAACTTGCAGTTTCATGTGGATGCACAATTTATTTATGAGAGGCCACACAATCGTTAGCCATTTGAAAAGGACAGAGCACTCAAAATTTTTAAATGGAGTTTCCTCCTTTTGCTGTGAGTTTCTGTTCTGCCATCCATTCACACAAACTTATTAAGAAGTTTAGTCACCGACCTACTCCCCCTGTTTCTCTTGGCCAGAAGATAAATTTTAAATCTGAACTAAAATGCACTAGATCCCAAGAATTGTGCGTAAGTCAAGCAGTCCTTCAAAATATATAGATGCATGGCTACAGTTGTACAGGACAAAAATTAGTAATGTAGAGAAAATCTACAGACCTAAACATTTATTCTGATTGACTCTATACATTGAGTTAATTCTTTATTTTATATTTATACAAACAGAAACAGTAACATCTTAAAGTAGAAACAATAATGTAGTCAGTTTCTTCTTGTTTGTAATAAAATTCTTTAATCTGATTCCTCCAACCTTCAAAGTAGCATGTCAAACAATCCAACAAAATGTGTCTCCTGTTTGCTACAGCAGTTGCACTTCTCTGTTGCCTCTTGAAGCACTTTTTATAGATTGAGTTCAAATCTGCATAGGTTAAAAGAGATTCTCATGAAAGTTTATCAAACTCTGAGATCTATCTTTTTTAAATATACAACTTGTAAAGCTGCCATTTTCTTTTTGGGGATATGTTATGTGCAAGACGCATCCTAATCAGTTTTTGTCCTGGAGTTAAGCCATTTTAGTGTTACAAATAGAATACATGAAAATAAAATTTTACTATCGTCACATTATCGACATCATGACTATGGTCATAAGGTCACTGCACTATTGCCCCCTGACCAGTTCACTTTTACATATCTGGGTTGAAAGTTGGTAAGGTATTCATTTGTGCATAGTTTATTTTGACTCTTGGTCAAGTAGAACTGGCAAGTCAAACCACAGACAATGTTCTCCAACTTGAAGTCTTGCCTTGGTCATGGACACACTGCTGTTGATTCCATCAGGGGAATCCTCTGTCCTAGCCATTGATTTCTGTTTAGGAAGCTCTCCACCCAGCAATACTGTGTTTTCACTGCGCTGGCAGCATACATAGCTATGGCTAAAAATCTACCTCATTGTGTTTGATGGCTGTTAACTCTACAAGAAGGTTCAACTGCCCTTTGACCCTACAAGAAGGTTCAATTGCCTTTTGCCACTATAAGAACGTTCAGCTGTCCTTTGACCCAACAAGAAGGTTCAGTTGCCCCTTTTATTATATAATACTGCAATCATTTGTATATAACATGTATTACTAACTTTGGGATATTGTTGGTTCTAATCTCATAATAGGAATGACTGCAAAACACTTTCTTCCTAGCCAATAATATAGGCTGTTCTCAGTTTTATGTGACTCAGTCCCAGTCTATCTCGTCTTGAAGTCAGAATGATATATTCGCTTATCCAAATTTGCTCTCGTATGTCAACCTCAATTCTTAGTTTTTGCCATCTTACTGTTAATTTACTTTGCCTATTTTGTTTGCTTGCTTTATATTATTTTTCTTTTACCTGTTTTCTTTTTTCTTGCTATTGCTTATTATGAACTTTGACAACTGTTTGTTGGGCAGTCCTGACATTTATTTACATCTAACCATGTCCACTCTACACTCTACACATAGCAGATAAATTTAACATTTGTTTAACATTTTATTATCCAGTTTGTACCAAGTAAAAAAGAATTCCAGTGAATAGTGGCTATTTATCTTTAGGTTTGTTTATAAAAACATAGGTGAACATTATTACTATTACACTTTTGAAGAAGATGACATCAAAGATGACAAAGTCATCTACTTTTCTTTTTACCGGCAACAAAGATGAAACTGTTATGACATCTGTCTTTGACACAGACAACAGTGAAAAAACTAAAATGCACTTACTATATGCATATAATTATTTTTTTTTAAACAAATATAGGGTTTGTTTAGTAATAACTTTGTTTCACATTAATTTGGATCAAGGGTATAACTTTTTTTGGTCATGTCCTCCTAAATATTATGTGACGCATTAAGTTCCTTAAAATAATAAAGTCTAGGAAAAAAAACTTAATATTTAGTTCTTGTGTATAATACATACCCTTTGTAAAAAAAAAATTTTAGGCTGGGGAAAAAAATTTTTATTCCAGATTTTTACATATTATTAAAATAATTAATATTCCACATTGAACATGAAGAAAATTAATTATTTTTAATAATATGTAAAAATTGATCCACTTTCACCTGAAGACGCTAATATAGACCAGACCAGAAACACGTTTTGATTCGTAATCAACCAAATTATGTAAAAAAGTATAATATTTTTCTCAATAAATCCACATTACAACCAAAAACGTTTGCGGCACCCCTCTTCTTTTTAATATATATATATATATATATATATATATATTGAATTCAAAATGCCACAAATTAAACTAATGTTTGTTTAACAAGTTGAATGCACATGAAATGTGATGAACCAATGAAAACTGAACAACACAAAAGTAAAAATATCAGAATTAATTTCTCCTTTTTCTCCATATCTCATTCTCTGATGAAGCTTTAAAAAAAAGTGAAACATGTTAGATTGATAAATGTTTACTATTTGTTCTTTATATATATATATATATATATATATATATATTTTTGCCATTTGTGTCTGTTGGATTTTAAATCAGCCCACTCTAAGTAGATCTCTTTTTGATTGTTGATATTATGCAAGGTCCTGGTTTATTGTTGCATTTAACTTGAAATTGTAGTCAGTGAAAAGTAAGGACTTAAAACCTACCATTAACTTTGACAGCATGAGTAAGCTAGTAAATAAGTAAAAAACCTAAATGTACAAAAATTAAATGCAAGACCCATAATCTTTAATTGGATATTGATTATCTACAAACCGGTTTATATTATTTTTCAGGACATGAATTTGGTGAATTACATTCCTACAAATTATTACTTCTCTGCCACTGCCATATTTAACCATTTCTGATTTTGGATGCTTATCTGGTTTTCTTGCTGTGATTTTAAGTTGAGTAGAACTGTAGAGAATTGTCTTTTGTTTTGAGATGAAGTTTTCGCAGTATTCCATGAATTATTTAATCTTGTATCATTATTTGTTTTTCTTCAGGACATTTCAGCTGATATTTTTCTGTTTTTTCTCAGACTTAAGTTTAGTTATGGTAAGTGGCGCACAGAGAGTTTTAAATTAGCTGTTTATCGCTTGGGTAAGTAGATGTAGTCATATAGCAAAAAAAAAAAAAACCCCAAAAAAACAGCAATATAAATTTTTTCTTACAAGTTATGAAAAAATATAGAAATACATTTACTGATTTTTTTCGTTTCTTACTTTGAAGTCATTATAACTTTTTTAAATTGTTAAATGACCAAGAAAGAAAAATAGCACAAAAGCAACATCCAAACAAACAAAAAAGGCAACAGTATAACAAAGAAACAAAAAAGGCAACAGTATAACAAAGAAACAAAAAAGGCAACAGTATAACAAAGAAACAAAAAAGGCAACAGTATAACAAAGAAACAAAAAATGGCAATAGCACAAAAAGGAAATCAAAAAGGGTAACAGCACATCAAACAAACAAAATCAAGCTAAAAAAAAAAAGAGAAGAAAATTAAGATAATTAAAAATATAGATTAATATATTCCCATCTTCAATTTCCTATTTTGAAGAGAAAACTTGCCAAAATAATTACAAAAATACAACTTACCTTTTGATATTTGTTCAATTGCGCTTTCAACAGAAGATGAAAATTGAAGAGGAGAAATACTTGCTTCAGTCAGTTTATTTTTTTCATTTGCCTAAAATAAACAAGAACAAAATCTATTGTAATTATTTGTATTCTTTCAATGTAATCAGAATGTTTGATTTAAACTTTCACACATTTTAATCAAAGTTCACAGCATTTAGATTTGTGTTTCCAGTCACTGCCCCATGCCCAAAGGCAAACATATTTAAAATACTTTGATGTTCTCAGACTTTGACCTTTCAAGATTCATCAATGACCTTTTACTAAAAGACCAAATGACAGAGTTTATTTGAGGTACTTTTATTGCTCCAGTTTCTTCAGAGTATTTAGACTAGTGAGATTTTTTTTTTGTTTGAATTTCAGTGACAAGCTGTGGCGATTATAATATATCGATTTTTTTCAGAACAATTTCCCTACCATCTTTGTTACCTTCATCAAAATTTTTCAGCCACTTAGCCTGCTGGCTTTTTTCTGTGGCAATTTCAAAGATAAGGTTTCAGTAGATTGATTTAGAGGAGTGCTTACATCAGTGCAGAAATTAAAAATAATGAAAGTAAAAGGGACAGAGGAAAGAAGCACATAACCTAATGAGCTTGTGTAAATGGTTGGCAGAACAGGAGTTAGGAGAGAAAAAAGCTTAAATTTATTAAGAGCTATAAAAGACAGGAAATTGTGGAGAGCCATGATTGTCCACATCCTGAAGCGACAAGGCACACAGAAGAACAACAAGAATGAGCTCATGTAAATAGCTGGTAGAACAAGGATTAGAAGAGATAGCAAAAAGACAATATTTACTAAGAGCGACAAAGGACAGGAAATTGTGGAGAGCCATGATTGTCCACGTCCTTAAGGGACAAGGCACACAGAAGAAGAACAGATATTATCTTAGTATTTTAAAGATGATTTAAGTGTATTCTTTTTGGCTTACGAACAAAATGATCTTTTTTCTGTAAAAAAGCTGACTCATTGAATAAGCAATAGTTGCTACTGACAAACAAGATGCTATGAAATTAAACTTTCTCCAAATTTTCTCTATATTTTATCAGGAAGTGTCATATCATTTTGTCATGGAAAGAGGTAAGATATAAACTGAATTTTGTGTATCAGAGGTGTACAGATTTTCTAAGCTGAATATCTGCTTACAAATTTATAATGTGCATTAATAAAGGTGTATATTCACTGAGTCACCCTAAAGTACTGTATGATACAAGTGAAATGAATTATAAGTTAAACTTAATGAATAAACCTATTTTTAATTATTTACACTATTTACATAGCTTGGACTGTTGTACTCATCTTTATTGTCATAATCATTGTGTTTTACTTTTAACCGTTGTATGCTCCGGATTTCTTCAGGTGATATACACTGGAATTTCAAACCAAACCCTTTATTTAGTCCACTGAGGTAGATTGTTCTAGTTCCACATGCCATGCCTTTTCTGGATATCTCAGTTTCAGTTATTTCCTTTTTAGTGATTTGACTTTCTAAGTTTTTATTCACTTCTGATGTGGCCAGGTATTGAAATCACAACTCTGGGTCTAGTCACTGGATTACCTCAACCAACACTTTTATCAACAATAAAATGAAGAAAATTAGTCAAAAGAATTAACTGTGGAAATAGTTAATCTTAGAGTTTAAACAAATTAAGTACAGACTCTCTTCAAGTTTGAACCAAACTTTTTTTTTTCAAATTTGGACAAAATTTTTCATGAAACTGTTGTTCATTCAAGAAAACATTTTTAACTGAATTCTTTTCTATTGTTTCATATTTTTGCTTTGTATATGTGTATCAATATATCTATCAAATGTGATGACATCAAAATCACTCCCCCACCCACCCCCCAAAAATATTAGAATTTAATAATTTTTATTTTTTTTTAAATTCTTGCTTTGTAAAATTGGGAACATGGCTGAAGTACCAGTAACATTTCTTCTATCATCTAACAAATTTTTTATATACTATTTCTAGCTGAAATGGGAAAGAGTGGGGACATCATATATACCCATGAGTCTTCTATGCCTTTATTTTCATTCTTTTTTTTGGAGGGATGGAGTTATTTTGAGATGTGAGAAATATCATGTGAGGCATGGGAAAACATTGGGTCCTTGACAGACCAAAAGACTAATCAATCTGTTCACATTCCTTAAACTCTTAGGTAGCACCTTGTGTATGTGTAGTAATAGCAACTTTGTTCCTATGATAATATAATTGCTACCATATTTACCTAAAAAATTGAGGTCAAAATCTGCTTTCATCCTCTATACCACTGATAGGAATTTTATATATATATATATATATATATATATATATATCTATATCAGCCAAGCTAACAGTGATCTCATCTCACAATCCTCACACTTGCTCTATATATGGCCTCCTTTGTAAATCACTAGCAGGTCTTAAATGCCACTTAAGATTATCGCACAAACTTTCATAACTGAATCAATAAGCTGTCAGATCCTCATATGTCGAAATCGACAGGAGAGTCCATTATATATACATACATTATATATATATATATATATATATATATATATATATATAAAAAGGTGTACTTCAACAGTAAGAATTCTCACAAATGTTTTGTTAAATAATATGGACAAGTTCTGTCTATAAATAAAAAAATGATAGAACTTATCCATATAATTTAATAAAACATGTTTGAGATATATATATGATAAAAATATAGTTTAAAGATATGCTATATTTATGGGTTAAAGTGCTCAATATCCAGGATAGAGCATATAAAAATATAAAAGTAGATATGGAAGTCAACACTCAGTGGAAATAGTCTGTTTCATGCTTAAATACAATTGTCATATATTCAACAAAGCCAAGAAAGATTATGGAAGAGCCCTAAAAGATAATGGATTTTCAGCAACACTCACATAAACACCACATAGCACAAAAAAGCCAACAGGAAAAGAAACATATGGTTCAGTGCACTGTACAAGAAAAACATAAAAACAAACATAGGTAAAATATTAAATTCACGCAAATACTTCCCCCACCAAGCACTCTCCAGAAAATATTTAATAAAAACACAATAAACATTGGTTACAGTTGCACTGAGAATATGACACAAATAATAAAAAAGCACAACAGGAAAACAACCAGCAAACCACCTGCACAAATCAAACTCATGTGTAACTGCAGAGCAAAGAACGAATATCCCTTTAACAGCAATTGCTTGCAGAACAATGTAATATACCAAGCCAGTGTAAAATCAGCAGATAATGGAGAAAAAATATACACAGGAGTAATTGAAGTGCCTTGAAAACAAAGAAACTATGCACACAAAACATCATTTACAAATAGTAAATACATGGACAGCACAATGCTTTCAAAACATATATAGGAAATTAAAAACAAAACCCAAATTACACCAAAAATATCATAGAAAATAAAGAAAACATTATCAGCCTACAAAAATAAATCCAAAAACTGTAAACTGTCTGGAAGAGAAAATAGCTATAATTACCTTCACAGACCAACAGAAATTACTAAATAAATTATCAGAATTCATCTCAAAACAAGATACAAAAACACATTTTTACTATGTTACTTAAAAATTGAAAACTAAAAACAAAAATGAATATTAAAATAAAGTAAATAAAAATAAATAAGTAAAATAAATTAATCCAAACCAATAAATAAATAAATAATAAAGAAATTAACAAAGTACAAATACACACATAAACAGAAGTAAATAAAAACCAATAATGAATAATAAAATAATCAATAATAAATAACGAAAATAAAACATTAAACAACACTATAAAAGAGCCCCATAACTACATCTGGATCCACAATTATTTCCACTCAATATATCCCCTAGAATAATTCTAAACATTACTGTTACTGCCCACTCAAATAGCAGTTAGAATAATACAATAGGCCTACCTGTAATGCACCACTGGCCAGTGTATATAAATAGTAGAGTTAAAACATAACACACATGGCTTGATGATTACATTTAAGCATGAAACAGCAGCTGGGTGCTGACTTCAATTTTATGTATATATTTGAGGCTAGGATGGGGTCTCAAGATTTGAATGGCAACCTTCCTAGAAATGAAATCTCAATAAAAACACTTAGTATAATTGAACTACTGTGAGTGAGTTGCATGTCAGGAAGACCATCTGGCCTTGTAAAACCTTGCCATAAATCATTATGACGTGCTCCTGTCAGGCAGGCCTCACCTTGCTTTTTGCGAGAATAATCCCTGTCCTCCCTAAGAAAAAACATGGTTCTGATGATGATGATGATGATATCTCTCTCTCTCTCTCTCTATAAGATAATCCTAGAGTTAGCAAACCTACCTAGCTTTCACCTAAATGGATCTTCAGGGTAAAGCCGGCTTTACCCTGAAGATCTGTTTAGGTGAAACCTAGGTAGGTTTGCCTGGTTCCTTAGGATTATCTTAGGTTTTGCTCTGCTTAGTGTATTGAGCACTTTATGTAGTTGTCTTTTTACTTGTTTTGGTTTTTTTTTTCTTTGGACTTGGAGCGTGATCACTGGATGATTGTTTTTGCTTCTTTCTCGTTTTATTTCCCCATTTTTCCTCGGATACCGATTTGTTCTACTGCAAGTTCAGCTATCCGAGGTCTTTCCAAATGAGTACCACCATTTTTATTTTTTTTCAATCTTCCATGAATCTCGTACATTCATAACTGCTCTGGCGTATCAAATGTAAACAAATGACGTCATATATTAAGAAATGGACAATAAATTCGACCTTGCCTACCGAACGCTCCTTTGTGGCCGAGACAGTAAGGCACATCAGCGTAAATGACGGTTCCGTATAGGATGCAGGTTCGAATCGTGTCAAAGGACGAATATGAAAATTTCTCGGACATTCAGGCCAGTAAATGTTATTTAATACTGTTTATTATAAACAGAGCATTTACTTAAATACTTGTATCTATAAAAAAGAACGTTAAACATAAAAATGTCTTTAATAAATATATATATATATATATATATATATATATATAAAATGTATACATATATGATATACATAAGCCATGTGTAAATATATTTAAATAGGCATGCATAGTTTAGTTCATTTGAATGTGTTATTAATAACAATAATATGGATTTCAGATATGCAACACGTTTAACCAATCAGAGTGCTTAATACAATTCGTCTTGGTGTTTAAATTTTCATTGGTTACTTGGCAAAACTGGCTTCAAAGTACATTTTATATTCTGAGAGCTATAATCTCTCTCTCTCTCTCTATATATATATATATATATATATATACGCCCATTTATTGTGTATACTAGTGTGGTCAGTTGTTGATTGATTTTTATGACACATACCATCCCTGTTTGGTTATTTAATGATGAATTTTGCAAGTGGGTATACAGTGAGGATCAAACTCCCTACTCAGAGATAGGGATCAACTAGACTACCCTCATTAGATGTTATCCTCACCCATCAGATGCAAGTTTTGTCCTAATCTGCTGCATTTACTTCACTGTAACGGTAATGCTAATTTTAGCTGTAACGGTAATATTAGATGCAATGGTAATATTCTTCACTTTGTGATCATCAGGCTGTGATTGAGCATAGCAACTGTTCTCAACTTTAATGTCAATGGTAATATTAGCCATTTCCTTATAAGGAAACAATCAGCATTCATTGAATGAATTTGGCATCATGAATAACATTCATAATGTCCCTGGGTAAAGCCATGATTTCATCTCTTCTTTTCTCATTCAGCTATGGGTTAAAGAGCAGAGTAGACTGGAATCTCTAGCATTGAGCCACAGTCTAAACAAGAACACTGAATTCAAAACATGGAGAAAACCACAGGTACTTTCCCACATGACATGGCTTCCCTCTGTGATTCCTCAACCACATGAATTTAAGCATTCTACTAGATTAGTAGTAGATTTCATCATTTTACTGTTGAAATAACTAAATATAACTAAGTTCTATTCTAATAATTTCCTTCCTTGCACTTCCCATTTTTCCAATGTTTGGCTTCCCTGCCACCTACAATATTCAAAAATTTAAATGCTATGTCAAATAATGTTCTGTCTTTCTGAATCCTGTTCTTTTATTGTCCTTTCTCTTCAGTAAAGTCTTCTCATACTCTTCCACTTCCAGTAATCCCTTGTGTCTTAGTGGCATTAACACCTTGCTTGGAGTGAAATTTTAAAAAAATAAATATTTTCAAGTTGATAAAAGGCTAAAGTGATTAAGGTGACACCCATGAAAAAATGGGCTCCCCAAGTTGTAGGATGTAAGTCTCAGTCCCATTAGATGCAACCTGTGAGTTTTCATTAAAAAAAAAAAAAAAAAAAAATCATTTCATTATCCCCCCCCCACAAAATCATGCCAATTCACAGATAATAAAGAAAAGGAATATGTGGAGAGCCGTGATTTTCCTATGTCCTAAAAGGAAAATATTCTTTTTTTTCAAAAGCATGGAGATGGAATCGGGGAAACCACTCCACTACCTTTCCCAAAATGTCATGGCAATTCAGAGATATAAAAAAAGAAACCTATGGTGAGCCATGATCTCATATGTTTTAAGGGGACATGACATTTAAAAAAAAAAAAATGGCTGTCTTCATATACAAGATGTTATTTCAAGGTTTGAGGAATTTAAATCATTAAAAAAAAGGGAGTAAAAACACAAAATAACAGTAACCTTCCCAATGCACACATATACAAGATAAAAGATTAAAATGGTTACATTTCATTTAAAGTGGGCACAGTTCATTGATTATTTTAATTATAAGTCCTGGGTATGACAATAAACTGCATCCAACAACAAGGCCTCTGATCAGGAGAGTGGAGGTTTTGTTGTTCCCAAGTCCACCCTGAACCAGGGTGGTAGCGCCTGTTAGGGTTTCAGCTATGGACAATAGTGAACCCCCAAAACCGTATGAAAGTATAAAAATAGATTTTTGTAGTAAAAATAACAGCAACACATTTTCATATAAAAAAAATTACCAAGAATACCTATTTATAGTAAAATTACCAATAATACATTTTATCTGTTGAAGGCATACAGTTGTGTCCAAAATATATTTAATTGAAGCCATAAAATTGTGTTCAAATATTTAGATTTCAGCATTAAAAACCTAGGTTGATATGCTGCTAAACAAAATCAATCAACCAACCAATTTTACTTATGGCAACAAACATATTTAAATTCTTTTCAGAATCAATATTTACAAATACACACATATTTAGGAAGGTGCCTTTTTCTTTTAAAAACCTTTTTAGATGCAACAAGGAGTTCTAGAAAAAAAAGAAAAAGAAATACTTTCAGGGGACAATTATTCTGCATTCTTATCAAAAAATGATAAATTAGGTTGTTATTTTCTGGAGGGCTGATTGTTAGAGATGTGTGAAATATCTAATGAAACACAAGAAACTTGACAGGTGAGCAGATTTTTGGGGATGAGGAGTTATCCTTATTTACATCTGAACTAATGTCCTCATCTTTGTTGTTATTATCACAATGCTTTGGTCATTCAGGAAATTTCAAACTGAACTCTTTATTTAATCTATGCTGTTAGATTGTTCTTGTGATCTGTCCAATTCTAGGGATATCTTGTCTCGTTCTTTCTAATACTGCTCAGTTATTGCGAGCAATGTTTTCACTAAATCTGTACTACCTGTGCTAGAGATTGAACTCACAATTACTATGCAGCTAAATTTATGAACCAATGCTTTAATCCATTAGTCCCATTGGTTCATGAATTTAGTGGCATAGCAGTTGTGGGTTTCATCCTTAGGTCAAGTAGTACAGACTTAGATTCAGTGGAAACAGGACAAGAAATAATTGAGTAGTACTTAAAAAAAAAAAATAAAAATACGATATCTCTAGACATGGACAGTGGAATGAGAAAAATCTACCCTTGTAGATTGCAGCTAAGAAAATTAGTTCTCTATATTGTACTAGACAATTTTTCTCGCCAGAATCTATTTTATATATTTATAAGTCTGCCATTTGTCCTTGCTTTGAATATTGCTACCACATTTGGTCTGGAGCTCTTGCTACATATTTTGAGATTCTTGATAAAATCCAAAGAAGAATTTGCAATGTCATTGGTGCTGACCTGGAATCTTAGCTTCAGTCATTTTCACACTGTTGTAATGTAGCTTCCCTGAGCCTTTTGTATAAATACTTTCACAGTAATTGTTCTGACGAAATTTCTATGGTACCTAGACTTTATGAATTTAAGCGCAGTACTAGAGTGGTGGCAAGGTCTCATCATTCTACAGTTGAAATGTCTAGATGTAAATGTAAGTTCTATGCTAACAGTTTCTTCTCTCGCACTTCTTGCTTGTGAAATCTCTTCCAGCTTCTTGCTTCCCAGTCAACTTTGATCTTCAAAAATTTAAATGTAATATCAATCATTATCTACTGTTTTCTTAATTTTTGTTCTTTTATTGTCCTCTCTCCTTAACAGCAGTTTTTCTCATATTCTGTAACACACTATAAACCTCTTGTGTCTTAGTGGCTTTACTGCCTTGCTTGAGATGAAATGATAATGAAAAAAAAAGGGCTCAGTTCAAAATTCCCTTAAGGTTACTCATATGAAGAAGGACAGTGACACACTGGTTGAAACGTGATAATAATAACAAACATGAGGTGCAGTTGTAAATAATGCAAATACTTGAACAGAATTCTGTTCAAATTCCTCAAACTTCCAGGTAGCAGCTCATACCCACAAGACATATATAATGAATGAAAATAAGTCCTACCTTTAGTCCAGTTAGTACCAAACTAATATTGTGATGTTCAAGATGTGTGATTATTTTCTCTATAGTCTGCCAAAAAAGAGAAATCAATAAAAAGGCTTTATTAAAAACTGGAAAATCACAACAAACAATGCAAGTATTCAAGTTGGGTTATAATAACATATAGTAAACAGAGCAAAAATTTAGAACATGTAAAACTTATGTTATTTATATTTGGACTATTGTGTTCATCTTTGTTGTTGTTATCACAACGTCTCAGCTGTTGTGCCCTCCGGCCTTCCTCAGGTGTATATTTATATGGGTAACCTACAGGGAATTCTGAACTGAACCCTTTATTTAATCTATGGGGGTAGACTGTTCTTCTTCTACTGTCCATGTCCCGTTCCTATTTTAGTACTGCTCACCTGTTTCCACTGAGAACAAATACACACTGCTTGGTCTAGGGATTGAACTCACAATTACTATGTCACCAAATTCATTAGCTTATGCTTTAATTTAGTGTAGGACAATAGCCTTGTGGATATCCATAGACATGGGTAGTGGAACAAGAAAAGTTTACTCTCATAGATTAAATAGATAAAAAAAAAAAATTCCCTGTATCTTAACCAGATTGATATACACCTGATGAAGGCCTGAGGGCACAATGGCTGAAACATTGTGATAACAACAACAAAGATGAAGACAATAGCCCAAATGTAAATAGTGTAAATAATGTAAAACTTAAGTATTTCAATAAGGTTGAATTGCAACAATACATTCAATTTATATCAGAAGATTTCAAATAAAGAATTGTCATTATTATATGTGGATAAGTGGACAGAGTAATGGATAGTGACTCAAAATGAGAAATTGGTGAGCCATGTTTTAATTCCAATTAGGTTCATTACATTTACAATCACATGATTCCATGTCCCACAACCTACTAAAGTTGTAGGGGCATCACGTTTACTGTTGTGATATGTTTTGGGCAAGACAGCCTGATGGACCTCAACCCTCTCCAGGCTGGATTGAATTCAGAAGTTTTCTTTTTCCTAGACTGGTTGCTAACTAAGATTATATGATCCAGTCTGTTCTGCTATTTATCCATAGTTGGGAGAAAAGGAGATGAATTCCTAACTTTTCTGGGGGTATTGGTACGTAAGTAATAAATAAATAGAAGAGACAGTTGTAAAATACATTATTTCTACCAATTCTACTAGTTTAGTTATATTGAAATACCTCACTGACTACCGGCTGTTTTCCTTATATGGATACTGGCTGGTGGACCTACCACTCCTTTCTGTCCACTAGAGCCCCACCAACCAGAAAGGAGGGGGGCAACCCAGACAGCTTTTAGGTGGTCAATTTTTCAAAGGACCCTACTCTTATGGCTATCCAAAAAATCACTAACAAAAAATTTTATGTTTGTCAATTCAAAAGTGGGCTGGAGACAAGATTCCTGAAAAACCCTGGTCATTAAATTGACTTAAAAGGAAAAAAGAATATATCTATTCATTTCCTAAGGATGTGTGAGAAATTGTATTAACACAAAAATATAAATCATCGCTTTTTAAAAAAAAAAAAAAAAAAAAATTGGGGGAGTCAAAAGTATATACAGTAATAGTGGTGTTAAAGGAATAACTGTTCTTTTTGACACAGTTTTTTCCTGGCATGAAGGTTAAAGATTGCTTCTTTATTTTTTTTTTTGATGGGTACTATACTAGTTATTAACGATGAGGTTGAAGAATGAAAGGAAATAAGGAGACAAAGTTATTAATTTATATTCAATTTTATTTCTAGTTTTCTAACATTGAATGGTGAGGTAAAGGGAATATAAAAAATTCATTGGGATAAGACATTTCAGAATGGTAATAAGAGAGGGTATGATACATTGGGCTGTTTGGACAGCTGTTTAGGGGTGTGTGTGTGTGTGTTTTAGAGTTGAGCCTTTTTCAGTTGGCAGTCCTCGTGTACAGATGGCAAGACTTATTTTGGTTTTCTTTTTATTAATTTTTGTCAAGTTTTTCTTTCATTTTGCTCTTCATTGCAATGCTCTGGGCTTTTTACATTCTTCTTCTATAGGCAATCATGGCTCTTCACAACTTCCTACCTCTTGTGGCACTTAGCTGTTTTTCTCCCTTTGCTAAGTCCTCACCTCCTGTTCTGCTATACATTAACACAAGTTTGTCAGATAAGTGGCTCTCTGCCTTCCCCTATCTCTTTTGCCCTCAATATGCTCAGTGTGGGTTAAGTTTTCCAAGCCCTCCTTTTTCATTGTGTCCAAGGAATTTCAACTTTCTTTTTCTGATTCTGAGTATAGATGTTCTTTCTGTTGCCATCTTCTTTAAGACTTCCTTGTCACTTCCTTGCTCCATCCATGGAATTTTCAGTACTCATCTGTAGAACCACATTTCTGCTGCCTGAAGTTTTCTCCTCATCCATGGAGGGTAACTGTCGAACATTCACCGCCACATAAGAAGATGGATATCATATAGCAATTCGGCAATCTTTTCTTTGTTTCTAACAAAATTTTTCAGTTTCTCAGATTAGCTTTTGGAATGCTTCTGTTATAAAATAAAATAAGACATATCTCTGCTGATTTGCAGGCAAATAAACTAACATACTCAAGAGCGAGAGCTGGATGTGAATGGGACAAGGCCCCATCACAAAATGAACATTATCGTCATTTGCGCATAGGCCCGGCGCACGAGTTCCGGTCGAAAAATAAAATAATATTTTAAAGTGTTTCTATTTTTCGACCAATAAAAATGCTTTCCTCCTAATTATACTTGGGTCATTTTTCGAGCCTGTTAAGCCATAAAAGGGGTCACATGGGGAAGTACTAGGAGTTATCAAGAGGCCAGGGAAGAGGTCTGTCACGATCAGTCTGGGCAGTCAGCAGGAAGAGCGCCACACCAACCAGCGAGAACTACTATTAGAGATCAACCCAGATCGGCAGCCGGCCTATGAACTATATCACAAGTTAGCTGTCCCAAACTCACACGTTCCTATTGAAATAAATTGTGTAAATCTATTTCTGCTGTTGTCGTATTTCTTTCTTGCAATCATACACTTGTCTATAACACTTCTTTTCCTTATCCTATGTGTGTTTGGACCTTGGTGTCACATTTTCCATCCCGTTAAAATACTTCCCAGATATTTGAACTTCTGTACCTGCTTGATGTTTATATCTTCAAGTCATAACTCACATCTTTGAATTTTTCTCCTGCTGATGACCATACTTTCTCTCTTCTTGCAGTTGATGGTTAGTCCATTTTCTTTTTTGCTTTCTTCTAACATCCTGTCTAGGAGGCCCTGTAGTTTCCTTTCTGAGTTGGTCATCAACACAGTGTCATCTACATGTCTTATAATAGTTAAGATTACATCCAAGATTATAAATCTTAGTATTGCCTCCAGTACACTTAGGATAGCATTGCTGTAGAAGTTGAATAAATCTGGGGAGAAGATGCAGCCTTGTCTCATATCCATATCTATTTTTGTATACAACTTTTAAAAAAGCATCAATCAGCTTCCAACAGAACTTGTGATTCTAATGTAGACAGGACCCTTACCATTTAGGCTACAGAAGCTAACCAACAAAAGTCAGACAAATGTAGTTACATTCTTCCTTATAATTTTACTTCTATATCTCATTGCTTATGTTTATAATATTACAGATAATAATCTTAAGTTGTCTGAAGTTCTTTGAGGAAGCATGGTCATTGTTTACATTAATTCAAAGATACCAAAAGCAGTCCTTAAGCTTAATATGAAGTCATTTCTTATATATCAAATACAAAGTGATTTTTGTTTGCCTTTATTGTCTGTAACTTTTACCTCAACTGAACTTATTTTATATATTTAAAGATTCAAACCTAATAATAGGATTTAATGAAATATACTGTTGCTTTTGAAGGTATGGGTAAACAAGATCCTATTAAAATAAATATGTAAGGAGACCAATTCTGTAATTAACCAAATTCCAACTATATTTAAATTTTAAAATTAGTTTTACTTGAACTTCTACTATTGCATCAGCAGAAGTTGAGTGTTAAATGATTTTTTAACACTTCTATTGCTATGGATGTATTAATATGTTTGTGACATCAGGCAAAGTAATTTTTAAGCAATTAATGGATTTTCTTTTAAGAAGTGGATTTTTTTAATGGATTTTTTGAGTTAATGGATTAAAAAAAAATTGGCAGATATAGACTTTGAAATGTCTCAAAAAGTGTTGTGTATTTCCTAACTAGTTAATTGAACCTCGCTTTATCATAAGGATTTCCTATAGCCTAATTGGTAGGGAACATTTAGCTATAGATGTTATTTCCCTGATGGAAAATAGGAATACAGGTTTGATTACTGGCAGGAAGCTTTTTTTTTAGTTGGACTTATCGATCTCTAGGCCAGTGAATATTATTTTTGCTGTTTAAAATAAGAGGGACACCAACTGAAACACAAGTACACATTGATTATGATGTTTATAAGAAATAATATTGGATTAAAAATTCATTAATTGTTTAAGAAAAAAAAAGTTAAAAAATAAACTAAATAGATAAAAATAAATTAAAAAAATGATATTTTATATTGTGGATCATGTGCATAATGCACAAATCTCAGTTAAAATTTAGAAGATGATCTTGAATTAACTTCTAAATGCAAAAAAAAAACCAGAAAAGTAAAATAATAATTAAAATGTAAAAAAATTTGAAAAAATTAAGGAAAATAAAAAAGTAAAAAAAAAAAGTAAAAAAGTAAAAAAAATTAAAATCAGAAAAAATTAAGAGTAAAAAATATTAAAAAGTAAAAAAATAAATAATAAAATGTGATGTTTATTGATTTGGTCAGATTTTGGGAAGTGGGTCAGGCTGAGAACTTTTCAGTAAATCCTTGCAAAATGCAATCTAACTAAAAATGTTACTCTAACAAAAGACAGGAATCCCAAGCCCACTTAAAGGAGGAGAAAAAGGCAGGGAGTTGGCAACACCACCCTGTAAACAGCCAACCTGCCATTGAAACTACAGACACCGCCCTATGCTCCACAGGGAACCGACAGGAACCAATAATGAAGAATAGTGAAGAATTATATTGGTGTTAACTATCAAACAATCATTTTTAAAGATGATTAATAGCTTTATAATGGAAAATTACTTTCAGAATAAAAGCTGAAATACTGTCGTCAAAACAAAGAGTAATAAAAATACATCAAAATGACTTCCATAATTATTTGTGGAAACAATTGGGCGTAAATTTTGCTAAATTATTAGATTAAAAGGAAAAGGGATTTTCTGAAATGTGGCTTTCAATTTGTGCATTAATTCAAAGAAAATTAATCTATTGTATTGTATGAAACACAAATTGATTTTATTTATCCGTCATGCAACCTGAGCTTCCTTTTTAACAATGAGCTATTTTATTGTTAAAAGACATCTTCTGTGTCCCTTCAGGACCTGGGCGATCATGGTTCTCCACAATTTCCTATCCTTTGTAGCTCTTAGTAAATTTTTTCTTTTTGCTATCTCTCCTAATCCTGGTTCTGCTAACCATTTACACATGTTCATCAGGTAAGTTATACAGTGCTTTCCTCTGCTCTTCAATATGTCCTGTGAGTGTCAAATTCTTCAAGTCCTCTTTTCTTATTATGTGCCCTAGAAATTTCAATATTTTTCTGATGTTATGTAGAAGTGTCTTTTTCACTATTTACATTATTTGTACTATTGTCCTCATCTTTGTTGCCATATTTATCACAACATTTTGGCCATTGTGATAAATATGGCAACAAAGATGAGGACAATATTCCAAATAATGTAAATAGTGTACATAATACCTCATCCCAGAAATATAGACAGATACTGAAGTGTCTTTTTTGTTTTCATTTTCTCTAAAACTTCCTCATTGCTCACATGTTCAGTCCATGGTATTCTCAGCATTCCTGTTGCCTCGAGTCTTCTTCATCAATGAGGAGATTGTCCAGTATTCACTGCCATATAAGAGGACAACAGTTAAGTACTTCTTTCTTTGTTTTTAATAAGATTTTCTCATTTCTTAATATTATGCTTAGCTTTTGGAAGGCATCATTCGCTATTCCAATACACCTTCAGATTTTGGTGCTGCAGTTTTCGTCCTCTGTTAAAACACTTCCTAGACATTTAAATTTTTGTATTTGCTTGATTCTCACATTCCTAATATGTAGTTCACATCTCAGGGTGTTCCTCTTGACAGTCATACATTCTTTCTTCCTACAATTGATGTTTAGTCCTTCCTTTACTACTTTATATATATATATATATATATATATATATATATATATATGTACTTATTCCTCTCATGATGGTAGGTTTGACACAAGGTCATGATTAACATGGAGCCCTACACAGACATGTGAGTAGTGCTATAAACTGTCCAGTTTTCTCAGCACTTTCTTTTTGAGATGCCTCAGATATCAGAGATTGACCCTGACCATCCCCCTTTAAGTGCAATAGGGAAAGTGCTATCCAGGGTCATCGACCATAAAAATAGAATATCTCATTAGTAATGAGAGTAAAGCAGGGCAGACTGGGTCCCCTATATCATTGGGTGGCAACCAGTCTAGAAGAAGGAAAAACTCTGAAATCAAAATCAGCCTGGAGAGGGTTGGGCTCTATCAGGCAATCTTTAGCTACTGTGGTGACAGTACATGTGGTACCCCTAATAGGCTTATGGGTTTTGTGATCATGAAGTAGTATATTTTTTTTTTTGTTTCATATTAGCTTTCTTTGTTATTTTAACTTTTATTGATTTTAAAATGCAGAATTCTTTGTTACAATAACATTTAAGTGTATGGAAAAGAATTTTGATTCAGTAAAGATAATAAATACAATTGCAAAATTGCATTTTTTTTGTCATTTTTTCACAGTAGCTGTAAACTAGTTTTATTTGAATCAGAACAGTTTTCCCCTTTCAATGTTGATATATCTTTTAAGCTTTTGTATTACATCAAACATTATTATAGTTGATACCCATATTTGAACTAGACAGAGTGTATTACATCTATTGGTCTGTGCATTCGAGAAATCTTATTCAAGAAAATGTGCTCCCCCTTTGTAGGAGAAACCACCACTTGATCCAGTGTGCTTTACCACTCAACTACAGAGAGCATCACAGTTCTCTAAGGCTCTATTTTCCCTTTTATAGGAAAGCACACTGTCATTCAGACATTTTTCTCACAAAAACTGGATTGTTATTTGAAAGGTAAGTACAAATGCTGATACCAGACTATTATTATCAAGTTGTAAATTACCTTATTCTTTGTATTAGAGCATTTTAAACATATTTTGTATTTAGCAATCAACACAGACATCTTCAGGGGTCGCTTCTCTCCTCTGACCTAGCGCTAACATCTCAGTGGGGAGAAAAACTGGCTGATCACATTCAATGCCTCAAAAACCAAACTAGTTACATTCCATCATCACCGATCAGATCCTAAACTATCACCAATCACAATGAATGGTTGTTCCCTTGAACCTCACTGTTAAAAAAAATCCCACTACTTAAATTGACTTATTAAACAAGAGAAAAAAAAACTTTTTGTGGAGGTAGAGAATAATTTTTATAAATTAACATTCATTAGCATTTCCTCAAAGTGCAACGTTTGTCATAGTTAAATAATTCATAATATCAATACAATGACAAATCAATCCCTGGCCTCTAAAGAGTTATCCGCATTTTGTTTTTATTTAAACATGTCAAGTTTGAAAATGTACTTACATTATTGATAACTACATATTATTGCGAATTGAGAAAAAGAACAATTTGTAATAGTACATAGTTATCTATGACATAAGCTCAATTTTATACTTGATATTTGTAAATAAAAACAAAGTACTGATAACTCTAAAAAGTCAGGAATTTGATTTGACACTATATTTATATTATTAACAGGACTCCTATTCTAAAAATAATTTTCAATTCAAACAAATGTCATGACTTGAAGGTTTAATTAATATAAATCTGCAAAAGTTATTAAAAAAAATTCTTCCCTATTTTTTTTGCGAGCAGACCAGTCAACTTAAGTAGTGCCTCCTTTATCAGAATTAAGAAATATTAATTTTTTTATCATTTAAGAAGTGAGTTCCTGTTCATAATATCAATACAATGACAAATCAATCACTCACCTCTTAAAGAGTTATCTGCACTTAGTATTTTTTTACAAATGTCAAATTTGAAAGTGTGCCTACATCATTGATAACTGCATACTATTATCAATTGAGAAAAGAACAATTTATAATAGTACATGGTTATCCATGTCATGACTTGAAGGTCTAATTAATATAAATCAACAAAAATTATTAAAAAAAATTCTTCCTTACCCTTAAGTAGTGTCTCAAAATTTTGCTACAATTTGGTAGTTTTGATGTGTAGTAACACACACACATGAATAGAATCCAGATTATTACAGTATGGTTAAATTTCATAACACAGACACTACAACTTGCTGTTGTCATGCAAGGAAGATAACTTTGAACAGCCAAAAAATTACAAACAAAAAATATACAAATACAATATCTTCATTCTTCAAGTTAGCGTAATTTAAGTATATTGCACAAACAAAAATCTTGCTAGAATTTTATCTGTTTTGCAGATGCTTTTCATCCATTTAGAATGACAACCTTGTTAAAATCAATTTAAGTAAAACCACTTGGGTCCCCTGCCCTCAAAAGCATATGATCTTCTCAACTTGAGGTGTATAGACTGTTAGGATACTAACATCACTTATTAACTTTATGGAGAGAGCGAGAGGAGGCATTACTCACTTTTTGACTCAGGTTGACTCAGAGCTGGATAGAGTGGAGAGAAAGCTCAGTGGGGAGGGTGTGAATCAATTTCGTTCATAAGGTGAGACATAAATCAGCAGGGAGGATTTGAGTAATTCTGTTGGTGATTTTTCTATGTATCACAACAAAATTCCCATGTGTACTAAGTATAAAAAGTATCCACTTTATAAAAAATAATTTCAGTTATTTATTTTGAAACAATATCAGATAATGTCTCATTAAGAGACAAAAAAAAGATATTACTCACTAATGAGAAAAGGAAAATATGTGGAAGAATGAATGTAAATATTTTTGCCTAATTTATTAAATGTTCAAGAGGGTTATCTTCAGGGAATATCTAACCAATCTTTATTTGCAGATGCCTGCTCAGACACATTTATATCTGTTCAACACCCACAAAACTCACCCTACATAATCAGCACATAATCTGGCATGATCAGCAGTTTGAATTACACCAATGCACTCACATCCTTGTTCATGATGACTTGTGATTTAATGCTAGTGCAATCATTAATGGCTTCCAAACAGTTCCAATCTACTCACAAGGCTTGGGTCAACCTGTGGCTTGGATTTCAGACCCTTTTCAAAAGGGTGCTGTACTACTGTGATTGCCTACCCAGATCAATAACATCAAAAAATCACCTTCCTGAAAAATTAACCTTGGTGAGATTTGAATCAAGGTTTCATGGTCAGAAAGTGAACATTCTAACCACTCAGCTCTGTGAACCTAAAATATATGTCTGCTATGTAAATGATATTTTTATTTTTAGCAAATAACACAAAAGAAATAGATACTCTCAAGACAACATTTGAAAAAAATCTCTGTCCTTAACTTTACCTACAAACTTATTAAAAAAAATAAACTTCCATTCTTAGACATTCTCGTAGAAAACCGTAACAACACTTACCACCTCATTGTATATAAAAAAAAAACCATTAGCAGAAACTCTGGCCACCTTATCTTTAAGAGTGAATGCCCACTCAGATACAAAAGAGTGATAAAAAATTTCCTAAAAAGAGCACACCAGAATTTATCCTCTCGCCTACTCTTCCTTAAAGAACTTAACAATGCAAAACAGATACCAGCTAACAATGGCTTCCCTGACCACCTTACAGACCACCAAATTAGACTATTTCTTTCCAAAGTAAATAACAATGATAGTGAACAGTCAAAAATAACAAATATTTTCTACAAATGCTAAATGCACGTCAAGTACAAACAAGATGAATCTTCATTTAGAAATGTCATAAAGAAATACACTACCCCAATTGACCCAAACAAAAAAATTAAATTCTCTACTACAAAAAATTTAAAATAGTTAACCTTATCCTCAAAAATAATAACACACCAGCAAAATCAAAATTACAATGAACAAACATTATTTATGAGTTTAAATGCTCCTTAAGGAACTGTTCCTGGTTAAAATGAATTCATAAATAATCACATCGGTCACACTACTACATACCTATCCAGATGCCTTATGTTACACCTATCTGACCACAGCTCCATTAGAACCCATTTAAACACACACTCAAACTTTACCAGACTCCACCCGAAAGATGCTAGTAAAAAATACAAATATAATAACCTCATCCACATGTAAAAAAAGATTAAAAATAATGGAAGCCTTAATAATAAAAAAGAAAAAATCAACACTTAATAAAATTAACTATGAACACGACCACAATGTGCTGACTGTGTTCAAAAAATAAAACATCACTATAACTCTAGAAACATACACACAACCTATACACCCAATTAAAAAGCAAAAATAAAATCATCCTTGATAATGGCTAAAAGTATAGCTGAAAGCACTTTGAATTACAGAACATTTGAACATTTTTTGCACACTCTCTGTCCAAAAAAGAAAACATTTGTTTGAACACAAGAAAAATTAAATAAAAAGCTTAATTGCAGTACTTTGTTTGTCATCTTTAATGAATATGTATAAATGAAGGATTGCTACCTAAATACATGATATGTGTGTGTGAATTAAAGGTTAATGGATAAATGTGCCCACTATAAGACATAATGTCAAAAGGATGTTTTTTTCCCCATGACGCCATTTATATTTTAACTACCTTCACTCTTCAGCAATGTTTATTGTTTTAAAAAGCAATGATTAGAATTGTAATAAAGCCTAAACATAAAAAGTGAATTTATACATGTCACATTGTCATAGTAAGAGGAGAGTTTGTATTGTCATGTTGTGTTGTTTTATATTATATATATCTGGGGGGTTTAATTTTTCTTACCCACTTCCTGAAATTTAACTAAATGACTGAATCTTAGATATTCAGTTGGCCCAAGTACTTTGCAGCACCCCCTTTATTTATTACACACACAAGGTGGAGGTGAACCAGAAATTTTCAAAGATTTAAAATTTTATATCATTTGTTGAAAGTAAAGACAATATAGATTGTGCATTGATCATTAGCATATAAAGTAAAATTTGTGAGCAGAGTTCAAATTCTGGCCTTGTCAGTTATATTCATCTTTGCACTAATACCCTTGAGAAAGGCATGAATTGATCTTTTCTCCCCTCACCAAAGTTATGGATTGAATAGCAGAGTAGACTAGGCTCTATAGCTTTGGATGGCAGCCAGTTTAAAAGGAAGACAACTTTTAATGCAAAACTATGGAGAAGACAACAGGAATTAATTGTCTTTCCCAAGAAACCATGTCAATTTGCAGATAATAAAGAAAAGGAATCTATGAAGAGGCAGGGTCACCTACGTCCTGAAGAGATGCAGGGCTGCAAAAGTAGGTATATAGTAAATATTATATCAGTATTATAATAGTGGTTCTAGGATTCATTTAATTCATCAAAATCATTTTTAATATTTTTATTGTCATAATTTTTATTATAATACATTTATTATAATTTTTTATTTTTTAATAAATAATAACAAATGTTTTGCAGGTAAACAGAAATATGTGAATGATGCTGGCAAACAGTTTGAACATTTGAGGAATTCATATGTTTATTATTAATATATTTGTATAATGCATATATTTTGCTTTTCATTGCTGTATACCTAATTTTCCATCACCCTGTATTGCAATTAAAATAAAAATATAAATAAAGTTAATATTATTTTTTCCTAGTTGACAATTTAACTTTTAAACTAAATATGCCAGTCACTGTATTGGCTATAAATTATTGTGATGGAAAGAGAATGAAAATATAATTTTTTTAAAATCAAAATATATAATGATAATTATCTAAGAATAGCATTATCCTAAATTTTTAAAACAAGAACCACATTTTATAGATTGAACCAAAGGATCAAAAGCAGTTTTATAAATAAATGAATGCAGTTTAAATGACTGAGTAAGTTAAATTGAATTCTTTTTGTAATCATCAGGATATGAGTCAGAACAAACATAACATTTATAGTAATAAGAAATAATGTCAGATTAAAAAATCCCATAAATGATTTAGAAAAAAAACGAAAGAAATATTACTCATTTTCTAAGCGTACCCATCTGCTTGGGCAGCTACCCAATTCCTGTTGCAGACACCTTCTTTGTTCAACATACACAGAGCCCACCTGTGGTTTATACTGTAACTATGCTGAGGGGGTCTTCATTAAAGTTTCTGGGAGAGAGTGTATAATCTGTAATCACTTCCCGAGGCCAAAAACATCAAAAACCAACTCCTTGACAAATTTGACCATGGTGAAATTCAAACTTTGGTCTCATGTTTGGAAACTAAATGTTCTAACCACTAAGCCACACACCCATATATATAAGTTTCACCATGGAATTTGTGTTTAAGCAGTGCTATATTGAGTTTAATTTGTTACTTCTTCAACACCAAGGCCTGTTGGTACAGTTGGTATGATGTTTGTCTCGTATCATAACTGTCCGGGTTTCAATCCTCAGTAGTGGATGCATAATGCTGATGAGTCTCACATATAGAACGAAACTGCTGTCCAGTGCTTTCTGCATTCAGTTGACGTTTCTTCTAAACTCGATGAATTACTTAATTATGATTATCTCAAATCCCCCTAATAATTTCTATCATATATATATATATATATATATATATATATATATATATATATGTGATAAAAATATAGTTTTATGGTATGTTATATTTATGGGTAAAAGTGCTCAATATCAGAGATAGAGCATAGGCAAATCTAAAAGGCATTGGGGTCAAAATGATCTTTTCAATAGTATTGTAAACTGGTATTACTTCCATAAGCCTATAACACCATGAATTTACTTCTCTGACAAAACTGACCATCTTGAGATAGAAACCTGGGTCTCATTGCCAGAAAGTAACATGTATGCATATACAGGATGTATCAAAAATACTTTTACAAACTTTGGAGGTGGGTCCCTCACACCAAAACAAGGTAAAATGTCCATATAAACATATGTTCAAAAGGCCATCGTTGTACCTCAACACAGCAACACATAACAAATGTTTAAAATGTCCTATGTTTGCTTCTACACATGCATGAATCCATTGGATCATTGACTGGTGGACCCTTTTAAATACTCTACAAGGTGTCAAATGCTTTCACAGGCCCCCATAACACATTGATGAAGCATCTCTGCATTATTAATGTCTGATGCACAAACCAATTGTTTTATGTAGCATCACAGAAAAATCCAAAGGATTCAGGTTAGGGGGAGGGTAACGTGTAGGCTACAGAACCAGTGCTCCCCTACCTATCAATCTTTCACAGTAGATGTCAGCCAGTGCCTCACAAACAATGCAACTAAAATATGCTGGAGCCCCATTATGCATGAATCACACATGTCTTCATATTAGCAGGAGTACATCCTCTAGCAGTTCTGGAAGTCTGTTTGAAATAAAGTTCCTCTAGACAGCTTTTGTAAGCTGTGCTGGGAGAACATATGGACCTACCAGGCAGTCACCTACAATTCCAGTCCATACATTAATCGCAAACTGATACTGGTTTCTAGATTGTAATATACCATAGTAATTCTGATCCACCCACAAATACTGGTTGTGTAAATTTGCTATTCCATCTCTTCCAAATGTTGTCTCTTGGGAAACAAAACTGAAGAGACAAACAATGGATCAGCAGTTTCTTCAAAAAATCATCAGCAAAAGTTCTCCTGTGGTGAGTGATTAGTATATGCACACATTGCAAATGATACGGATACAGGACCTGCTCTTGAAGTACACTCCATGTGGTAGAATGATATGTATGCTGATATATGGATTGTCTCCGACAGCCTGTAGAATGTGTTCTTCGTGGCCAGGCATACAAGTGAATCTTGGTCTTTTTGTTGATCTATAGTTTGTGGTGACATGGATCTTCTCTCAGCAATGTGATGATAAACAGCAACAAAGGTTGGATGACTCGGTGCCTTCAGTCTGGGAACGCAATCTGATACAGCCATGCAACCTTGTGCCCATTACCATTCATGTGACCCTATGCAAAAATTATATCTGACAATATGAATATCCTGACATTGTTAAATGGAATACTTCTCAGTTCTCACCATTACACACGTTAAACATTGAAGACAGACTAGTCACAAATGTACAAGAATGACAAATGTAACCTAGTCTACATGGCAACAGTGTCATCTACTGTAAACTTTCTTTAAACTTAATAACTCAAAAATGAAAGATTTGTGGACATATGTTTATATGGACTTTTGTCCTTGTTTTGGTATGAGGAACCTGCTCCTAAAGTTTGTTAAAATATCAGAAACACTGGCCTACTTGCAACAGGGTTTCTTCTGAGATAGTTTCATGAGGCAAAATTCTGTTGTCATTGTTTCTTTTCAAAACACCTATATATATATATATAAACGCACACACATGCACCTACACACACAAAAAAATAAACAAGTCCATTAATGTCTACAGATTAATGGCAAAACATTTCATACAAGTATTTTTCAACATATTCTCTTTTCTTGGCAATGAACTTAACCCAATCTTTAATCACATTATGAACATATAAGGAACATTATGATCACTGAACATTATGCAGTAAAAATTCAAGGTCAAAATTCAGCTAATAACTGTACCAGGCTTCTAACTTATTGATGCACTTTTGTAGATGTCAATATTATTCATTCAATTTAATGGTAACAATAAAGAGAAGTCAGTTTTGCTTCCATCATGAAAATGTTTTACCCATAGTGAATCATCCATTTTCCTGAAACCAATCCTAAAATGGAATTGGCAAGATTCAGAGAAAGAGTAAAGCAAACAAAAATCTGAAAATAAGGTCAATGCAGTCGCGCGTTAATTTGTTGCTGGTTTGAATTCCTGCAAGGCAGCTGTTTCACTTGGTAAGCATTTATTTTAGATTCAAGATTATCCTTCATTCAAAGACGATACATTGAATTGGAGGTGGGGGATCTAGTGAAACTGGACCTAAAGTCAATATGAAAAATGTATTTATTCAGGAAAAAGAAAATACCTTTACTGCTGTGTAATCAAGGCGAAAAACATTTTTACAATCAATGATCACAGCCTGTGGTCTTCCACCTGACAAAATAAAAGAAAGCACTTTCAGGTATAGAATTTAGGTAAATCAATAAGTTCATAGCCTAATAATGTAAAAAAAAAAAAAAAGCATTTATTTTATATAAATTGCTATCTTATATCAGTCTTTCTATATGACAGTGAATGCTGTAAAATTTTCCTCATAGATGAAGAGAAGATTTGAGACAAAGAAATGTGGTTCTACAAAAGGATGCTGAGAATACCATGAAAGCAATGATGGAAATTTTAAGGAAAATGAAAACAAAAAGGACACATACTTAAAATCAGAAAGAGACAACTGAAATGTCTAGGGCACATAATGAGAAAAGGGAGCTTGGAGAATTTGATACTCACAAGACATGTTGAAGGCAGGGAGGGCAAAGAGTAGCAGTGATTAATCTACCAAAAGAAGCCTGTGTAAATGGCTTGTGGACTATCAAGTTGTTGCTTGAAATAAAGGTTTCTGAAAATGGTGCATTGATCAAATCTGTGCCATTTGTTTATTTTGTGACTATGCTTGCCATATTTTGATCATTCATGTAATATTTAAAATTATTATTATATTGAAATTAGCCCAATTAATAATCACACAATAGGCTTTAAAAGTTCAAATGAAAAGAAGTGATAGATATCTCTCAAGTGGCTTCTTGAAATGAAATCTACTCCAAATTAAGATACTGGGAACATTGTTGACATAACAACAAAAGATTTAGAATATCACATAGACTTTGTCACTAAAGCAACAGCAGGGTTTGAGAAGATGGACTTCAATATTGAAAAAGTCCTACTGTAGGTAAAATGCTATCAAACAGCATTGCATGTTACAGAGAAGTCTCTTATGAAAGCAAGAGCTCATGCCACAAAGTTCAAGGTTGTCTGAAACCATGACCTTGATCAGTCAGCAGCCATCAACATCAAAACCCTTCAATAGTAAAAAGATTATGCAAGGATCAGATAATGTTTAGAATTTTTTAGTAATATCATTAAATGAAAGTATCTTCATTTTAAAATGTTTCTTTACTTTTTAACCTAATGTCATTTACACACTTAACAGAGTGACCCGGGTATGACAATAAACTACATCTGGCAGCAAAGCCTCCAATCAGCAGGAGCATGTAACCACCTCTTAATTGCTGTTGTTCCCAGATCTACCCTGACCTGGTGTGGTAGTACTTGTTAGGTTCCCAGCTACAAGCAAATAGTTAACCCCAGAACTGGGGTCAGAACACTATGAAAGTATAGGTTTTTATAGTAAAAATACAAGCAATACATTTTTGAAAAAAAAATTATTACTAGCAATACACTTTTGGAAAAAAAATATTACCGACAATAAAAAAATTGTCTGCATTAAATAACCCACTGAGGTTGATATGTCATAAAACAAACCAAATCAAACACTTAACAGACCACAGTAAAGAATAAACATGAGTTTTATATGCACTGGAAATCCAAACAAAACTGCATGACTTATATTATTGCAATATGTGTTTTACTGTGATGCTCTAGAAATAAAAAAAAAAAATAAAAAAACATACAATACCTCCAAGGTATGCCTAAAGTATTTATTTTGTAAATCCACAGAAAGCAAAGTATAGTGAGATTTCTTTTAAAGTGATTTTGCAAAAAACTGGATATTCAGTCATTCTATTGGTCATACAATTTTAAGTACAAAAGAAGAGAGGTGCTGTTTCATGGTATGGATCTCCAGTCTCAAGCCTTCTTTGAAAATTGTGGAAAGTGAAACCATTGATAAGATGGGACCAATGGAGTGTAAATGTTTCAATTTTAATAACTTTTACAATACGGACTTGTAGTGAAGAAAATGGCGACTTACATTGTCAAACCAAGTGACAGTGTGTCGCATGTATCCCATGTAGGAAAAGGAAGAAAAAGCGAACATGACTCTTGTTTAAAAATGAGAATGTCATGTAAACTTTTGGTCACCTCAACCAATCACTGACTTCTTGACCTAGATATAAACAAGTGTTGCATGTGACTAGGGAATGGGTTTTACGAGTCATTACATGGCATGAAGAAAGATTTCTTGAGATGTGCAGTGGCTGTATTGAATTTTATCCCCTCAAAATTCTGCTACAAGACAAAAAGAAAATATTTCATGCCTGCCTATATACATTAAGTAAATGACTGAATAACAATTGGAAATGAATAATTATTCTAGTAATATTCTTTTGTTATGAGTTACTTAGTTATTTGTTGAGCCAGTCAAGAAATGAGAAAAACTTCAGTTTCTTAATTGTATTCCCAACTTTTCTCCATTCTTTGTTTTTCAGACTAATTTAGGAGATAAAATGAGAGCGAGAGAGAGAGATCACTAAAGGAGTAGTAACATGTGATCTGAATATTGCATAAGGTATGAAACTGACAGACACCATGCTATGTTGATTTCTGCACCCAAAACATTCATCTCCAATATTCAGCTCTCTGCCTCCATAAACATAGTGAACATTAAAACAAATTTATATATTGTTTAAAAATCACATTAAGGCAGGAAACTGACAGTCATTATACGATGTTGATTCCTATACTTACACTATTTCCCTCAGCTGATCAATGTAATACACACTGTTTAAAATAAAAATTGGGCATCTATTTCAAATATGAGTATCCACTATAAGAACATGTGAAGTAATCCATTAAGTTTTTGAAAATTGCTTTGTTTATATTTCAGATACAAAACTAAGAAGATATGGGCTTTTGAGAAAAACTAATTTCAGTGAAGATGATGTACTTTACTTAAATAAAAATAAAAAAAAATAGAGCCTTGCTTAAATGTGGCATTCATTGTAGATGAGCAATACAGCACACCAGATCAAATAGTGGTTTCTCCTACAAAGAAGGAAGCAGGTTCAATCCTTTCACTAAGATTTCTTGAATAGACTGACATACACTGGTTAATAAATAAAAAATGGGGTATCTATTTCAAATGTGAAGTGTCCATTATAATAACCTTGAACAAATATGTATATGCCAGAAATACTGTCAGTAGAAGTCTGAAAGAAAAGACATTTAAGGCAAGCAGCCTTTACCATAAAGTGCTCCATATCAGAAATAGAGCATTATGATGATTAATACAAATAAAATTTCTCGCTTATCTGATTGATGATATATTCAACACCTACACCCTAGATTTCCATAAATAAACTGTAATATATATATATATATATATATATATAAGATAATAAGAAAGAACAGTAAGATTTGTAATTATTTTCTATTTTTAAAAAAACAGTGCTCAATACAAAAACAGTAGAGCATAATATTATGATTATTTTCTATTTTAAAAATAGGGTTTCATCGCTACACAGGAATTAGCATCTTTCAAAACAGAAACTAAAATTTTAAATTATTATAAAATTAAATTTAAAATCCATACCTCCATTCCATTCTTAAGCTATTTTATCTTATTCTATCCCGCTTGCTCTCTATCTGCCCAGTGAATATTAGATTTTCCAAGCCCCCCCTCCCTTATTATATGCCCCAGAAACCCCAACTGTATCTTCCTGATGTTAAGTTATAAAGGTCCTTTTTGTTTCCATTTTCTCCAAAACATTGTCACTGCTTGCATGTTCAGTCCATGTTATTCCTAGCAACCTTCTGTAAAATCACATTTTTCTTACTTCAAGTTTTTTCTTCATCTGTGAGAAGAATGTCCAGCATTCTCTGCCATATAGAAGGACTGATATTACGTAACAGTTCAGTACTGTCATTAACATTACTAATTTTAGAAGCAATTTAATCTCTTCTTCATGTCTTTGTGTTATTTTCAACTATTTTTCTAATCTTGGTTGACATAAGTGTTATTCCTACATTCGGAGAAATTTCCACTCATATTTGCTATATCAGCAATACAAAAGAATTTTATATTTACAACTCCTGTCTTCTTTTCTTTTCATGGTCATATCACATTGAAAAAACAGTTCCTGTACAATCACCAAAGTTATTTTTCAAAAATTTCCAAAAATCACTTGAGAATGAAATGAAGCTATGGATTTTAAATTTAATTTTATTATTAAATTTAAAATTTTAGTTTTTGTTTTAAAACATGGTAATTCCCATGTATCAATGAAACTATATTTTTAAAATAGAAAATAATTATCATATATATATATATATATATATATATATATATATATATATATATATATGGTGAACTCTCCCATTGTATTCGACGTATAAGGGTCATTAGCTCAGTTCCTAGGAACTGACAGACAAAACACCACCACATATGATTTGATTATAGTGGTGAAGGCTTTGTGCAGAACCAACCACACTTTTTGAAGGGCCGAATACAGAGACCTGATGCCGCAATGTCCCCAAATGACCCTCCACAAATTTTGAATTCAGAATTGTCCTTCTCCTAGACTAGTTACCATCCAAGGCTATAGAACCCAGTCTGTCCTGCTATTTACCCATGGCTAAAGGGAGAGGAAATGGATTAATACCTTTCCCAAGGGTATTAGCACATAAGTGAATGTAATGGATTCAACTAAAATTCGAATTCAGTTCACCGATTCCTCAATTTGAGCTGCTATCCACTATTTCACTGTGCCTCTTATAAATGAGTAGCAACACTGTGTAATTATATATATATATATAACAGTGTACACATTGACATCACAATTAGCATCAATGGCAACAAATCAGAGATGACCCAGTTAATCAAATAGCATAGGCTGCTCATTCCCATAAATGTTCAAACAAATATTAGTCAAGATTTTATTAAAAGAGAAAAAATATAGTAATTGCTTTTCAGGAAGTGACACTATCAAGATAAGAAAAATATGAAAAGAAAAGAAAGCCAATATTTGGAAAACAAAGAGCCATAGCTGTTCAAAGGTTTTCAAGAAATCCACTTACATCACTGCCTTGGGAAAAAAGGGAAAAAAATGTGTCTATCCCAAATGTCTTTCTTTACTAAATGACTTAAATCTTGCCAATCTAGTGACACCGACTTCCTGTACACTAAAGGGAGAGTGTAAAGGATTTTGCTGAGAAAAGGAAGAAATTAAGTGACATCAGAATGACTAAATAAGCTGGGAAAAGAGAAGAGTGATAAAAAATAAAAAAAAATATCTGTTAATAGGGAGGAATACAAACAAAAAGTCTAGTATGTTAATGCTTCACTGACATTAAATGGTGGTGGGATTAAATATTTTTTAGGAATGGGTTCGCACTACCCAAATTTTTTGTTTATGAAATTAGGAACTCATTCTCTTACTTTCTGTTTTTTAATTATTTATTTTATTTATTTATTTATTCTTTTTTTTTACACCTATATTTTTTAGGAATGGGTTCACTCTTTTACATCCAAAATTATTGATTATGAAATTAGAATTGGATCTCTTTTTTTATTCATTTAATTTGATTTATATATATATATATATATATATATATATATATATATATATATATATATATATTTTTTTTTTTACACCTATATTTTTTGGAATGGGTTCACTCTTTTTACATCCAAAATTTTTGTTTATGAAATTAGGAATTGGATCTCTCTTTTTTATTCATTTAATAATTGATTTATATATATACATATATATATATATATATATATATTTTTTTTTTTTTTTTTTACACCCTATACTTTTAGGAATGGGTTCACTCTTTTACATCCCAAATTTTCTGTTTATGAAATTACGAACTGCTTCTCTATCTCTCCTTGTATTTATTTATTTATATTTTTTTTTTAAACTCCTAATTTTTTGTTGATGGATAAAAACCAACAAACAAGTAAATAAACCAGTTCTGCAAACTTGTGTAATTTTAGTAAATAGTTTGTATAAACCAACCGCCCCCGAATCCCATCACTTGTATTATCATGACAACATCAAGTTTTAGATGTTTGTATCAGGAAATAAGAAATAAGTGTATAAAAAATTGTTTTTTTATTATCTATACCCTTGAAAATAATCATTCTTCTTCTTCTTCCATGCGCTGTACCCCTTTGGAACATTGGTGATAACAGCTCTCCACAATTACCTGTCCTTTGTAGCACTTAGGAAATTTTGTCTTTTTGTTATCTCTCCTAAAACCTGTTCTGCCATCCATTTACTCTAACTTGCTTAAGTTATGCATTATTTTTCTCTGTCCTTTTTGTGTTCAATACGTTCCATGAGTATCAAATTTTTCTAATTTCGGGCTATGCCAATTATCAGTTTATAATAAACTCTTCTTATTATCAGCAGGGGCCATCAACCGAAAGGAGATGGCCTATATTTTTTATAATCTTTTAATAAACTTTGTCTTTCTGTTATTTCTTCTAAGCCCTATTCTGCCATCCATTCACTCAAGCTCATGTTATGTATTGTTTTCCTGTATCCCGCTTGCTCTCTATCTGCCCAGTGAATATTAGATTTTCCAAGCCCCCCTCCCTTATTATATGCCCCAGAAACCCTAACTGTATCTTCCTGATGTTAAGTTATAAAGGTCCTTTTTGTTTCCATTTTCTCCAAAACATTGTCACTGTTTGCATGTTCAGTCCATGTTATTCCTAGCAACCTTCTGTAAAATCACATTTTTCTTACTTCAAGTTTCTTCTTCATCTGTGAGAAGAATGTCCAGCATTCACTGCCATATAGAAGGACTGATATTACGTAACAGTTCAGTACTGTCATTAACATTACTAATTTTAGAAGCAATTTAATCTCTTCTTCATATCTTTGTGTTATTTTCAACTATTTTTCTAATCTTGGTTGACATAAGTGTTATTCCTACATTCAGAGAAATTTCCACTCATATTTGCTATATCAGCAATACAAAAGAATTTTATATTTACAACTCCTGTCTTCTTTTCTTTTCATGGTCATATCACATTGAAAAAACAGTTCCTATACAATCACCAAAGTTAAACAATGTCAAACCCGGTCAGTACCTAGATGGGTGACCACTTGAGAATACCAGGTGCTGTAAGCTTTGATGTGTGGGTGGTGTAATGGATAATAGCGCAAAACATATATTTTCATATAGTGCTCAATATAAAAAATATTAAAGTAATATTAAAAATAGAGCATTGGTAATTGAAAAATTGGAAATAAACTCATTCAAACAACGAACACCTTGAAGAAAGAATAATTCCAAGAAACTTCGAAGTCGGGGAAACAACATCAAAAAATCGATATTTACAGTCAAGTAATTTTTTCTATATATAATATTATTCATGCTCTATTTTTAATATTACTTTATTATTAAATTTTAACTTGGATATATATATATATATATATATATTAAGTTTACAATGGAGATTGAAAAGGATAGATCTCTCCCTTTTTTGGATGTCCTTGTTGAACGCAAGGATGGGGCTTTCATCACTAATGTTTTTCATAAGCCCACATTCACTGGACTTTTTATGAGCTGGAACTCGTTTGTTCCTAAGTCTCGCAAAATTAGTCTGATTTCGACTTTGGTCCATTGTGCTGTTATGATTTGTTCCAATTCCAGTTGGGTTCATTATATTCACTTACATGCAAATACCCTTAGTAAAGGTATGAATCCACTTTTCTCCACATCTATAGGTTAATTGGTAAGATTTGTATCACTAAATCATTATCTCAAAAAAAAAAAAAAAAAAAAAAAAAAAAAAAGAAATCCTTACAATCTGAAAATATTTCCTTGCTTTATATAACTGTAATGGTTTGAGAAGTTGTAGAAAATGAACCAATCAATTTTCTTTTCCCCTCACCAGCAGTACTGTTGTTTTGTTTGTTCTTCCATGCTATCACGCTAGGTTATATATATATGGCACAAATATACTTGACAGAATAAAACAGACATACTTGTATTTAACAGATCAATAATCCTGTCTTCAAAGTATTCAGAAGCTGGAAACTGGAGTCCTAATTCAAGCCAAATGACAGGAATTGATGAATCTTGTATCTAAAAAAAGAAAAGTCTTTCTTAATGTATAATTGGGGATCAGTTATAAATAAAATAAGCATATAAATTATGTACATAGGGACCTAGAAAGTAATAAAAATAAAAAAAAATTGTTAATTTTTTTTTAAAAAGATAAAATCCACAATTTTTTTTTAATAATCTAATAATTTTCAAAACTTGTAGTAATTGTTAAATATTTTTGTAGTACAGTAAATGGATATACAAGTAGTGTAATGATTAGCGGTTTAGAATGAAAAGTTAACAAAGTTTTCTTTTCTTTTTTTTTTTTTTTTTTTAAATCAATTCATCCAAAGCAAGTCCATTAATGCCACTAAGACACAAAGGGCTATTCAGAATGAGGGAGAATGAAAAATACTCTAGAAAGAATCATAAACCCTAAAGAGGAAAGAAGGGATAAACCTCTACTCCTGTTCAAAACACTGGGGAGGAGTGTGAACTGGACAATAGGCAAACCTATCTATTCCTATAAAAAAGTGGGTTGAAATACCTATTGGGTTTGTTACATTCACTTTTGCACAAATACCCTGCAGAAAGATATGAATCCATCTCTGCTACCCTCATCTATGGGTTAAATAGCAAACCAAACTGGGCTCTCTAGCCATGGTTGGAAACCAGTTTAGGAGAAGGACAAATCTAAATTAAAAACAAGTTGGTCAACCTAGTGACCTGCATACTATATAGCCATTGAAAAGATTATAAAATTCATAACTGTGGTATGATTTGTGAATTATGACCCCAACTAGAGTTGATGAAGTAGGTAGGTAGTGTCTGTAATATTTTCACTTTGACAATGGATGCTTAATTCCCTCAACATAAATAAAAATGATAAAAGACAATAGAGTATTGTTTAAGTTCATTCACCAAGTTATGAAATTATACAAAACTATTTCTAACTGAAGTTGAACTTTAAATATTGACCTTTTAAAGTTCAAACTAGGAATGTTATAAAAATGATGAAAATGTAAAAAATATTTGAACTCAAATATTTAATATTTAAATATTTTAAAAATGTTATCCATAAATATCTTAAAAAACAAAATATTTAAACCAAAAAACTCAAGCAGCATTTGAAAAAAAATGTTAATCATTTTAAGACTGTCATGCGACATTTGTTAGGATACAAATGTCTGCCATAATGTAACAATTATTGTCTTAATAGATTCCTTCTGACTGAACTTGACAAGAAAAGAACAAAAATGAAAGAGGTGGTGAATATTTCTAAGTTCAACATTCATTATATCCCTTTTCTAATATTTTAATGCTTTAAGTCTGTATAGTAATTGGCTATGGTTAAGTGTAATTAGCAAAATGCTCAACAGAATTGACAAAATTTCCAATAAACATTAAGAAGAGGAAAAAAAATAACAGAAGAAAATAATAGTAAACAAACAATATATATGCAAGACAAAGCAACAGTAACAAGGGGAAAAAGTTCACAAAGTAAGAGTGGTATTCACATACAAAAGTGATACAGTCAAGTGATTGTAGTGTTCTGGCTTCAGTTCAAGAAAGAACAAAAAACAATATGGCAGATAAAACCAAGAATTGATCCAATTTTATTGGTTAGGAATAAATCCCAGCATGCCTCTATAGGATATGTCAATAAATTTGGGGAGGGGCATGTTCTTAGCAATAATTCCCAGATGGTTGAAACCAACAAAGTCACTTCTTCAAATACACCAATTATGATTTTGTAGCTTTCCATCATGTCAGAGATGAGTGTTGCACATAGTCCAATGGCAGGATTTCAGACATTGATTTTTAAGGGATTTTTTTTCATCAATTGAAGAGAATCAACTTATCTCCACTGCCTACCAATTTGGCATTGTACTAAGTTATTAGAGTCTATATTAAGAGCTTTATAACTACTATAAAGGAAGCTTTTAGTAAAATTACAATTTCAACCATTACAGTGTTTTTTCATATCATATAGAATTTTAGTTGATTGATTTTGCTTGCTGGCATATCAACCTCTATGGATTATTTAATGCCTAAATCTAAATATTTTATTTTTTAGTTTTTAATTGTCAACTACAGATAAAATGTACTGTTGGGCATTTTATTATAGGTATTGTTGGTAACTTTTTTTTTTTTTATAGAAAAATGTATTTTTATACTTTCATCATGTTTTTGTATTTGTTTGGGAGTTTACTATTTGCCCATAGCTGGAACTCTAACAGGTGCTACCACACCAGGTTAGGGGGGCCTGGGAACAACAGTAATTAAGAGGCCAATATAGAATTCATATGATTTATGATACTTTTTTTCAGAAAGTTTGGGAAGGAATTTGAGACTACAATTTTTCTAAAAAAATGTTTTTGGAGTCAACTAATTTTATATAATTTCACTCTTGTCATGGTGATAAAGAAATTTCTCTTTCTTTAGTTACAAGGCATCATATATTAGTTTCTTTAGTTACAAGGCATCATATATCAGTAGAGTTTAACAATATAGGTATTTTGAATACACACATTTAAGTAATGAGCAATTATAATAATGGCAATGTAAGGACTTCTTTTTTTTTAAAAAAAAAAAACTTTCCCCCAAAGCTTATTTTATCCACACAACTAAAGACTGACTCCATTATATTATTAATATTATCATTATATATTAGGACTTATCACGTATCAAAAGCATTTTCATTTTTTATAGACCTTTAATCTTTTATTTCACGTATACATTTAAGGCATGATGCCATTATATTAAATATTATTTGAATTAATTCACCCCAAGCAAGGTGATAATGCAGAAGTGCAAGATAAGGAAAAGACTTCAAAAGGAATCAAAAATCCAATCCTAAACAGGAAACAAGGGATAAACATCTACTCCCATTCAAAAGAATGGGGAGGGAGGGATATATATATATATATATATATATATATATAAATAAAGGAACATAGAAGTCAACACTTAGAGGTGACAGTGTTTCATGCTAGATGCAATTGCCACGTGGCCTGACAATTGCATCTAGCATGAAACAGACTGTCACCTCTAAGTGTTGACTTCTATGTTCACTTTTATATTTACACACGCTCTATCTCTGATATTGAGCACTTTATCCCATAAATATAACACATCTTAAGACTATATTTCTTTATATATATATATATATATATATAAAGAAACTAAATGAAATCAGCTAGATTATATACCCAAAACATATATTTAAAAAATAAAAAAAAATAAAATTTAAATTTAAAATTCTCAGCATCCTCTTTCCATGCACATATGTAATCACATCAATATCATTTTAGTCTGATGAAGTCCTAAAATATGAAACCTGTCACACAAAAAACATTTCCATTTTGTCATAGTTTTTTTGTTCCTTAAAGTAATGTTTAATAGAAGATTCATTTAAAGAAGCTTACCTGAATGTCTGGCTGAGACAACGGATACAACAATGGAAATAAAGATAAACCAATACCAATAAGAATACCGTACTGAAATAGAAAAAAAAGAGTCAGACAATTGGTCAAAAATACATTTTCAACTAATCAAATAAAAGTGTACAGTATTTATTTTAACCAATAGATTGTGCATTATTTTTTTTATAATGATCCCATTTCTGCATATTTGTATTATTTTTTTTAATCATTTCATCCCAAGCAAGGGTATAATGCCACTAAGATGAAAGGGGTTAGTGGGAGTGAAAGAGAAGGAGTCCATTGAATACTGCTGCCACATTTGGCCTGGTTCTTCTGCTATGTATTTAGAGATTCTTGATAAACTAGAAAGACGAATCTGCAATGTTACTGATCCTGGCATCTTGGATTCACCACCATAATGTCAGCTTCCCTGTACCTTTTCTATAAATATTTTCATGGTAATTGTTTTGATGGGCTTTCCTCTTTTGTTTAGTTTCTTGTATATAAATTGTAAATATTCATTCGAGTTTTATTTTTTTTAATGGTGTTATCGTTATTCATCCCCCTCCCAAGACAAATTGCACATATGGGAACTAATCATGACTACAGAGACTTTGAGGTATTATGGTGACTGTAATAAAAATGGTAAGAAAGAATGGTGGTGTAAGGGATACTGTTGGTATGCTTGGGTCAATAATTGTGGCTTGCTAAGTTTAAGACAGATTGAAGACTAGCCTTCTCCTATACCCCTTTCTGGCCTTGTGCCACATTTTTGTATTATTCAAAATAAATATTGCTTTCCTCTTTGGTAACTACACTTTACAAATTTAAACACAGTACTAGATTGGCAGCTAGGTCTCATCATTTTACAGTTGAAATGGCTAAATGTAACCATAAGTTCTATGCTAACAGTTTCTTCTCTTGTGCTTCTTGCTTGTCAAAGTCTCTTCCAGCCTCTTGCTTTTCAGTCAAGTTTTATCTTTCAAAAATTTAAATGCAATGTCAGTTGTTATCTTTTATCTTAATTCCTGTTCTTTTATTGTCTTCTCTCTTTAATAATGTTTTTCATTTTCTTATATTCTTTCACATTCAATAACCCTTTGTATCTTAGTGGCTTTATTACTTTGCTTGGGGTGAAATGATTAAAAAAAAGATGTAAGTAAAATAAGTAAATGTAAATTATTGTTAGACTTGAATAGACTTACCTCTACACCCAATGCAAAGGAACCGATCAGTGTGAGGATATAAATAAAGAAGTCGACCTCTGAAAGATGAACATTTATCTTTCATCAATAAAAAAATTTAAAATATGAAATCAAAAGCCACAAAATTATTTCCAATAAAATCTAAGGAAACCATAAACACTGTTAAATATACTGTATATTTCCATTTCTAAGACAACCTTTAAATCCCAAAAATCACCCTAAAAAATCGAAGGGTCATCCTATATTATAATCCTAAAAAAGAAACCTTAAATTCTGAGTGATGTCTGCCAGTAGGCTAACCCTTGGCCTCGGTACAATAACCAATAACGTACATGAAAAGATTCACATTATAAAATAAACTGATAATAAAAGTAATAAAACCACTTCCTCCTTATATATTACTGGCATAGTTTCATAATAAATTGCCTATTTGAAGAATAATTCAATGTCAATGAAATCAACTTGTATCCATGCAAGCTCAGCTGAGAAAATATAAACATTGATTTATGATTATATTCACAGCAACTTTTATTTTTCGCTAAACTTTCAATAGTCATCATGGTAATGTGAATTATGGCAGTAATAACATTTAGGATTGTAACATCCCCTTGCAACAGGGTCATATCCTTGGCCACTGGTACCAAATAATATAACACCTTTTGCCACTGCCTACACCCAGTGGTGTAACCATGTTTAGTGGTCTGGTCCTCAGCATCTTAGGTTGACACTTTAATAACGGGCTAACTCTGCACTGACGGTGGTCCAAGATTGAATATCATTGTAGTCTTCCAGCACTTGTCAAGCTGTGGCAGTTGCTATATTAATGAAAAAATATCTTCACAATGAAAAAATAAAATGAGATTCATAGGGTTAGTCTTCAATTGGTTTATATAGCTCTTGGTACAACAAAAATTAACCCTTCTTGTATCAATCTCTCTAGTGACACTGGGCTTGAACCCACCCTTCCAAAAGTTTAGACAGAGTCTTGGAATCAAGAATTCTGGTTGGCAGCTGGCATGAATTTCAGAGGCACTCAATGTAGGATCTCAGCCCAAAGTTTGAGCTACCCAAAGTCATTTGCTTATAAGCACTTCAGTACAAAACTGGTGTGGTCAAAGGGTTCTAGGGGTTCATTGATTCTTTAATTTTCATTAATTCAAATAAGGTTTTTCTTTGTTCCCTATTTCTGTTTTCTTAATTAATTTTCTAAATTTGGAGAATTATCCACCTTCTTTTGAAGTAGTCATAGGGATTGCTTCTCCTTTAATTCCAAACTCCTCTACTTCACAACTTGCACCACTACTTTGCAGAGGTGGGGCTAAATTCTGCCCCCTTCCGCCCTCCTTCTTGGTATCCAACCTCAGCCCACTTTCCAGTGCATGCATAACTGTCCTTGTGACAAATCTAATTTTTAAAATGTGTAGGAGAAGGGGTGGAGTTCCATTCCAGCCATAATTTTAATTCTTCAAATCTTTTCCATTTTCCTGGAACCATCTCTGTCCAACGAAGATACAAACCAGACCATCTCTGACAGAATTTGTTTTCATAACTCAAGTTTTAATCATACAGTACATCTGACCTGTTAAAAAAAATTTATTCTTATTTCAACCTTGTGATAGATAAAAATTATTTCCTAAATCTGTTTTCATCAATAAAAATATATTTGTTTACCTAAATTCTTAACAAAGAGAGTCTGTTTTCCATCCCTGGCAAACCACATCATCTTCTTGGCATGACATGATTGATTTTACATAACTTCAACCCTAAGAAAAAGGGTTCATTCTGTTTTCATTAAGAAAAATATGTGTTTCTCTAATTTCTCAAAGGGATAAAGCCATCTTTCCAAATCTGTTTTTGTCCACATGCCAGACTCTCAACAGATAAGAAAAATAAACTTTTAGGAGAGAAGAAATCCAGACATCCCATTCTCACCGAGGAAAATGTCTCTACTTTCTCTCTCAATCTTCCAGCCTAAATTACATTTTGGTTAACCTTTTTCTTTTCCAGCTTAGAATTAATGTTTAACAACTTCACAGTGTCACAGGATAACATAATATTAATTTCTTATTAAAAATTCATTATTGTCGATGAAGTATATGTAAATGGCCATTTGTACACCAGGCTGTTTGTAACTGTTTAGATATAGAAAAAGAATCAGTATTCACAAGAGATCACATGATGAAATGTAAACAAAACAATGATTTCCCTTTTAGGAGACATTTGTAGGTAAAACATGATATAGAATTGGTTTTGTTATTTTGTTTATTTTGAATTTCTTATGATACAGTAAGTAATAACATTTCCAATAACATCATCTTTATATAATAAATAAGTAGTTGTCTTATACTACAGGTATAGGATAAATTCATAAAAATTTGCTATATTTTTTGACCTCGTCTTATCTTAGATAAGCTCAAATATTTAACAATGCAATAGGGGAACTTCTACTGCTATTTTATTGTTGTAGAACTTAACATGAGCTTATTCAATCATTAACTGAAGAATTAAGATTCATCAGAAAATTCAAATAGGAAAAATCGGAGAAATTTTCTAGTATCAAATAAAATTTCAGTAAGTCATTTATTTGCTACCCAAAAAACAAACAAAAGAAAGCACATAACACAAAAAAACCCAAAAAACCTTATTATTTCTTCCCAAATTTGTCTTATGTGTCATACATGAGTAAACAAAATAAAATAGTTAATTTGCATTATTTACATTCGGACTAGTGTCCAAATCTTTGTTGTTGTTATCACAATCTTTCAGCCGTTGTGCTCGCCAGCCCTCATCAGGTGTATATTGATCTGAATAACTTCCATGAAATTCCAAACGGAACTCTTTATTTAATCCACCACCCAGGTCTAGGGATGATTAGGGCAGTGGAATGAGAACAGTCTACCCTCATAGATTAAATAAAGAGTTCAGTTTGGAATACCCTGTAAGTTACCTGGATCGATATATACACCTGATGAAGGCCAGAGGGTCAATGGTTGAAACATGTAAAACAATGAAGACGAGGACATTAGTCTGAATTTAAATAGCATAAATAATAATTCCTCATCACAGAAATTCAGACAGGGATAATTTACATTTACTTACTCTGTATATTCCACAATCTTTGTATAATTTTAAAGTCGACCATCTGAAGGACTGCACTCATGATAATAGCTGCTAAAGCTGCATTTGGAATATACTTGAATGCAGGTGTAAGAAGAATTAAAGCGATAATAACCACAGTACCTGTAAAAAATAAAAGTAAATAGAAATAAATAAAGATTGAATCAGGTTATTATGGTTTAATGGTCAGACCCCTGGACATTACCATAATTAATTATTATTGAAGTCATTCAAGTATATTTTTGCCAATTTTACCAATGTGATACTGGCAGCAAACAGCATGCATGTGCATAGGGAACAAGTTCAGTGAATATACAAAAATAGAAAGAGGTGTAAGGCAAGGATGCATCTTTTCACCCAACCTCTTCAACTTATACAGCGAGACAATTCTGAGAGAATTGGAAACCCTACCAGGATTTAGCATTGGCAACCACAATATTAACAACATAAGATATGCAGATGACACAGTACTGATAGCAGACACAGAAAAGAAATTACAAAATCTCCTACAGAAGGTAGCGATGGAGAGTGAGAAGAAAGGACTAAGCATAAACTACAAGAAGACAGAATGCATGGTCATCAGTAAGAGGATGAGCCTGAAATTTGATTGGCAAGTTGGGAACACTAGAATCAAGCAGACATGGAAGTTTAAATATCTGGGAAGCGTTTTGACAGAGGATAATAAGTGCAACACTGAGATCCGTAGGTGTATTAGGATGGCCAAGGATGTATTCCAAAACCTGGGCAGAGTATTACGAGACAGGAGGGTTTCTTTGGTAACAAAGAAAAGAATACTGAGCTATTACATGACATCTTTCCTTCTTTACGGCAGCAAATGTTAGATGATTTTCTCAAAAATGAAGAGACTCGAGGCGACGGAGATGTGGTTCTTTAGAAGGATGCTAAGGGTATCATGCACTGAGTGTGAGCAACGATGAGGTCTTAGAAATGATACAAACATGGAGGAGGCTTATACTTAATATCAGGAAGAGGCAGCTGAAGTTTCTGGGACACATAATGAGGAAGGAGGGCCTGGAGAATCTGATGCTCAAGGGTCAAATAGAAGGAAAGAGACACAAGGGAAGACAATACATGACATACCTGGTAGGCTTAAGCAAGTGGATGACAGAAAGTGGTCTTGGGGAGGAAGCAGAGGGAAGGAACTTGTTGAGAGCTGCAACTGATAGGAGGAAGTGAAAGGACATAGCACATAAAAAGAAAGACTGAATCGGTATTGAGGATTGTTTAGGAAATTTGCCTTGTGGTCTTTAACTGTGATAACTTGTTGTTTGTGGAATTTGTAGATCCTATCATCAATTTTTAATTCAGTAGCTATTTTCTTGGCTTCACTATTGATATTATTTTCCCAGTTGTTGGGTGTCTTTTTATAAAACTCATTAACTTCCTCGTTAATAGCTTTATGGTACATAACCGCATCAATTTTGTAATGGTTACCTGTCTTATCTGCTTGGATAATTATTTTGTCAGATTTTTTGATCATAAAAACATCCTTTAGCATTTTTTGCTATAGATCATTGATAGTTTTAGTGAATTTAATTTTGTCTATTACTGAGAATAGATCTTTTGCAAGGTCCAATAATAGATTGTTGCATGGTCGTGTTATTTGGGACTTAAATTCATAGCTCAGCATCTTTTAAGTTGTGATATTCGTTCTTGAAAGAAGAAGAGTTTCCACCTCATTCTTTTCATGATGCTCTTGATCTTGTGTAAAAGGGTCAGCTTAAATGATCTTTTGTTTTATAATATATGTTTTTGTTTTAGATTTATTATCTGACTGTAAACATTTTTTGTGCTTTTTGTTTGTATTTATTTTCTGAAATGAGACTTCTAGACTTTTTCCACATAAGTTTTATATAAACATTTTAGAAAGCTTTGGAAAATTTTTTAATATATTTTGAAAATTAATGGCAGTAATGATTTTAGACAACTGATACAGACTATGGCCGCCAACAATGAATCCTGGTAAGATTTCTAATTTTCTCAGAATATAGGTATATTAGGTATAGGTATAAAAATAGGTAGAATAAATGCAATGAGAAGATACAGCCTTGTTTTTTCTTACACTCCTTTCTATTTTTGTACATCTGCTGAACTCCTTTTATATTTGTATGCAGGCAGTTTGCTGCCAGTATAGATTCTTGATTATTCTAATATCTTTCCTGAATATCTCAAGATTGTTGAGCAGCTGTAACAGATCTTTGTGGTATACTTTATTGAACACCTTTGCTTAATCTATCAAACACATGTCCGCTTACTTCTGCATTTCTGAGCATAAATATTGTCTTATAAGGGTTTTATTTTTTTTAATTTGGTATTTGTGATTTTGTACCACCAGTTCTTCTATGTGCCATGTCCATTCAAGATATAGGCAATCATGGCTCTTCACAACTTCGTATTTCCTGTGGCTCTTAGTAGTTTCAGTACCAGTTAGCACCACAAATTGTTGTTGGTTGAGATGAAGTTTGGGAGGCAAGATTTCAATAATATGGCAATGCTAAAATGAAAACAGACTTTTGTTGTCCTTTATAAGCAGTATAGGGAGTTGTGAAGAGCCATGATTTTTCACATCCTGAAGAGGCACAGCATACAGAAGAAAATAGTTTTTTTTGAACTAGTATACAAGGTGACAAATAAATTATTCTGAAGAAGATAATGGAAATCAAAATAATAGAAAATTAAAAACAAAATTTTATATACAGAAAAACATTAATCTATACTTCTGAGATGAGTTATTGTAACTATTTACACTATTTACATCATTTGGAGTGTTGTCTTCATCTTTATTGCCATATTCACAATGTTTCGGCCGTTCTACGCTCCTGCCTTCTTCAGCAACTTTCTCTATTTCTGAGATGAGGTATTGTAACTATTTTACACTATTTACATCATTTGGAGTGTTGTCTTCATCTTTATTGCCATATTCACAATGTTTCGGCCGTTCTACGCTCCTGCCTTCTTCAGCAACTTTCTCTATTTCTGAGATGAGGTATTGTAACTATTTACACTATTTACATCATTTGGAGTGTTGTCTTCATCTTTATTGCCATATTCACAATGTTTCGGCCGTTCTACGCTCCTGCCTTCTTCAGCAACTTTCTCTATTTCTGAGATGAGGTATTGTAACTATTTACACTATTTACATCATTTGGAGTGTTGTCTTCATCTTTATTGCCATATTCACAATGTTTCGGCCGTTCTACGCTCCTGCCTTCTTCAGCAACTTTCTCTATTTCTGAGATGAGGTATTGTAACTATTTACACTATTTACATCATTTGGAGTGTTGTCTTCATCTTTATTGCCATATTCACAATGTTTCGTCTGTTCTACGCTCCTGCCTTCTTCAGCATCTTTCTCTATTTCTGAGATAAGGTATTGTAACTATTTACACTATTTACATTGGTCATCTTTACTGCCATATTCATAATGTTTCAGCTGTTGTATGCTCCAGTCTTCTTCAGGTGATATTTGTTGTAATTTTGAACTGAACCCTTTATTTAGTCCACAGGGGTAGATTGTTCTAATTCCATGTACCATGCCTTTTGATATCACAGTTTTAGTTAATTCCTCTTGATAACTCTCCAAGTTTTTGTTCTCTCTACTGAGAACAAGGATTGAAATGACAACACAGTTTTTTTTTTTTTTACAGCAAGGTTCACCCTTTACAAGGCCTGGTGTCCACTTGAAGTAGAGGGTTACATTTGGTGGCTATTTGTGAGTATAGGAGTGGAAGATACTGGTTAATCCTGGCCTTGAACAGGTTAAAATTTTAGTGATCAGAGAAACATCTTGTTGGGAGTCAGTTCCACAGGGCAGTGGTTTGTGGGAAGAAGCTGCTCGAGTGGACCTTACTTCTCACTGATGGAATATGAAAGGAATGTGGATGGTTTGCTACTATATAAGTGGTATGCATTGTTCTTGCTGTGAAGGTTTGCTTTGGTGGGACCAGGGGATATAGTTCATCTGAGCACCTTCCATGAAAGTAGCGGTAGAGTAGTGAGAGGCTTGCCACATCTGGGCTGTAGAAGAAGGGTTGAAGGGTGGGGTCACACACAAGGGCTTGGAGACTCTTTTGGGTTAAAGTCACTTTTGGATCAATTAACCAGGCATAGCACATGGAATTAGATCAACCAACCCCCATGGACTAAATAAATGGTTTGGTTCAAAATTCCAACAAATTTCACCTGAAGAAGGCCAGAGCATACAGAAATCATCTTCATTTTTCCTGGTCAAAAGTCATTGAACACCACTTGAAAACACCCACACTTTATGGATTACCAGAAATCCTGATGAGACCCACCAGGAATAAGCAGCACCCCACATAAACTAACCAGCAAACTAACCAAAATCTTAACCCTAATTCTTCGTACAATTAGCTCCTTGCATATAAAAAAACTCAGGTGATCTTTTAAATAAATTAAAAAACATAGACCTCAAAAATAAATATGACTAGTTTAAATATAAAAATTATATATATATAAACATTACAAACATTATTATAGTGGATATTTTTACTTGATATAGATGCCCCATTTTTTTATTCTTATTTCAAACAATGTATCTACTGGTATGTACATTTTAAAAATCTCAATAAGGAATAGATATAATACACACCGTTTAAAGTAAAAATCAATAATGGAGCATCTATTTCAAATACAAGTATCCATTATAATAATGTTAGAAGTAATAAAAATGTGAGATTAAAATTAATCCATTAATTCCCTATATATATATATATATATATATATATATATATATATATATATATATATAGATAGATAGATAATATTAGTGGTCTATATATATATATATATATATATATATATAATTTTCAAGAGGATAGAATCCAGGTAGAGCACAATATCTAAGACAGAGTAACAATATAATATAAAAGGCTTAAACATTAATATTCCATGGTTATAATTTATTACATTGAAATCATAATCATGATCCAGTGTGTGTGTGTGTGTGTGTGTGTGTGTGAGGGGGTTGTTTATTTGTTTGTTTTAGTGATATATTAAGTCCTTATGGGTCATTTAATTAGTAATTTCTTTTACAAAAATGTATTACTGGTAATTTTTTTCAAAAATTTGACTAAAATGTATTGCTGGTATTTTTAAACATTCATAATATTTTGACCCCAGTGTGAGGGTTAATTATTTGTGCACAGTTGGGATCCTAACAAGTGTGTCCACCCTGGGTCAGGATGGACCTGGTAACAACAGCAATTAAGAGGTGGTCGATATTCCTCAAAACCTCCTGATCAGAGGACTTGTTGCCAGGTGTAGTTTATTGTCATAATGAGGATGCATATATATATATATATATATAAAAGTAAAGAAAGATATTGGTATTGCATATGAAGTTCAACTTACCTGTAATAATTCCACCTGCAGGTGTTTTTACACTACTTTGAGAATTAACCGCTGTCCTAAAATAAAGAAAAATTTCCTTGAACATTAAGACAATAATATTTTTGATTACAAGGGGAAAAAAAACTGTTTTATCAATACATATATAAAAGGCAGAATGTGTGTGCGTGTGTTTGTTTATATGTTTGATCAAAACTCCTACATTTTTCAACCAATTTCAACCAAATTTGACACAGTTACTGCTAAGGTTCCTGTGGAGGTTTTGATGGCTGCATCGTAGGTTCCTTCATTTTTGAACCCGGTTTATTTAAAGGTCGTTGTAGTATCCACTTACCATTATGATGACATTTAATTAAAGGTTGTCTTGCTCACCAGATGCTCCCTTATCACTATAGCTGTATTTGCACTTACATATCGACCATGTAACCATATTCAGTTGCAACACAAAACCAATACATGGGAAGGTAGATTCATTTAATTGTCAGTGAAGTTAAGTCATCCACGCAATTCAGGCCTCAGCAAAAAGAAGTGGGATAATAAAAGAATAAAAGCATGCAGAGTTATAATATGCATTCTCAGCTGTACACCATTGGTGTGTTTCTCCCCTTACCATAAGGGCTGCTTTAGGTAACGCTACGTGCACTTCATGCTCACCTCAACTGGCTATTAAAAACTACAAAAAAATTTGTGCCACTTACAAGTACTCACCCGGCACCTTTCTATACTTCAGTTGTGTGGTTCTGTTTGCGGTAGTGGCAGTGTCGTCTTTTGGACAAAAGACGCATCTACTTTTCACGCTATTGCGTTTTACTATGTTGCAACTGACACAGGGCTTCATGTAATGTCTTGCACTCAGGGATAATAAAACCATCCCATCAGAATACAAAGTCATCTGCCACAACTCACCAAAAACTTCCTAAGGCCCATGTTTGTATTGAACTTGACAACTTTTAATTTGAGGTGTCTTAGTAATGGCAAACAGCTGATGCTACCATGGCTGTCCATTGCTTCCTTTTAAGCCTTACAATTTTTTCTTCTGTTGTGCTGATGAATACTGACAACTTGTGTACATTACGTTTTTTACATAGGCGACCATCTGTTCTTCAGCCTTACATGTGTGTACAAAATGAGCATGGCAGTTATGACCTTCCATTCAGAGGAAATTTACTCCTGGGCAATGCCAGGCTTTACTGCTAGTTATAATTATTTTTCTTAATTCTGATTCTTCCTGAACATTTTGTTATTAGTTTATTTTAGTGACAAATTTTACTTTAAAGTTTATAGTCACAATAAAAAGTGTTCCCTACCCACTAGTCAACATGATTTGATGCTCATTCTCTAATCTAAATCATATCATTTTGTATAAAAATCGATCAACTCACAAGCCAATATTTCTTTAAATAAAACTCAAACCCCCAAAAAACAAAATAAACTAACCCCCTCTCCAAAATCATGAAAACAAAATATCTAAAAACAAAAAGTTTAAACAACAAAAATTAAAAATATCTTTGAACTTTTAAACATTTAAAAATAATTTTCCAATAATAATTTAAAATTAAAAAAAAAATAGATAAAAAATCTCAACTTATATTTTTTAGTTCTGCCTGTGAATATCCCATAGCTTACAGTAACACTCTAAAAATATAAATTTAAAAACAGACTTTTGCATATTTGTTATAGAGTAGCTATCCCCCCTTCAGCACTCTACCAGATGGCATGGCTCATAGCTTTAAATAGTCTATGATTAAGGACTTCAACAATTGATTACTAAGTTGATACTAAGCTGATTAATATTCGGACTGATCTTACTTCGTTTGGTTATATAGCATTTGACCCCCCTCTATTCCTTGTTAATTGTTGTGTAACTTATTGTTTTTGTGTTTTTTGTATGTATCCATTAGTACCAGATACTGGTACTGGATAAATATACTAAGCACTCATTCTTCTCTGTGTATCATTCACCTCGATGATGCAACAATATTATCTTATGATCAGCCAATCTCTCCTCTGACCTTGCCCTAACATCTCAAAAAAAAAAAACAAAAAAAAACTGGCAGGTCACATTCAATGCCTCAAAAACCAAACTTGTAGTGATGTCCCATCATCACTAAGTGGACCCAGAATTTTCACAGATTATGAACAGGTGTTCCCTCAGTGAGGTCCTGTGGCTTGAGTGCCTATTGGGACTTAAACTCAGCCCAAGATCACAAGTGAAACTCATACAAGCAATCACTTGCTAAAGATACTTGGAAAATGATAAGTTCCCTGTATTGCTCCTGTAAGTACCTGAGCCCTCTAGCTATCCTCTACCTTTACAAGAGCCAGATCAAGCTGAAAATGGAATACATCTACCATATATGGACAGGAACTTCCCAGTTTTCTCTTTCCAGTCTCAATAGAGTCCAAAAGCATCTCCGCGTCCTTGTGGGTGATCAATTATTTTCCACCCTGCAATTCCTTTCTCAAAGATGAAATGTCGCAGATCTCTTACTGCTCTATTGACATTTCCATGAAAAATGTTCAAACTACATTCCTTGGTTCCACCATTTCTAACCTTCACAGCTAAGATTCACCATGTCACACACATTATAGTAAACCACCCTCATTTCCTTACTATTCCATTGGTTAGATGTAAGTTCAACTCAAGCAGCTTGTTCCCATGAACCACTGCTTTTGGAAATGGGCACTCATGAGGATGCTTCCCCAATCACTACAATCTTAACCTGTTCAAGTCTAGGGTCAACCATTATCCTCCTCACATATCCCCCAAAACTGTACCTCTTACTCTGTAACCCTCTAACTTGAGTGACTCTTGAGCCTTGTACAGGGTGAACAACATTGTTAAAAAAAAAAAAAAGATAACATTTACTATATATAGCTGAGCACAGCACAAGGGCCAATCTTCCAAGTAAGAAAAGTCTTAAGAAAAAAAAAAGTACATTTGTACTCAGGTTTGAACACCAAATCCTGTTGCTACTATAAATGAATAAAATGCATCTTTCTCAACAAAGAAGTAATTTTATTTTCATGGAATAATATGAGGTGTGTACAAAAATTCCAAGTAACCTCTTCTTTCAAAAGTAGACATTGATTGATAGTTGAAGATCCTTTATCTATTTCATTTTTTTCAATTTAAAAAAAAATTACTGGCAGCTTTTGCTGACAGAACTTATGAAGAGAAGGGAAAACTGAAACTTATTTTTCAAGTAAGAAATTATTAAATAACTGACATTGTGTAGCATTCTCCTATCATGGAATGAAGAAACAAATACACATGGCACACATGGAAATAATTGTTTCTTTGCATGATGCATATGAAAAGGAATTTCTTGGAGTTCTTCATTAATTCTAAGAGAATCTGTAAACATATTTTGCTGTATTACCATAAACAGTATAAAACACTTCTTGTCTGAATATTATTAGACAGGGTGTTTTAATCACTAATTTCCACAAGTGGGTGGGTAGATGGCATAGTGCATTACTATTCCAACCATGAGAGCTGGGTTTGAATCTCATTATGGCTAATTTGTCAATTATTTTTCTTGATAATATTGGTGTAGGGAGTTAACCCCAGCATGCTACAATGTTGGAAAGTGATTAAAAACCATACTATGGTTTGATCCAAAACTTGTGAGTGAAACTGGTTAGCTGAAATTGCTCATTTAATTACTTTTTTTTGTTTTTATTGTTGTTTTTTTTCCCCTCTGCCTCCACCCACTGTCTCTCTCTCTCTCTCTCTCTCTCTCTCTCAAAAACCACTAATTGGTTTGGAGGATGTTGGACAAATACAAATACCTGATCAGTAAAAGGGGTTAGTTAGCTAGCCTAGCAACTGGCCATTGTACAAAGAATATGTATTTGGGCAACAATTTTTCAACTGTGCCAGTTTGGTTGCAGGCAAATGAAAGCTCTTTGTTGATTTGTTTAACAGTATATCAACTCCTTATGGGTCGTCTAATATCAAAATTTAATTTTCTTGGGAATATGCTATGTTATTCTGCTTTCACAATTGGATACATGGCAGATGATACTCAGCTTTTGTGCATATACAAGTGTGTGGACATAATTAATTGAGGCGTTGATTGTATTTCATATTTTTTTTTTTAAGTTATATTTTGGAATAGTTTGATTTAAGAAATTGTAGGATATTATATTGATTAATGTCATGAAAGTTAATGTTGGTTGTTTGGTTTTGTTTAGCGGCATACCAACAACTCTATGGGTTATTTAATACCAAAATATAAATATTTTGTTCATAATTTTATGGCTTCAATTAAGTATATATTTAAATCCTCTCCACAAGGTGGGATGTGGCACAAAGCTGTTTTTTTATGTTGGGTGTTCCAAGATGGTAGGTTTAGGCAAAACTTCCCTGTAGACCCCGTAATAACAGGGTCGGTTTTGTCTACCTCTCCAGATGAGACTCTGCCCTTTGACATAACCTCGTCTGGGTTGCTCCCTGTCCGAAGGCAGAGAGTTTAAGAAGCTGAATATTGTCAAACCCTAAATATATTGAACACAATTCTACACATAAAATGTATTGCTGATTATGTATTGTTGGTCCTTTTTTTTATAGGAAAATGTATAGCTGTTATTTTTACTATTAAAATGTATAGTTATACTTTTATAGCATTTTTGTTTGTGGAGGGGGGTGCTCACTATTTGCTCATAGCTGGGGTGCTGAAACTCCAGGTCAGGGTGGACCTAGGAAAAACAGAAAGTTCTTTGTATAAGAAGATAAGGTTGGAAGTCACATATCAGAAACATGGTGAAAAAAAATAAAAATTTAAAAGAAATATAGTATATGAGTATAGAAAATATTAAAAAAAAATGGAAAAAAAATTGATTTAATTTATATTGGAATTAAAAAAAATTAGAATTAAAAAATAATTAGAATTAAAAAAAAAATTTAAAAAGAGAGCATTTATGCAAAGAAATTTTATTTGAATTTAAATCCCCCCCCATTTCAGCAGAACCATTCTACAGCTTTATAAGCGGTTGGAATTCTCCCTACTTGCTCAGTAGTACAAATAAAAAAAGATTTAAAACAGAAAATTTAACATTAACACTGATGTTTGTCAAATAAATTATTCTCAGTAGCCCAGATTTTTTCCATAATTTTTAATCTGGAAACAGTTTTAATTCCTTTCTTTGATAAACAAAGAAATTCATATGTGCAGGTAGTGTAATGGCTCTGAGAGTGGAATCATCAAGCAGTGTTCAACTTCCAGCCTCGTCTGTTCTATTCACTTTCACATTAATGACTTTGAGAAAGGCATGAATCCCTCTCTTCCCTCACTAGCTATGAATCAGTAGAGTAGACTAGGCTCTCTTGAGAGAAGAGAATATGTCATGTCTCTTATCCTGAGCATTGTGAAAGGGTACAAACAAACAAACAAAACAAAAAAAAACAAGACTTCTACTCCAAAGTGAAATTGGAAATAAATTTATATTTATTAAATGGTATAGAAAACAATGTAATAGAATATGAATTTATAATACAAGTATGCACAAAATTTTCCTTTATGTGCCCAATAATTAGGCAAGATAACAAGTTCTAAGATTCAAATATGTTAGGCTCATATAAGGTAAAAGCAATTAGAGGTTTTTTTCAGAAAAATATTCACTTAGTTTCATGCATTCAACAGATGAAAATCTTTGAGAAGGATGGCAAATTCACAAGCATTGATAGGTAATTTAAATAATAGTTCAGTTTTTAAACCTGAAATTCAGTATTGAGATAAATGTTGTCCTTTTTTTTCTTATAAAAGTTAAAATCAGAGTTAATACTTCTACTTTTGTGAATTTTCTTTCAGATTTTTTTCTCTCTTTCAGCTTCTGTTGTAGAGTAGTTTCACAGTAGAGGCTTGTATTTCACTAAGTTGGTCCTAAAAAAGGTTTGACGTACAAAACGTTAGGAACTTGTTATAATAGTCAATGACGCAGCAATCTAGTTGTGGTGGTTGATACTTTAATGTTTGACATCGACTGACTCACCGACTCCACTGATCCCCCTCTGGCGACTGCTACTACTTATTATATGTGGGAGAGTCTATTAATAATAGAATAGGTATGTTCTAGTATAACAGCTTCTTTCTTTTCTTTTCCTTCTGTTACTTCATTTTCATTGTTGGGAGCAATGGGGCTGGTTTTTATTTTTTTTTGCTTTTACTTTTTGTCATCATAGTAGTATTTGATGTCATCTTTGTGAATGGTGAAACCCTTCAGCCTCTTGCTCTCCTAGCAGCTACCAGTGACTTTCACCTGTGATAGCCTATCCCCTTCAGCTTTCTACCTCCCAGTAGCCAACCAACCTCTTTTGCATGTGAAAGCTAAGTCCATTCTGCAGGTCTGGCAAATAAGACTTCTCAAATGGCCATGAATCAGCTCTCACTTGAAACAGAAATTTGATACCTTGGGTTCATAATTACTTTCACCAATGGTTAAAAAAAAAAAAAATTACAGGATGTATCTCTTAAACCACATCTCTTTTCAAAATTTATTTAAGTGAGTCTTTTTTTTTTTAAATTTGTAAAGCAAATTTTATACATATATCTTTTTCCTATACTATTAAGCTTCATTTTGGCAGTATTTATATCAGATATGAGCCTCACATATACAAACTCTTTATACATTAAATTTATTCAAGCAATTTCTTTATTAACTAACCATCTGGCTTTCTTTTAATAATTATTTTTAACACACCTCTCAAAAGAAAGTGCAATAAACGGGTAATTTGATTTTTAAGCCCCATGCTAAGTATGTAATAAAAATTTCCCCAATAGTTATATTTAGGTGTAAATGTACATGCTTAATTAAAAAATAACAAAGAAATTTAGATAAAATCTACCGTTTTGGAGTTATCAGCAATAAAAGTTTGGACTCATTCACATCACGGCAGCCATTACTGGTGTTGTTTGCATATATTTGCTGCCGAATTGACATTAACTTGTCTTGATTATTGCGCACACAATGAGTCCTCAATTGTGCAGTAATTGAAGCAAGTGAGATCAGTAAAAAGGCTGTTAACAAGGTAATCTTCCGTGCATGTCTGTCCGGCAGCAAATATACGCAAACAATGCCAGTAATGGCTGTCGTGCCGTAGCAGCCAATGATGTGAATGAGTTCAAAATTTTATTATTGATAACCCCAAAATGGTAGATTTTAGCAAAATTTCTTTGTTAGTTTCAAATTAAGCATGTAAATTTACACCTAGATATAACTATTCAGGAAATTTTTATTTGATACTTAGCAAGGGGCTTAAAAAGCAAATTACCCCAATAAACAAACCTAGTAATCATTAGTGTAATTATTTTTTTTTTATATTTATTCTTTAATTATTTTTAGATAATTTTACATTTTTTTATTATAAGTTTTTATACTCTAGCCTTGGATAATAGGTAGTCTGAGAGAACTACTATTTTGAATTAAAAACTGGAGAATGCCATGGGAAACTACTTCGCTATGTTTCCCCAAGAAATCATAGCAATTTTCAAATAATAAAGAAAAAGGAGTCTGTGGAGAGTCATGTCTACCTACATCATGAAGGTATATGGCAAAAAAAAAAAAAAATCACTAAAATGCAAAAGTAATCACTGAAAGGCAAAGAAAACCATACTGCGTTAAAATTTGTGTGGGTCTGATATTTGTACAACTGTCTGAAAATTTCTTTAAATGATAGTAACTTCTCAAAATTATAGAACAGGAAAATTCATCTCCCAGAAAAAAAATCATTAAATGGTTATGTTTCTACTTATTCTGAAAATAAAAAGGTTACTAAAAATAAAACAAGTGCAGTATTTCATCATGGTCAAAATTTTAGTAACCTGTATTAAGGTTGTTACAATTTCCTACTGTTACATTATTTTTCTTTTCTACTTTTTAAGCAGAATGTTAACTTGTAAAATTACCTTCTTGTAGAAAAAAAAAACAGTGACCATTTTTATATTTTTATGAACATTTCTCATAAATAAAAATTATCCTAAAAAAAAAAAAAAATGTAAAATTATTCTTTTGCTAACTGATAAAAACTTTCATATGATGCCAATACCAAGAATTGCTTCCTTTGTTACATTGACTTCCTTCAGGTTAAGAATTCAAAGAGTGGAAGTGCCTTTTTGGTAACATAAACCAGATATTAGTCATAAAGTCAAAATGTGACCATTGTAGTGTGGAAGAAGCTGTTTATTCAATAAAGTATTTTATTGAAGGCTGCATTTTAAGGTGGATTATTAAAAATAACCTAGTTTCCTTGGCCCAGACAATTCTTAGGGCAATATTTTGTCCAAGAGAACAGATCCCTAGTAACCAAGAAACCAGTCTATTTTTATCATACTTCAACCAAAAACCCAGACGAGCTTAATTGTTGGCACTCCACCAGCAGGATTGTTAGAGAGAACATAGTAGCAAACAGGGAAGAAATAGTAGTATTTATGCCAATAAGACCATTCCATTAGCAGCAAATTATGTAAGATTTACTTTCTTAGACATATTATAGACCTGAAGAAGGCATTGGTTTTAACGATTTCTTTTTTCGTGGTTTATCAACCATTTGTGGGTTATTTAAATCTGAAACTTATTTTGAATTGTAAGAATAATTCTTTTTTTCCATTAACATTTTTAAAAATAAAAATATTTTTTCCAGATACAAGTCCTACTATTTAACCGATAGCTGGGGGAAAAGATAGCTTCATACCTTTCCCAAGGGTATTTTCATGTAAGTGTATATAACAAACTTGACTGGAATCTGAACTTGGTTCTACTGAATTTTTTTTCTGAGCTGCTATCCATTACACCACCCACACTTACACAAAGAAGGCCATAGAATAGAACAGCTGAAACCAATAGCAACAAAATGAATGCAATCAATTACCCAAACAACACCTGGACTCATCTCAAAGTTATAGAAGTTATCTTGGCATATGCAATATTCTTCGCAATTTTCTAAAAGTATTTCTGGTTCATTTGTACTTATTGTTGTAGCAATATCAGTGTCAGCCAAAATCTTGTTAAATGGAAACTTTTAAGGGATGTTATGGAATTTGTTTCAAACAGTTATTGTCTTGATGATTATCAACTAAGTGAAATGGACCTCACAAGAACTATGTCAAACAACTCTGACAATGAAGGTCACTGAGTGAAGCCAAACCTTGAGTTCTTGATAAATTACTTTTTTAGACAAAAATGACATGACAAAAGAACATAATTCTCTATGAGACAGTAGTCACTAGCACCAGGGACCCACAAAGAACAGACAGAAAGGAACAATAAACTGCACAAAATGACACAAAAAGGAAGACACACCTGTTAGACTAATGTTTTTCAGATTTTCAAAAATTATTCAATATTAGTTAAAAAAAGGAAATTTCTGAAAGTGCTGTAGAAAGCTATCAAACTTTTTTTTTATTGCTTTTTCAATTTCCTATATGGCTGAATGTGGTTTCAACACAGTTACACAGCTTCTTATTAAACAAAGAAACTGCGATTTACAATTACATCTAAGCAGCATGGAACCTAGAGTAAAAAGCCCTAGCCAGTAAGCACCAAAGTCAACCATCGCATTGAAAACATTGAGATAAGCTTTCAAGTAAAAGTTTTTTTGAGGATTGTAATCATTGGCATTTCTAATAGAAATGAAAACAGTATTAAAATTATTTTTTTCACTAATACCTAAGTGTTATCTTACTATGAAAGATGAATTCAGTATAATATTCAAAATTTAATTTACCGGGGAGGGGGGGGTGCGTTGACAAAAAGTTTATGCCCAAAGGGGGTGCTAGTTGAGAAACTAGACTGTTCACCTCCCCTCACGTCATCTCTGCCTTGAAGGAATCTACAGCAGAAGGTTACAACCAAATAAAATTTGCTTACTGCTATAATCGGCTCATAGTTTTATTTTGTGGGTAATGATCCAGCAAAGAGTTATTTTAAGCATAATTGTTTGACTGAAATTAGCTGCATCCTGAGAATGAACCTGGTGCCTGATCTGAGCTGCAAAGCTACACTGTCTGGATACAAACAAGGTGTTCTTAATATGTTTTATGCAAAGCTAATAGAAATTGTTTATTTCTTTAAGAAATGTACATGACTTACCTGGAAAAACTTCCAGCAATAGGATATGATGATACAAAGGAGCTAAAAATATTGGCAACACCTGCACAAGTAGACAAAGTAAAAATAAAAATATTAGAAAAAAAACCTAAGTAATAATATTTATATAATTAATTAGGGGTGAATACCAAAATCAAAAAACATATTAGAATAGTGAAAGATGCTTTCCAAAAGGTAAGCAAAGTATTGAGCAATAGGAAATTTTTATTAGAATCAAAGAAAAGAGTACTAAAGTATTATGTAATATCAGTCTTCCTATATGGCAGTGAATGCTGGACAATCTCATCACAAATGAAGAAGAGACTTGAAGCAATAGAAATATAGTTCTACAGAAGGATGCTGAGAATACCATGAACTGAACACGTGAGCAATGACAAAGTTTTAGAGAAAATGGAAACAAAAAAAGACACTTATACTTAGCATCAGAAAGATTTGAAATTCCTAGGGTACATAATGAGGAAAGAGGACTTGGAAAATTTCATACTCACAGGACATACAAATCAAAATGGACAGACAAAGGCAACATATAACCTACCTAACAAGCTTGTGTAAATAGTTGGCAGATCAGGCATTAGGAGAGATAACAAAAAGACAAGCTTTACTAAGAGGACAGGAAATTGTGGAGAGCCATGATTGCTTATAGTCTGAAGGGTCATGCCATATAAAAGAAGAAAAATTTATACTTAATGAAAAATGGTGGTTTAATGAAGCTAAATTACTTTATTCTTCAAGTAACAGTATTTTAACAGTTTTGTTGTATTACACTCACACAGCGGTTCACATACAATCACCTAAGTTAAGCAACATTGAGCCTGGTCAGTACCTAGATGAATGACTGCTTGGGAATACCAGGTGCTGTAAGCTTTGATGTATGTGTGGTGTAATGGATAATGGCTTGGAATCGTTAATCTGAGAGCTGAATTCCAATTTGGTTTGTTATATTCCTTTACGTGCAAATACCCTTGGGAAAGGTATGAATTCACCTCTTCTCCTCCCAGCTATGGGTTAATTAGTAACACAAAATCATTTATTACCCCCATCAAAATTCTTATAATCCAAAAATATTTTCTGGTTTTAAATAACCCACAAAGTGTTGATGTCATAAAAAATGAATCAATAACAGACAAAAATGTAATCATTACTTGAAAATTTTTGATTGTTTTTAAATAAATTTTGTCTCACATAAATGGTAAGAAAGTGAACATAATTTCAATAAAGAAACACCAGATTGTCAAGCACATGAAGAAGGTTGGAGATAACAATGGTTCTTTGTGCAATGTTAGTTGTATCATTTATTCTTATTCATGCTTTTCCCCAAATTGGAAGTGTACACAGATTATCTTGAACTCTTTTTCTTTCTTTTCTTTCACCCTAAACCCCAGAAGGAGTCATTGGGGTTCCGCCAAGCCGAGCTGCCCTTTTTACTTCATCTGTTGCAATTGTGAGCAGAGCCTGGGTCTCCACGAATGGTTTCTTGGTGTGCTCATCATATGGCGTGTTTACTGATTCCATTTTCTGTGTTTCTAACTGCTTGGCTTTTTTATTTATTTTTTTTTTTTTTAAAGAAATTTAAAAATAAAATGCTTACATAGAGGCCTACAATTAAAACACTACTGGTTAATTTAGTGTCACTTAATAAAATCTCACGTTTGCATTCTAGCCAGAAATAAGCGCTTAGTGCCACCTATCCCGGAGAAAATTTGATACCCACAGGACAGATTGAAGGCAAGTGAGACAGAGGAAAATGACATGTAACATACTTAGTGAGCTTGAGTAAATGGATGGTGGAACAGGGTTAAGGAGAAATAACAGAAGGATAAAATTTATTAAGAGCTACAAAGGACAGGAATCTATGGAGAGCCATGATTGTTTACATCCTGAGGGGACACGGCACATAAAGAAGTCAAATTATTATGACTAATTTCAGCATCCATAAGATGCAGACAAAAAAAAAAATTCCTAGCTTTATAGACTTGTGGAGAAAGAGAAAAAAGGCATGTGTGTTTTATGTCAAAGACAAAATAACCAAAATAGAAACAAGTCTGTGGCAGCTGTTGCCATAAATGCATCTTGGATATGCTAATATTGTCTGTCCTTTCCAATGAAGAAATTCTTTTGACGATAAAAACGTTTGGTGTTCTTGAATTGAGAGGTAGTTTATTTTTCTACCTCGTCCATCGGCTTGCAAGTGACTGTTGCCTGGGAAAGTTTACATGTATTGGGATTTTTGACATTGTACCTTCGATTCATGATTTCGGCATTTCTTTCTTCTCCTGGATCTTTGAGTTTAGACTTGTGATTTGTTTATTTCATTTTGTAATTGAGTTGCCATATCAATTTCAGATCAAGCTATTTCAGCCAGGTAAACATCTACAGTTTCACCTGTGTGCAGTTTCTGAGCTTCAAATTGCTCATACACAGATAAACTGTCTGCTGCAAAAGCAGTGTATAGCTTGGAAACTGTGCCCAGGTGAAACTGTAGATGTTTACCTGGTCGAAATAGCTTGATCTGAAATTGATATGATAGTGGCTGCAAGACCCACCAAAAGTAATCATGCATCTTGGATATGCTAATATTGTTTGTGACATGACCCGGAAAGGGATATATTTGTTCAAAGTAGCAAAGTGGTTATTGACTACTGTAACCGAGTAGGACAATCTAGCAGGTAACCAGAATGGACTGGTCCTCGTCGAAGTGGTAGGCAATAGGCATAGTCAAGAGGCGTCGCTCCTGTACCTCCGCACCAGCCAATTATATTACTATTAGGGGGATGCATATTCATTACATCACCTCCCCATGAGCTAAATTTTCCCGTGAAATTTAGCTTCAATATTTTCTCTTTTTAGGGTCTGGACTTAATTGATTGATTTTTTTACCTAAGTCTTTTTCACCTCAATCCTCCTTGCAGTGGTGGCATTTGGCACACTGGTACCTCTGGCCTCGAGGTCAGGGATACCTCCATTGGCGAATGTTGACTTACTGGAACAGGAATTTCAAATGCATCATACAGGACTTCCATTGGAATCTCTTCGGTGTTTTCCGTGACCTCTGTAGTGTGTCTGGGTCTCAAATGATTCCAATGTCTTTTGCACCAAAATTTTTCACCTTTTATGTCATATATGACCTGTGCAATTCTTTTGTTTATCATTCCTTCTTCCCAATAATTTTTCCAGCCCTAAAGTTCTTGAAAAAAACTTTGTCATCTGGCTTATACGCTTTAGTCATCTGTTTTTCTTTTTTAGCAGTTTTCTTCGCCGGACTAGGCAACAGCCTGTTGAACACAGAGCATATTTTTCTCACAAACATTAACTCTGCTGGCGATAACCCTGACGTCGTATTCGGGTTTGGCGTGATTCTATATACTGCCAAAAATTTCTGAATACTTCTTTCATTCGTGTCCACGCCTTGGTTTTTCTTCAACGCTCATTTAAAAGTGTCCACAAATTTTTCCACCTGTCCATTCAATCTTGGATGATATACTGGTATTGTCACGTGATCAATGGACAATGATCTACAGAATTCCTTGAATTCTCTTCCTATAAACTGCGTTCCATTGTTGCTGACAAAAGTTTTAGAGAGTCCAAAGTGACTAAAAATTTCATTAAGTGCATTTGTTGCAGTCAGATATCTGCACTTAACAATTTCTGGCCACTTAGTGAAACTGTCCACAATGATCAGGTAATAAGATCCATTTATGGACCCTGCATAGTCGATATGCAATCGAGTCCATGGGACATCTGTCTTTGGCCATGGTTGAATCTTTACCGGTGGATCCCTTGCTGCCAGTTGACATCCTCTGCACTGTTTCACCAAATTTTCTATGTCTTGGTCCATCCTCGGCCAATAAGTATAGCCTCTCATTAGAATTTCATTCTTAAAATACCTGGATGGCCAGTGTGAAATTCTTTCAGAATTTTCTTTTTCAGAGTAACCGGCATTACAACTCTATCTGCATATAGTAATACCTGTTCGCAGACTAAAAAAGGTGACACACTAATTCCTTTTTTAGTTGTCTCATTCAACCAGACTTGCTTTTTCATTTTTTTTAATGAAATCATCATTCACTGCTGCTTTTTTCACATCTTCTAGTGTAACCGGTAGTTCTCTAATAATTTTGCATAACAGACCCGACAATTCACTTTCATCTCTTAGCGCCACTATTACTGTTTCTTCCAGTGGCTCTGTAGATTTCGGTATCAATCTTGATAACCCATCGGCGTGACCTAGCTTCTTTGAAGGCCCATATTCTATTTTGAAATTATAATTCAATAGAATTACACCCCAACGCTGTAGTCGATTTGCTGTGTGAGTTGGTATACATTTTTTTGGACCAAATATTGTTAACAGCAGTTTGTGGTCTGTTTGGAGAATAAATTCTCTTCTGTATAGAAACCTGTGAAATTTTTTTACAGCAAAGATTATTGCTAAACTCTCTTTTTCGATTTGACTGTAACTTTGTTCCGTGGGCAGTAACGTTCTCAAGGCATGTGCTATTGGCTTCGTAGATCCATCCTCGAATTTATGAAGCAATACCGCACCTAGTCCCTCATTACTGGCATCTGCTGCTACAATGATTTTCTTCTTCGGGTCGAAATGCGCTAATGATAGGTCTGCTAATAGACAGCTTATTTTTTTAAAAGCCTGTTCGCATTCTTTCGACCATATCCACTTTGCGCCCTTTTTCACCAAATTATTTAAATGAGCTCTCATATCATACATTTTTGGGATATAAATGCTATAATAACTTACTAATCCCAAGAAGGCCTGGAGTTTAGTCACATTATCAGATGCTGGCATATTTTTTATTGTCTCAGCCCTTTCTGGATCCGGTTTTCTTCCTTTACTCTTAATGATCTGCCCTAAATATTTTATCTTCTTTAAGAAGAACTCGCATTTTTCAGCACTCAGCTTGAACCCGTATTCCTCAATTCTCTGAAATACCGCTCTAATATGCATTTTGTGTTGGGCCTCGTTTTCACTTTTAATCAAAATATCATCTAAATATGTGATTGCATACTCCATACGAGCCAACATTGTGTTCATTATTTGCTGGAATAGCTACCTTCAATCCAAAAGGAAGACAATTTAGTTTAAAAATCCCTTTATGCGTGCTTATTGTCAGGTACTTCAAACATTCTTCACTGACTTTAACCTGAAGGTAAGCCTCTGACAAGTCTAACTTTGAAAATACTCTACCTCTGTTTAATTTAGTGAATATATCCTCCGGAGATGGTAGAAGGTACGCATGGTTTTTCACACAATCATTTAAGCCTGTCAAAAAATCAGCACACACTCTGATTTTTCTTTTTTATATATACGGTTAGAGATGCCCAAACCAAGTAATCGACTTTTGAAATTATGCCAAGTTTCTCCAACCTTTCTAATTCCTCATTTATTGTGTCTAGTGCCAAAAATGGTACTTTTCTCTTTGGTTTAAAGATTGGTTTAACATTTTCTTTCAATTCAAAGTTGACTTTTGCACAGACCTAGTCCTTCTGAAAAGACGTGAGGGAATTCGCCTTTCAAATCTGTAATAAATCTTTCTGTTTGCTTCATCTTATAGTTCTCTATGATGTTAAGTTTTTTACCGAAAGAATTTACCAGTAATTCCCATAAATTAAACAATAAGATCCAGTCTAAACCAAAGAGGTTTACTGAACCAGGGAGCACATACACTTTTGATTTGTGAATTTTTCCCATGAATGCAATGCTACATTTTAATTCACCTTTAAACTTCAGCCTTTTTCCTGACACTCCCTGGCAATTTTGTTTATGTTAGTCAACGGCAGATAATCGATTTTTTTTCCATGTTTGCTCGTTTATTACCGAGATATCACTTCCTGAAATGAGTAATAATTTTACAGTCTGCTCATTTGACTTGTATGATTCTTTTACTGAAAAATTTAAAAGCAGGAGAGGGGGTAAATTTTTACTTTACCCTATTAGCGAAAACAATAAATCTGTTTGACTTGTACAGTTCTTTTACTGAGTTGTTTTAATGGAAAAAATAATAAGGTTCATCAACCTTCTTCCCAACCACTGAATTGAACTTGTAGAAATCCTATTGTTTTGAGGAGTTTCTTTTTTTCACTGTCAGTGTTGTAATTAACACTGGACACCCTTTTGTCATAGCGTTTGATTAGAATTTCTTTCTTCACCACTGTTGTAGACACTGCCAAAATTTTTTTTTTTATGATTTAACATGAAGTCCGTTTCTTTGAATTCTCGTTGCCAAGATGTTGTGACCAAGTAAATGGTTAAAGAAATAACAAAACAAGTGTTGCAGATATATCATATATTAAACAGTAAGTACAACAGAAGAGTATTACATGACTAGTGAGTGTGTGTCGGTTGACCCAGCGTTCAATCTATTCGACTGTTCCCCCAAGGCCTTCTCTCCTACTAATCTTATAGTAGGCGGAAGAGTCCAACATAGACTCTTTAGAGGGAGGACACCACAACAGCGTCCAAGAAATTTTAGCTGTCTCTTTCTGATTCTAAATATAAGTGTTCCTTTTGTTTTCATTTTTCTTAAAACTTCTTTATTGCTTAGGCACTCTGTCCATTGTATTCTCAGCATCCTTCTGTAGAACCACATTTCTGTTGCCTCCACACATGCACATAAAAATGAAGATATAATTACACACAAAGCAGGTCAAGTCAAAAGGCTGATCTGTACATGAATACAGTATTTGCCCAAATTTTCAACCCATCCAAAAATTTTCAAGTACCAAAATATTTTATTCTCTTTTTTATTATATCTTTGACACTAAGTCAAAAGTGAGAAAGAAAGAAGTGTTTATGAATAAATTAGGTTGGTGAAAGAAAAAAAAGAAGTGTTTATGAATAAATTAGGGTGGCATAAGAAAAGAAGGAAAGGAAAGTGTTTATGAATAAATTAGGGTGGAGAAAGAAAAAAGAAAGAAAGAAAAGAACACTGATAAGAATGATAGTTTCATACAAAGAGCTAATTATATTTTTGAATAACAAGAGATAAATGTCTACTGTATCTACAGCATACAACCAGTCACATTGGATTTATATAAACAGATATACATTGGAGGTGGTGCAGAAAAATTCTTGGCTTGATCAAGAAACACTTGAAAAACAAACTATATAAAAAATATTCTTTTAAGTATGTATGTATGTAAATCCTGTGGATTCTTCTGTGAGTATAGGGCCACAAACTCACCACACATTGTTCATGTTTTCTGTTGCAGGCAGGTTTCTATGAGGGTGAGTTGTTAGACCCACACTGAATTGCTTTTGAATTCACAGTTATCTTCTCTTAGATTGGTGGCCAACCAAGTCTAGAGAGCATAGTCTGCCTTATTATCAACCCCTAGCTGGGAAAAGAAGAGAAATTCATACCACATGTTAATAATAACTCATCATCCCAGTTACATATAAATAATGATAACTCCTAATCTTTACATAGTGTTGACATTAATGTCCATATTCTTATATTTTACATATCCTTTATAATATAGAGCATAAATATAGCATAACGTGAAATTATATTTTACCAGAGATAAAAAGATAGATATAGATTTGTCTTATGTAGAAAGTATTAGTAAAGAGAAAAATAAATAAAATTGTGTTAAAGAAATAAAATGTTGAGACATATTTTGATTTGGTATGTGGTAATGACATAAGGAAAAAGGTAAAACTATTACTTGCCAGAGTAAATGCTTCAATTGTACCCAGTTAAAACACACACAAAAAACTATTGTATTGGCTTATTCAATTTTCTGGCTAACAAAATTTTCTTTTGTTAATCAATTCACCCCAAGCAAGGTGATAATGCCACTAAGACACAAAGGGTTATTGGGAGTGAAAGAGAATGAGAAGACTTTAGGAGGAACCAGAAACCTAATTTTAAACAGGAAACAAGGGATAAACCTCTACTCCTGTTCAAAAGACCGGGGAGGAGTGCGAACCAGCCATAGGTGAACCTATCTACTCCAATTGGTGGAAGAGAGAAAAACTGAAGCAGATTTTAGAAGGAACCAGAAACCTAATCCTAAACTGGAAACAAGGGATAAACCTCTACTCCTGTTCAAAAGACCAGTGAGAAGTGTGAACCGGATGATAGACAAACCTATCTACTTCTATTAAGAAAAAAAAAAAAATAAATAGTAAATAAAATTTCAATGTTTAGGCAGAGACGTTAGAAGTATATAATTGTAGTAGACTTTAGAAGGAACTGGAAATCATATCTTAAACAGGAAACCAAGGATAAACCTTTACTCCTGTTCAAAAGACTGGGGAGGAGTATAGTAAGTAAAATTTCAATGTTTAGGCAGAGATGTTAGAAGTATAGATTTGAAGTAGACTTTAGGAGGATCAGGAAACAAAGGATAAACCTCTATTTTTCAAAAGACGAGGGAGGTGTGTGAACTGTACCATAGGAAAACCTATCTACTTAGATTAAAATAAATAAAATGATAATTTGGTAAGAGCTATACTAAATACTTAATTTTAGAAAATGAGGTAAAAATCACTGACTTGTTTCTTTCAAAAAAGAAATAAAAAACACTTTGATTCAATTTGTTCACATTTTTACTATATTTTTAAAGAAGTATGAAACATTAAAAGGCAAATCAAGTTACTCACCCAAAGCAACAAATTCTTGAGTTGCGTCCAACTTGTAACAGTTTTTTCGTGCTACAAAAGATTTAAAGTTGTAATAATTAAATATTCAATTATTATCAAACTAGGTATGTCCAAAAATTTTCACTAAGAAGTCAACATATATACGTGTGCGCAAATGTATGGATATACAAATTCAAACAAATAATAAATTCAAACAATAATAAATAAAAACAATAATAAATAAAAATTTAATTCTAAACCTGACCAACAAAAGAATAGAATGCTCAAAAATGAAAAAGAGGAAAAAGAAAAGAGAGAGTGGAGAGTAAGGAGTGAGTGTAAAGTGGGGGTTCCCCACCACCCAAAAAAAAAAAAGCAGCAACAAAATGGACAAATAATCATAACATTCTGCACATCTGTACAGATGGGTGCATACACACATGAATGCACATACATAAATACATACTATGAAAAACAAACTTGCACCAATGATAAGTGCATATATAAAAAAGAGAAACTGAGAAGTATAATCAATCAATTACTGCTAACCCGACATGTGGACAGACAGGTCTATCTTTGAAACTCTGGAGTCAGGACGCTGAAGGTAACCCCAATCAGCTAAGTGACAAACCTTTTCCTTGTATTAATTCTCTCTTTCATATATATATATATATATATATATATATATATTATTGTAAATATAGCATTTGCTTAAATATTTTTGTCTATATAAATATATTTACTCAAGTGGTTTTCCAAATTTGGGGTTGTCCAGCTCCCTTTTTGAGAGTGGTCAGAGGAATCAAGACACCCCTTAACTCCAACTTACATCATGTCTCATCTTGCACCATCACACCATATAGGTGGTGATAATCTTCCTTCTCCCACTTTCTCAGCATCTATCCTCAGCCCACTCCTTTGTGACAAATCCAACTTCCAGATGGCATAGGCAAAAACAAAAGGGATTTTCTGTCATTAATCTTTCTTTATCAGCTTGTCCCATGCTGTGATTTCTAAATCCACCAGACCACTCAAGAATTGGGAAAGAAAAGGAAAAAAAATTACTCCCAATCTCCTTCAAAACAAAAGTTTATCTTTCCTCCGTCTATCCATATTTTTTTTTTTTTTTACTATCAACAAGACCACACAGCCTTTTTTTCATGGTCACTCCAAAATAGTAATTCATTTTTCTTTATCACTTGTACCAAAGGAATCCAAATTAATGTTTGAATATAAAATTTTTCTGGATGAATGTCACAGAAATTATAATGAATGAACATATCAGGCTGACCACTATCTCTGTGGGGATACTTCTCTTCTGGGTGGCTTATTCAAACCAAATGTTTCTTTTTCCTGGCTTTTTCGTTCAGAGCGATCTTTAAATGTTATTTCAGTGACCACCTGGATTTCTTTATCAACATGTTTTTTTTTCTATTTGACATCTTTGCAGATACATTAAAGGTCTCTTTCTCATCAGCAGGAAGTGGGGAAAGACGGGAAGTCTTGGTTTTGCTCAATCTTACTGAATTCTGTTGAGTTAAATTTAGGTTTGATTCTCCTTGGAATTATTTTAGAACACGATTTATCAATGCATATCATTTTTAATTTTGTTCTTAACTTTTCAATCCAACAATTATCATCCATTTCTTTCTGTTTATTTTTTTTTTTTTGATTGACCCCCGGAGGTCACAGTGTCACAAGAGTAAAAAAAGAAAAAAAATTATGTCAGTCTTCTTATCTAGATTTTTCCTTATGGTAGCCATTTCGGTTCTGTTTCAGATATTTTTCCCAGTCGTGGCTGTTTGCAAAGACTGGGAGCCTTTGTATGTTCTCTTTTCCCAGTGCCCAGGTTTCACAGGCATAAATTGCTTCAAATTTCTTCTTCGAAATTTAAAATAAACAGTCTAGAATTTAATAATATTATCTTGAACTTTTATTAAATGAAGCATTGTTAACAATTGTTAATTTTCTAATAATATTTCTTTCCTCATAATTTTAGTTGCTTTCTCAGATTATTAGTCTATGGTCTTTAGTATAAAGCATGGACTGGAAATAAATATGCTCAAATAATGATTGGTAATTTTTTTAATTTTATAATGCCATGTTCTGTAGGATATATATGATGATGATGGTTCTCCACAGTTTCTTTTTCTTTACTATTTGTCAATTGCCATTAGACTTATCCTTCTCCTAGCCTAGTTACCATCTAAGGCTAGAGACTCCAGTCTGCCTTGCTATTTTACCACTGTGTGGAGAAGAGATGAATTCAACAGACTAGGCTGGAATTTGAACTCTGTTCATAGATTCCACTTTCTGCATCAATAACCATTACAATACACACGCATCCCTTTCTCGTATTAAGTATTAAAAAAATATATTACTCATCTTGGTTCAAAGTTGCAATTTGCAATCTAAAAGTTAACAAATGATCATTACAAGACAAACAATAATTCTTACATCATAATTCTAATTGATTTACATAACAACTGGGTGTGCAGGTGTTGTAATGGATAGTGGCTTGGAATGAAAATTAGAGAGCTGAGGTTGAATTCCAGTTAGGTTTGTTACATTTACTTACACACAAAAATACCCTTAGAAAATGTATGAATTCACCTCCTCCCCAAGTATGGATTAAATAGGACTTGTATTCTCAAAAAAAAAAATTGTTAATGCAATACTCAATCAGAAAAAAAAATTATTAGTCTTGTAATCCAAAATATGTTTTGGCTTTAAATAACCCACAAAGGGTTGATAAACCATAAAAACTAATCAATCAATCAAAACACATAACAACCATTCACATTGTCAGTCTATAGTTATGAGTAAAAAGCATGGACTGGAAATAAAAGAATTAAACTCATTCCTTTTTACCTCTTGAAGCATATTTTTTCATAACAGCTGTTCTGCTGCCTGAACTACAAGAACTTTACAATTGGCAGAAGATCAACTTTAAGCTTTTATCTTCACTCATATTAGTATAACAGCTTGAACTTTTATTACTTTCCCACTGCTGTAAGGTTACCTCCCTGTGCCTTTTCTATAAATACTTTCATGGTAATTATTCAGATGAGCTCTTCACTATGGTACCTAGACTTTTTGAATTTAGGCACAGTATTAGACTGGCATTGAGATCTCATGAATTTACAGTTGAGTTGGTTAAATGTAACTGTAAATTCTATGCTAAGTTTCTTTTCTTGCACTTTTTGCTTCTGGAACTCCCTTCCAGCTCCATGCTTTCCAGCCAACTTTAATCTTCAAAAATTTAAATGCAATGTCAACTGCTATCTACTGTCTTCCCAATTATGCTTTTTGTTCTTGCTCATTAGTAATGTTTCTGTTTCTAATTCTTCCACACCCAGTAACCTTTTGTGTCTTAGTGGCTTTACTGTCTTGCTTGGGATGAACTTGATTTAAAAAAGAAAGGATGAAACAATATTAATTTACTAACACTGAGAAATTGTAATGAAAAGCAACTGAAATTAGCATGAAAGAAAAAATGTGAAAAATGAATCCTTCTCATCGTTCTTAATGCTATACTCCCCTGTTGACTAGAGGGCAATATCCTCATCAAGCGAGGTGTTGCGGCTTTTGTTTCTGTAGCAAGTATTGCCAGCATCACAATCTAACTGGTTTTCAATTCAGAGTTGTCCTTCTAGAATCATTGCTAAGGCTAGAAATCCCAAATCTACCCTGCTACCTAACATATATCTGGAGGGAGGAGATACGGATTCATACCTTTTTCAAAGAGTACTTGTGTGAAAGTGAATGCAACAAACTTGGCCAGAATTTGAACTTGACTTGCTGATCCCACTTTCTGAACTAATAACTGCAATGATATGCAAACATCTTCATTCTCACCCACTTCAAAAATTTTTCAACCATGGAATCTTACAGTCATATCACATTGAAACACCAGTACTTGTATGATCACCAAATTAAACAACCTCAAGCCTAGTCAGTACCTAGATGGGTGATCACTTGGGAATACAAGGTGAAGTAAGTTTGGATATATGGGTGGTGTAATGGATAACAGCTTGGAATTGGAAATCAAAGAGCTGAGTTCCAATTCTAGTTGGGTTCATTATATTGACTTACACAAACATCCTTGGGATATATATCAATCTACCTTTTCTCTCTGCAGGTATGGGTTAATTAGTAAGACTTGTGTTAGTAAATTATTATTATTATTCTCTAAAAAAATCTGTTACAATTTTAAATATTTTATGGTTTTAAATAACCTGCAAAAGGTTAATAAGCTGTAAAAAAACAAATCAATCTTCAATCGTGAAAATACTTACCAAATGATTTTCCAATTGCTATGGTTTCAATAATTCCAATAAATGGTATGATGAAAAATCCAGGTCCAATATTCTACAAGAGATTATTTTTAAACAAATAATTAATTGCATGACATTATTAAGTTTCTTTGTACATATTTTAATTTGGTTGATGTTTTTATATATTGTGGGGAAAATACTAAAGAAAAAAAAAAGAATGGTTCAAGATGTGTCATGGAAAGTTTGCCATTTTGAAAGTAGGATGTCAGGGAGAACAATGACCCTGATAATCTCCTTAATACTACAAAGCTGATTTGGTTTGGTTTGTTTTACAGCATATCAACCTCAATGGGTTATTTAATGCTGACAATTTTTATTGCTGGTAATATATTTTTTTTTCCAAAAATGTATTGCTGGTAATATTTTTTTTTTTTTCAAAAATTTATTGCTGGTAATATTTTTTTATAAAGTATTTCTGGTATTAAAAACTATTTTTACACTTTCATGGTATTTGACCCCAGTTTGGGGGTAAACTATTTGCCTATAGGTGGGACCCTAACAGGTGTTACCACCCTGTGTTACAGTGGACTTGGGAACACCAGCAAATAAGAGGTGGTACCACGCTCCTCAAAAGCTCCTGATCAGAGGCCTCGCTGTTGTATGTAGTTTTTCGTCATATGCAGGACAATACAAAAAAATCTGATTCTGTATGGAAGCTCAAAGTAGCCAAAATGGTGCATTGTTACCAAACATATTGGATCTTTTTTTTTATTATTTCCCCAAGTAAGGCAATAAAGCCACTAAGATGCAAGAAGTTACTGAGTATTAGAGAATATGAGAAAACAAAAAAAAAAAGAAAAACATTATGAAGGAGAGAGGACAATAAAAGAACAGTAATTAAAAAGACAAAATAACGATTGACATTGCATTTAAATTTTTGAAGATCAAAGTTGACTGGAAAGTAAGAAGCAGAAAGAGAGTTCTACAAGTGACAGGTGTACTAAAAGAAACTGTTAGCATAGAACTACGGTTACATCTAGCCATTTCAATTTTAAAATGAACAGACCTAGCTGCCAATCTAGTACTGTGTTTAAATCATCAGAACAATTACCATGAAAGTATTTATAGAAAAGGTACAGGGAAACTATGTTATGCTAGAGGGAAAGTGACTGAAGCCAAGATGCCAGGTCATAACATTGCAGATTCTTCTTTAGATTTCATCAAGAATCTCTAAGTATATAGCAGAAGCATTGGATCAGACGTGATAGCAATATTCAATGCCTGGATGAATGGTAGCCTAATAAAAGTGTAAAATAAATTCTGGCAAGAATTAAAATATTCCAGAAATGTGTTAACTTGAAGAATGCAAATGGAGTGATTTGTAATTGGATACATTGTAGTGTCTGTCTATCTGCACTACAATGTAAAAAAGAAAGAAAAAAAAAAATGAAAGAGAAGTTGTTCAAGGGAGATAATTAATAAATGCTAATTATATTGTAACATCCCTTATTTATTTAGATTGGGAAACAATTTTTAATAATGTTAAAGGAGAAATTAGGAAAACAAAAGGGATGAGAAAAAAAGTAGGTTTAGAGGAGGAATGATAGAAAGTGAAAAAGCTAAATAAATAAAAAAAAACAATATCAGATGAAAGTTAAAATAAACATATCAAATATAGAGAAGGGTAATGGGAAGAGAGACTAGCTTGTTGGCTGGACATCAAAAGACAATGAGTGAAAATTGGGAAGGCAAGTAAAGATGGAAAGGTATGAAAAGAAATACATTAAAATTCTTTATGATGAGGTAGAGCAAAAGAAAGATAAAAGAGAGGGTGCGATAGAACATATTTGTGCATTCCTTATTGCCATTTTGCATATATGGATTAGTTTCATAACATTTAGATAAAAACATGGACCAGCAACAAAATTTGGATGGAATAAGGAGGAGAATAAGAATATACAAGCAAATGGTGAGAGAAGAGCAGAGGCAAAAAATAACAGATAAAATTTATCTACACTTGTTGATAAATAAAAATGACTGACAGAAGTGATAGTATCATTCAGTAACCCTATATCTTGGGTGGCTCTTGAGCCTTGTATTGAGTGTAAAAAAAAAAAAGTGTAAAAAATGTAGTAGTAGTAATATAGTACAGCAACAACATTCCATGCAACAAAAATATATTTGGCAATATTTGTCACCATTTTGTAAGAGAGATAATTTGTTCATCAGAGATTTTACTTATTATTATTATATATTATTATTATTTCTATAGCAAGTTTAGGTATTTGTAGGCTAAGGTGCTGGCCCAATACACAACCATCTTTATTTCTCAGGCAACTGTTGAGTTGTAAGTTTTTTTTTGTTGTTAACCTTCTTAGTTAAAAGGGTTCCAACTGCTTTACTATTTACTTCTAACTAAAGGGAAAAGCAGATTCATGCCTTTCTTAATGTCATTAATGTAAAGTGAATATAAACGACCTTGGCTGAAATTGAACCTAGTTTGGTGATTCTGTTTTTCATACTCATAACTGCTATGCCACTTCAGCACTTCTAGAACTGGCAAATAAAATTCTAAATCAAGTGTCTACATCACTTTTATACTAATAAAAAGACATGAATTCATCTTTATGCAATCCCATTGCCAGTTATATGATCATTTATTTAAATTCCAACATATCACCTATGTATTTTTGGAGACATTTTTCAGATTATTTTGTAAATTCCTTTCACGGGAATCCTTTTACAAAACAATACATTTAATGCATTAGTTATCCATTGTAAAAAGCTTGACAATAATTTTAAAGAATGCAGTTTTCATCAAGGGTGAAGATAATTTATTAAGGCAAAAAAACATTGAAAGTATCAAATTTCAGAATCTTTCATAGTATATTTACATCCAGAATCATACAATGTATGTTTCTTCCTAACAAAACAACTGCTTTTACAATGCAGGGTATTAAAAAAAAAACATGAAAAGAAAAACACAGTAGAAAGCTGAATGAGATCAGCAAGGTTAGGCATCTAAATATACAAAACATCAAAATTTTAAAGCTAAGCATTCTTGTATCTTTAATGTTTTTTTGGTTTTTTTTTTATATAAAACTGTAACCGATACTTGCAGCATTTATTTACAACCCCCATTACACAGGATGAAGCAAAAGTTGACCACTATAGGAGTTTTAAATGTCTAATTTGTTTTGATATTTTCTTATTTTGCAGAAACAATTTTGCCAAAGTAAGATGGCTGAAAAACTAACAAAGGATGAACAAGTTACCTTGGTGTTTATGTATGGGAAAGCAAATGATATGCATTGATGTGTTACAGAGGAATTCAACAGGCAAAATCTACACGGGCTTCCTATTGATAAGTCAACTGTTGGATGCCTAATTAATGCTTTTAAAGAAACTGGTAGTGTTGCTGATCGGCCTCAAAGTGGCATACTGAAAAGTGCAACCAATCTGATATAAACGATGGTTGTTTTAGCAACTCTTACAAACAGCAAAAAAAAAAAATAAATAAATCGATGAGGAAGTTAAGTCAAGGTACAGGTGTTAGTTAAAAGTCTGTTTTATGTGTTCTCTACAGACATCACTTACAAGGTTCATCTGGTGCAGGATTTGCATGGGGATGACCTCGATTGCCAAAAAGAGTTTCGCAAGTGTTTTTGGCTTGGTTTGGTTTGTTTTGTTTTACAGCATATCAACCTTAATGGGTTATTTAATGCCGAAAATTTTTTATTGCTGGTAATATTTTGTTTTGTCAAAAATCTATTTCTGATAATATTCTTCCTTCAAAAATGTATTGCTGGTAATAATTTTTTTCAAAAAGGTATTGTTGGTAATATTTTTTCTTCAAAAACATATGGTTGGTAATATTTTTTTTCCTTCAAAAATTTATTGCTGGTAATAATTTTTTTTTTACAAAGTATTTCTGGTATTAAAACCTATTTATACACTTTCATAGTGTTTTTGCCCTAGTTTCAGGGTTAACTATTTGCCCATAGCTGGGATCCTAACAGGTGCTACCACCCCGGGTCATATTCCATATTCTTCAGTGTTGAGGCCACATTTTATCTAAGTGGGTACGTCAAATAGACACAACTGTCACTATTGGTCTGATAATAACCCTAGATGGATGGAAGATAGCCGGGTGCAAAATAATCCTAGAATTATAGTATGGACTGGAATATGGGAAGATCAGTTAATGTGTCCTTACTTCTTTGACAGTAATGTCACAAGTGAAACTTATCTTCACCAGCTATTGACATTTTTACTGGATTATATGTGTAATGTTCCATTAGCAAAAAGAATGTACATGTTTTTGCAAGAGGATGGAGTGCCACCACATTTTGCTTTGATTGTGCATAACTTTCTAAATGGACATTTTCCTAACAAAAGAATAGGTCACAAAGTTCCTGTTGAATGTCCACCGATGACACCAGATCTCACACCTTTGGATTTTTTTTCTGTGGGGTCATTTGAAATCAATTATTTATCAGATGCGCCCAAGAAATATTGAGGAACTTAAAGAAAGAATTAAATATGAATACAATAAAATGACTGAGGAAAGACTACATATTAATGAATCATGATGGCATAGAATTGAGATGTGTTTTGAAAAAGAAGGAAAACATTTTGAACAGCACATATAACAATTAAATAACTAGTAAATAAAATTTTCATGAGTAATTATACTTTTAATAAATTATCCCTATGGCACACAACTTTTGCCTAAACATATATATATATATATATGAGGCACAGTGGAGTAATGGACAGCAGCTTGGATTGAGGAATCAGAGTTCAAATCCCAGTCGAATCCATTACATTCACTTATGTGCTAATACCCTTGGGAAAGGTGTGAATCCTCTTCTTCTCGCTCCAGCTATGGGTAAATAGAAGGACAGTCTGGGTTCTATAGCCTTGGATGGCAACTGGTCTAGGAGAAGGACAACTCTGGATTCAAAATCTGTGGAGGCTCGTTTGGGGACCTTGTGGCATGTAATGCACCAGGTCTCTGTATTCGGCCCTTCAAAAAGTGTAGATGGTCCTGCACGTAACCTTCACCACTATAATCAAATCTCATGTGCTGTTGTCGAGCTGTCGGTTTCCTAGGAACTGATCTGCTTGACCCTCATACGTCAAATTCGACGGGAGAGTTGAGTATAAAGAGGGTATTCCAATAACTTGAACCAATTTTAATGTGAATTAAGTTTAAGTGTCTCATGATTTTTTTTCTTTTTCTTTCAGATTTGGCAGACATTTGAGCAATATTATTTTTCACACATAATTGCCATGACTTAAGTAACATGATCCAATAGAGAAATAAATAAATTTTCACCAATAACATTGATTTATTTACTGCTGACTTTGATCCATCTTAACGAAACACTCTTATATATAATCTGTCTTAATGAAACACCCTTTATAAATATGTATATATGTATGTATCCTAGTTGAGTTCATTATGTTCACTTATGCACAAAACCCCTTGTGAAAGGTATGAATCCATCCCTTCTCCTGCCAGCTATGGATTGAATAGCAGGACAGACTGGGTTCTTTAACCTTCATTGGCAACCAGTCTATCATAGAAAGAAATGGCAACCTCCTACAGAAAAAATTTTCTGCCTCGTCTGTCATGTATCAAAAGATACATGATTGCCCAAGTGAGTATCATGTGTGGCATTTAACTGACTGATACACACACACACACAAACACACAGTGTTCAGAAAGTTACTGTGCACTTTTCTAATCATATTTTCTATATTTCAGATTTCACCTCAATATGGTTTTAACAAAATTGTTTGTAATTTTCATTCATATTCTCCTCCTGTATTCTGTAATGAAACATGTCTGTTAATAAAAATATAAGTGCATAGTGACTTTTTCAACACAAGGTATATAGGAATAAGGCAAATAAAATTTGGCACTGAGCTGAATTATATTATTTTCAGTACCTCAACTCTAGGGTTTTGTAGACAAACTTGTTTTAATTGTTCAGGCCACTTGATAAAACTATCATTAGATTGAAGAATTCCTTCTGGGAACAAAAGGCTTATGAGTCACCAACATTATTTGATTAGACCAGTGTTTCTCAATCTTTTTTTTTATTTTTGGGTGAACTTGTAAAATAACTAAAACACTGGGGTGCACTTTTAAATTTTAATAAAGAAAAATTAGTCATGAAATTTGAAAATATGAAATTTTAGTTTAGCATTACCAAAGAAGATTAGTGGTACGGTTTTCATTTAAAGGGATTCCTGAAGAATCTGTTTTTTTTTTTGTTTTTTTTTTACAGAGGCCAATAATGACTTATTTAAGACAAAAGGAAAAGGATTATCAACTGAATTAGTATCCAGTTTAAAATGTCAAATGACAGAGCCTTCACTTAGACATGGAAGCCATATTCTTGGTGTCTCTAGCTTTTAAAAAATAAAGATTTTTTTAAATATAAAAATAATTCATAAATTACTCTGTTTCATGCCATTCCAAAAGGCATAAGTGCAAAATGAATACAGAGTTTAAACTTGATTTACTTGATCCCATTTTCCATTCTGCTAATTACTTAGTCACTGGCACCTTCCCTGGAATCATTTTTTAATAAAAATGTTTACATTTACAATTAAGACCTTTTTAATTCATTCAGCAATGCATAAAAAGATCTCCCTTTTTTTCAGTTTGACTGAAAATAGCAGTTTCCTTTATTTCTTAAAGTAGTGTCTAAGGCCAGAATCATCTATTCCATGTTCATCCAAAGGACAATTCTGAAATGAAAATCCTCCTGAAGTGGGACAGGCTTCATCAGGCTATCTTACAATAGACATACCCGCTGTTTCTATGACTGCAGAACATATGGTGCCCCTAAAACCCTGATGGGTTACATTCATTGATTTGTTTTCTATGGCTTATCAACCCTTTTCAGTTTATTTAAAGCCAGCAAATATTTTTAGATTGTAATAATTTAGTGATACAAGTCTTACTAATTAATGCATAACTGGGGGGGGGGGAGAAGAGATTGATGCATACCTAATCAGAATTTGATAAACAAACAAGAAATTATAATGTGGATATAAAGTGGGGGACCAATTCTCTTCCCTGAATTGTGCACTGTCAGTCATTGGTGTGTTTATTCACAGAGTAAGTATGTAAAAATTCGCCTTTCTTTCAACTGTGCTCCAATGACTTGGGAGAAAATCTCCGACTGATGCTAAATCAGTCAGGTTTTGATCCTGGCTTGAAGCAATCGGATGTCTAGTCACACTGATGTGCTGTTAAACAGCAAAACAGTCTGTCTATGGATGACAATATTACAATCAATATATAAAATGATCCCTCACTTTGTAGTTATGATAGTTTCTATACATTTGCGTTGCGTAGCTAAACAGTATTTCATTGATTCATTCATTTATCAACCCTTTGCAGGTTATTTAAAACTAGAAAATATATTTAGATTGTTAGAATTGTTTTTGGAGATAATAATGGTTTAGTGATATACAAGTCTTATTAATCAACCCATAGCTGAAGAGAAAAGAGATTGATTCATGCCTAAGGGTATTTGCATGTAAGTGAATATAATGAACCCAAATGGAATTTGAACTCAGCTCTCTGATTAACAATTCTGAGTCATTATTCTTTGCCCCATTAGCACATCCAAGATTACTGCAACTGGTGTTTCCAAGCGGTCATGATGAGTTACAGGACCAGGGAATATGAAAATATTGTATCTTAATTCAAATTTTGATCTATGATTTTTTTTATTTTTAAAAGGAATATTCTTCTTAGACGAACATTTATGTCTTTATATGGACTCTTGGACTATTCTTTAAAAAGTAGCTCAACTTTTATATGCTATTTTAAGGGAAATTAAATAATTGCACATTTTTTACCAATATTTTTTTCCCAATTTTTCTTTTTTTTAAATTTGTTATTTTCCCCAATTATAACAAATCATACACATCAAATTTATATAGCAAACAAAAGAATACAAAAGTACCAAAAATGAAACGAGATTTGTGGATAAAGAGAAGAAACTTACAGAAAATATTTCTGCTGTTGATTGAGTAATATTTCCATGACTGATGATGAACTTGGGTATCTTAAAGGGAGGTAATCCACTTTGAATTTCACCAGTTAACGTGAACATGGCTTTATCAGGGTAGACACTTATTATGGCAGCAGCAATTCCAGCAGCTCCAATCACAACAACAGAATTGGCAGCTGAAAATATAAACAAAATGCTCCAAGTTACAACTATTTATAGAATTATTTAAATAATTATCTATACATTTATAAATCTGTTTGCTAATAAGTTTTCAGTCTGAATTCCTGAAATGAGGCAGTTTGTACTGGTAACATGTAACCCAGTACAACTTACCACATGGTCGGGTGGTTGTCATGTAAACTAGCTTTTCTGCAGGATGAAAAACAAGACCTGTCAAAAGGTGGATGAGCTTCTGATGGCTGTGGTTAAAGCCAATGGTAAATTTATTGAATAAATTTACTCTTTAGTATTTCAAGATATTTTTGTGTAATTTTGGTAAATATATCTGTTAAAATGAGATGTCTGTTATTTTCATTTTTGCATAATTTAGACAACAATTTTTCCATCTCACCCTGTATAATAATTGTTAAAAGAATGCAATGCTCTAGTCATTTAAGGTCTACTAAGCATAGTTGCAGTATTTATGGTTTGTTATAAATGCAATTTTAGTAAAATTATTATTGTTTTCAAATATTAAGTCATTAAACAAAATTAAAAAAATTTGTAAAAAAAACAAAAAAATTATAAAAATATGTGAATACAAAGTCGTATAAAATACATCAGTCATTATATATATATATATATATATATAAAATAGCTGGCCACTTATATTTGAGGATATCTGCCTACTAGGGCGGCTAGCCAATCCCTATTGCTGACTATCGCTCAGGCACATCACCTGTGGTTTATACTGCAACTATGCTAAGTAGACCTTAGTTACAGTTTCTGGGAAAAAGTGTGTTATCTAGAATGACTGACAATCTGAACAAAACCATCAGACTCAAACCCTCGGTCACAATGACTTGTGACTTCATGCTAGCACAGCTATCGATGGCTCCAAGTGTTCTGTCTACCCAATTTCACCAACAAGGCTTGGGTTAACCATGGTATGGTCTTGAGGCACTTTCTAAAGGTGCTGCACACTGGGATTGTCCCCCCTCCAGACAGAAAACATCAAGAAGTCTCCTTCCAGACAAATCAATCATGGTGAGGTTCAAACCAGGTCTCATAGTCAGAAAGCAAATGTACTAACCACTCGGACATGCACCCATAATATGTATGTGTGTTTGTGTATGTATATATATACATATACACATGCAAATGTTTATACACTGCAGTTCCAAAATGTTAGAGAATTATTACTTTATGGCAATTGTACTTGACATATTTGGGAAGGATATTACAATAATCCAGAAAATATACTGGCAGCAAACCACCTGCATGCAGATAGAAAATGAATTCAGTAAATATACAAAAATAGAAAAGGCTGTATCTGTTAACCAAATTTATTCAACCTATAAAGTGAGGTGATTCTGAGAGAATTTGAAATCCTCCCAGGATTCATTATTGGTGGCCACAATCTTAACAGCAGTAGATATGCAGATAACACAATGTTGATAGCATACATGGAAAGGAAACAACAAGAACTCCTACAGAAGGTAGTGAAGGAAAGTGAGAAGAAAGCAATAAAAATCAATTGCAAGGAAATAGAATGCATAGTTTTTAGTAAAAGGAACAGCCCAACATGCAAATTACAAAATGGAGATATCAAAATCAAATAAATACAACAATAACTGGGAAGTGTTTTAACAGAGATTGGAAAATACAACATTGAAATCTGAAGGTGCATTGGAATAGCGAAAGATGCACTCCAAGAGTTTGTAATGAGTTGGTCAACTTGAAACCCCCAAAGTGAGTGGAGGTGGGCAGGCACGGGAACTGTGATTGGTAGCTGGCTTATTGGTGTTTTGCATAGGTGAGTTACCAAGCTCTATGTAAAGGGCTGGAATGAGAAGGAGGGCAGTTTTCAGTCTCAGAAGTGGAGACTGTGCCCGTCGCTACGACAACAGGAGAGAAAGAGACAAGATCATTTATTTTTTCATGACACATTCCAACACAAGATATTTCAGCATTTACTTTATCTCTAGCAAGATGGTGGAAAGACCATTCAACATAAACCTGATCTCCGAATTCAGTGGTGATACGAGTGGACAGTCTGTGGTTGAATGGAGTGCAATGTGGAACTGGTCTGCGAATTATGCGAGATCACGAAGATTGAACGGATTCTTCCACTGCGCTTGAAAGGCGGCGCCCTTGCTGTGTACAGGCAGCTGAGCAAAGAACAGAAAAGTGACATTGAGTAAATAAAGCGCGCTCTACTAACCGCGTTTGGAACTGACTGGTTCGTGGCCTATGACCAATTCCAGGCATGGTGTCTGCGACCTGGCGAGACAATAGATGTATATGTGGCAGAATTAAAGAAGCTCGCCATACCGATTGCACCGCTTCCTGAAGAATGGATGACCTGTGCCTTCGTGTCTGGATTGCTTAGTCATGTTAAGCCATGTTAAGGTGAGTTACCAAGCTCTATGTAAAGGGCTGGAATGAGAAGGAGGGCAGTTTCAGTCTCAGAAGTGGAGACTGTGCCCGTTGCTATGACAGCAGGAGAGAAACTGACAAAATCATTTATTTTTTTGTGACACATTCCAACACAGAGTTAAGCTAATTATTAAGAAACAGAAAAATTTCATTAGAAACAAAGAAAAGAATACTGAACTGTTATGTAATATCAGTCCTCCTATATGGCAGTAAATGCTGGACAATCTCCTCACAAATGAAGAAGAAACTTGAAGCAACAGAAATGTGGTTCTACAGAAGGATGCTGAGAATACCAAAGACTGACATGAGAGCAATGATAACGTTTTAAACAAAATGGAAACAAAAATTACAGTTATACTTAATAAAAAGAAGAGATAGTTGAAATTTCTAGTGCACATAATGAGGAAAGAGAGCTTGGAAAATTTGATACTCACGGGACAGATTGAAGGCAAAAGGGACTGAAGAAAACCATTCATAACCTACCTAGCGAGCTTGAGTTAATGGATGGAGGAACAGGGTTAATGAAAAATAACAAAAAGACAAAATTTATTTAAAGATACAAAGAACAGGAACTTGAGGAGAGCCATGATCACCAACTTCCTGAAGGAACACTATATAGAAGAAGAATGTTTACTTCTAATTAACATTAGAATATCATTTACAAATCTTTGTACATACCAGTGCCTAAAATCCACAAAAACTTTCTGGCAATTTTTTGTGACAAAGTGATCGATTCACCTTCATCATCCCAGTTAATTGTGCGGAGTTTCTAGACAGAAAAAAAATTTATTCGGTGTAGATTTTAATCAAGTTAAGATAATATTTAAGTAAAAGTGATATTAATTTGATTTTATTCTTTCTTAGCAGAAGCCTTGTTAACAATTACTAAATTTTGGCATGTATTTATTCTTCATTTTAATGGCTTCTCATTGCAATTATTTATAAAAATCAGCCATTGTAATAATATTTTAAATTTTTATTAGATGAAACATTGCCAGCCATTATTAATTTTTAACTAGTATTTCTTTCATTTTAGATGTTTTGGAAAAAAAAAAGAAAAAAAAAGTCAAGTGTCAAAAGGATGATTTTTCCCTTGACACCATTTTTATTTTAACTACCATCACTCTTCAGCAATGTTTATTGTTTTAAAATATGATTAGAATTATAATAAAACCTAAGTATGTGATGAAAATGAATTTATACATTTTCTTTCTTCTTGAGAACTGACAACAAAAATAATAAACTCTATTTATATTGTTTATTGTGATGGTTGGCAAAACATTGGCTAATTTCCAATTGATTCAAATTCTATAAAATGATAAATAATATGGATTTCCTTATAGTTGGTTCACATATTTTAATAATTTAATAAATGTTTATAAATTTATGAATAAAAAATCGTTTTCATATTTACTTCTTTATAAATTGGTAAATGATAAATATTGCATTGCATTAATTTTAATACAATTGTATTAGTTTTTAGAATGTTGTAAATATAAAATTATTCTTGTAAATAAAGAATCTAATAAATAAATAGTGTTTAATATTTTTGTTAGAAATGCTCAATAAAAAAAATGTAAAAATTCATTTTCACCATGTTTAGGTGTTATTACAATTCTAATGATTGTTTTTTAAAACAATGAACATTGCTGAGGAGTGAAGGTAGTTAAAATAAAAAGAGTGTCGGAGGAAAAAATCATCCTTTTGACAATCCATTTTTTGCATGTCATTGTTTGCTGATGATTTTTTTTATCATAACTACTCAGACTGACTTTTTGTGGCAGTGAATAAATAGCATTTGGCAAATCGCAATTATAAATAAATTCAAATTATTTTTATCTGAATTAAGAACCTAAATGTTTTATTTGTAAAATTTGAATTTAAAATTTGCTTTTATTATTTTTTTGATAATTAAAAAATATATTTTTTTAAATTTACAAATCATACTCACCTTAATCATATGCAGAACAATTATGCAAAAAATTCCCAAAATTAGGTCCCAAACACTGAATGACAAATAATTTCATAAAGAACATTTATTAATTCTGAATACAGTTTATTGACAACATTAATAATAATTAAAAAAATAAGTTTTAACCCATTAATGTGCACTGTAAAATCTGGTATTAATTATTTTATTTTTTAATTAATTATTATTTTAGGTTTTGTATTATAGTTAAAAAAAAAAAAAAAAAAAGTGGTATTACCTTCAAAAAGAAATCCCCAAATTGGATGGTGGACATTAATGGGTTCAAATGCTTTAAATATTCAAATGTTTCAGTTATTATAAATGAATTTGATGACGAATTATAAAGCATAAAAATATAAGCATAATAATCAAAAAAATTAAATTGTCAAAAGATTATTAAAAAGTGCCTTTTAATAAAAGTATGCCTTATTCTGAAAATATGCAGAAATGTGAAATGATCATAGAACACAAAATAAAAATTGAAAAATCTTGTTATGTAAAACAAATATAGAAGTTTAATCCATTGGACTACAGTGACAGAAATTCTTGTCAGTATCTGTCTATATTTCTGTGATGAGGTATTATGTACACTATTTACATTATTCGGACCATTGTCCTCATCTTTGTTGCCATATTTATTACAACATTTCGGCCGTTGTATGCTCCAGCCTTCTTCAGGTGGTTGGAATGTTGAACTGAACCCTTTATTTCACTCACTGGAGTAGACTGTTCTAGTTCCACATGCCATGTTTAATGGATGTCAGTTATCAGTTATTTCCTGTTAATTCCCCTCTCCAAGTTCTCCACTGCCTTAGAGTGCGAGTTCAATACCCAGTTAAGGCAGTAGAGAACTTGGAGAGGGAAATTAGCAGGAGATAACTGATAAATGACATCCATTAAACATGGCATGTGGAACTAGAACAGTCTACCCCAGTGAGCGAAATAAAGGGTTCAGTACAACATTCCAACCACTTGAAGAAGGCTGGAGCATACAACAGTCGAAACATTGTAATAAATATGGCGACAAAGATGAGGACAACAGTCCGAATAATGTAAATAGTGTAAATTCTTGTCACTCACAAATAACGGGTAAATATTTGAGAATTGACATTTTCAATCTAAAAAGTCAAAGTAAGTGTGTGTGTATATGTATGAAATATGCTTTATTTATGTTTTAATATATAAATAAAATATTTCTACAAAGAATTAAGACTTGACTTTTGCTTTCATACTTTTTGGTCATTTCATATTTTTTCCCCAGTTACAAAAAGAAAAAAAATAATAATTTTAAATCTTTCTACTAATGAGCTCATAGCAAACATATTACAAATTAAAACAGTAATTATAAGATTTTGGTTCATTTACTTAACAGCATATCAACTCCTTATGGTTCATTTAATGCTAAAATTTTATTCTCTTGTGAGCTTTAGTAATTTTTTTTTGAAAAAAATGTATTGTTGGTAATTTTTTAATTTTTTTTTACTATAAAAATGTATTACTGGTAATTTTTTTAATGTATGTTGATATTTTCATGTTTTGACCCCAGTTTGGGGGTTAACTATTTGCCCATAGCTGGGATCCTAACAGGTGCTACCACCATGGGTCAGGGTGGTTCTGGAAACAACAGCAATTACGAGGTGGTTCCAGGTTCATCAAAACCTTCCAATCAGAGGCCTTGCTGCTAGATGTAGTCTATCATCACACCCAGGACATAAGTATAAGATTTAATTTCTACCTTTGCGAAATTGGGATAGTATTATAGTCTTTGGTCACATATTGGTAGACTATTGATCAACCTTTGTTTTTTGGATGTGGGGATTAAGTTTTTTCCTTTTTTTTATTGATTATGTGTGTGAAGAAGGCTGAAGAATGGATTGTCCAAACTCCTGTGGCAACAAAATAAATAACATAAAGCAGGTATTCAAATGTTCAAACAAAATTCAGAATATTAACAATTCTTTTTCAACATTATGGACAATAAAATTTAATCAGCATTTGTACAAAAAATTATGGATGTAATCCATTGCTTCAGATTTCAGCTGTAATGCATTTAACTTTATCAGTTCTCACTTCAATTTTATTTAAACTCCCATGCAGCATAGTGCCACAGCCTCACTACACAAAGTTCCGTAGCAAGTAGGTTTTGACAAGGACAAGTTACCAGCATGACATACAATAAGTCTTAGATTCAGGATTCAGAGTTTTCCTTCTACAAGACTGGTAACCAACCAAGACTAGAGAGACCAGTCTGCCCTGATATTTAACCCATAGCTGTGGATGGAAGGGCTGTAGTAATACCTTTTCCAAGGGTATTTGTGCAAAACTGAATGCAACAAATTGAGCTCATAGACATAACATGGTTATGCCCAGAGATGGACAGTATGGTTATTAAGCAATGTCTATGAAAAATATCTAAAAGCTTGCAGATTTTGCTGTTTTTTTTTCCAAGTCATAGATTACAGTTGTTTGGACAATAAATGTGTACAACTGGATCTTGGTGTCATTGCTAATGGAAGAGATAGACCACAGAGATTTCAGATGTTTGAATAGTGCTGCAGCTTTATCAAACTTCTTTTTTATATCAATCTCCAAGCCTCCATTTCTAGCAATGTTGCTTTCTACATACAGTGATGGATTTAAAAAAAAAACCAAAAAAAAACCAAAGGCTTGCCCACATTGAGAAATGGCAATTCCCTGTTCCTCTCCAATTACCATCACTTGTTTTCTGCTTTCTGATCTGTTTTTTCTAAGACTGTTAGTCACAGTTTGCGTAACTGGATATTTTGCTGAGGTGTTCAAGTTCACTTACAAAGTTGGTCTGTAAGTCCACCATTTCATACCATATGTAAGAACTTCAATTCAAATGAGTAAGAGGTGATTTAATGAGTGAAACTCAGAGAAAAGTCTATTGAAAGCAATCCAAATTCTGGAAGTCCTTCAACAAGCCTGAAAACGATGAACATTTGCAGGCTTCAATTAAAGTGTAAGAATTAGATCTAGGTATTCTATGAACTGTTTAAAAAGTGTACAGCCATAATGTCACAAATGCCCATTCTTCATTCAGAGTTAGTGTTTTTATAGGAGCACTGTGACAAATCATTGCATAGTCCAGATTTGGCTCTGTGACTTCTGGCTTTTCACAAAGTTAAAAATCACCACTGAAAGAAGGATTTTAGACTATGGATGAGATTAAAGAGAACAAGATGAAGCAGTTGATGGTGATCCCAAAAAACAAATGTGCATCAATCAGGCCAATCAGCCTCCCTACCAGACATGGCTCCCTGGGACTCCATGATTTTTCCCAAAACTAAAAATCACCATTGAAAGAGAGATGTGGTTGAAATTAAAGTGAACATAAGGTACATGATGGTGACTCTGAAAGAGAATTTTGCTTAGGTGAGCTGCTTTTTCCATTAATATTAAATGGTTGGATCATTTCTTGTAATCTTTGTCTGCATAAAGATATAAATGAAAGTACATTATGGATATTGTCCTTTTATAAACACTTTTAGATGTTAGAGAAAAAATAAAATAAAAATTTCCTTTAAATTACTTACTTTGTTTCACCCAATTTGGCAAATGTGTAATACACACACTCCAAAAAATGTTTAGGAATATTTTTCAACCCAAGAATATTCTGGAAATAAAAAAAAAAAATTCAAATTGAAAATGTCTTATCATAGGAGGTAAGAAGAGATAGATTTATGCATTTCCCAAGTGTATTAGTGTAAAAGTGAATGCAACTAGACTTGACTTGAATTGGAACTTGGCTCACCAGTTCCATTTTTTTAATTAACAGTCATTACATTACCTGCACAAATTGATTACATGGCACTATGAAAAAAATAAAAAAAGAACGAGAAACTTGTTTAAGATTCAATTTAGTAATATTTATAGTTTAATAAGTTTTGATTGTTTTTTTATGGTTTATCAACCTTTTCAAGGTTATTTAAAGCTGAAACATATTTTTGAGATATTAATGATTTTCTCTTACAATTCCTACTAATTAACCCATAGTTAGGAAGAGAAGAAGTTGATTCATATTTTTCCCAAGGGTATTTGCATGTAAGTGAATATAACGAACCTGACTGGAATTGGAACTTGGCTCTCTAATTTCTAATTCTGAGACTTTATCCATTACACCATCCACACACCCAAACATACAGCATCTGGTATTAGCTAGTGATCAAAGGTCCAATGTTGCTTAACTTTGGTGATCGGACGAGAACCAGTATTTCAACATGATAGACTTATTTACACTATTTACATTATTCGGACTGTTGTCCTCATCTTTATTGTCAGTGGATAAAGCATTGGTTGAAGTAATCGATAAAGTAACTTGACCCAAAGGATTGTGACTTCAGTATGGGGTCACAGAAGAGGGGAACAAAAACTTGGAGAGTTGAGTTACTAAAAGGAATTAACAGAAACTGAGATATCCATAAAAGGTATGGCACGTGGAACTAGAACAATCTACACCCATGGAGTAAATAAAGGATTTGGTTCAAAATTCTAGTGTATATCACCTGAAGCAGGCCGTAGCATACAACAGCCAAAACATTGTTAATATAACAATAAAGATGAGGACAATAGTCCAAACAATGTAAATAGTATAAAAAGTTACAACTCATCTCAGAAATATTGACAGAAATAATCTTATGGAACAATTTCTAATGGTACTAACTTACAGCTATAACACATTGAAATACTAGTTCTCTTAGAATCACTGAACTTAAGTAATGTTCAACCTGGTCAGTACTTAGATTGGTAGCCAGGTGCTGTAAGCTTGGATGTGCAGGTGGTGTAATGGATAACAGCTCAGAATTAGAAATCAGAGACCAGTTCCAATTCCAGACATGTTTGTTATAGTCATTTACATGCATATAACCTTGGAAAAGGTATGAATCCACATCTTTTCCCCACAGCTATGGATTAATTAGTAGGTCTTGTATCAATAAATCATTATTAACTCCAAAAAAATTCTTACAATCTAAAAATATTTTCTGGCTTTAAATAACCTACAATGTGTTGATAAACCATAAAAAACAAATCAATCAATCCAAGAGTAACTAGCAATAACCTATAATGCCATTATGTAAGAGTTCAAATATTCAAGTTAACAGTTAATATGTTAACAAGAAATTCAACATGAATACAGTAAACCTTCAGTTTATTAAGCATCTATTAATACTACAAACCTGTTAAAAATCAAGATGTAACCTAGGAAGACATTGTCCCACATATTTTTAAATTTTTAAATGTTAATAAATAAATAAATTATATTATTTGAAACATTATTAGAGTAGATAGTCACATTTGAAATTTTTATTATTGTTTTTGACAGTAAGTATTACATCTATTGATCTGCGCATTTGAGAAATTTTAATAAAGAAAATATGCAAATGGCTGGGATTGAACCTGCATCCCCCTTTGTAGGCGATGCCGCCTTTTGATCCAGCATGCTTTACCATTTGGCTACAGAAAGGACAATTGTACAGCAAGGCTCTAATTTCCCTTTTTAAAGAAAGTGCACTTCTTCATTCAGATTATTAGGAGAAATATAATGCTAATTCTAACTTTCATAACCAGAGTTTTGTTAAAAATGTCACAAGTTTTAAATAAAAAAAAAGTTAATGTTTTTCTACAGATATAATTTCATCATTATTGCAAATTTCTAAGTAATGTATAATTTGACTAAACACAAAAGGAAAACTTATCTTTGCCGATGTATTTTGTCCTCTGATGGACCTTATCAAGATCATATCACATTGAAAGGAGTTTTATAAGAATTTTATAAAATCCTTGCATTTGCTTTGATATAGTCCCTCAGAGGCAGAAACACATTAACTAAGATAAGTTTTCCTTTTGTCTTTATTCATATTGTCCTTTTACAAATATAATATATTCTATCTGAAATTTTACACATTGTATAATGTACAATGAAACTCTAGCATGTTAAGAATTTGAAAGTTAGAATTAACATTTGCTTGCTCAGAAAGAGTATAAATATGGGATTTGATAATGTTCAATAGATTTAACAAACATTTGGCCCTTATGAGTGTTTTGATGCAAAACTCTTGAGTTGACTAACTAGATAAGTTACTTGAACATCTCTTAATTTATTGAATATGTTATAAAATAAAATAAGACATATCTCGGCTGATTTACAGGCAAATACTCAAGAGTGAGAGCCGGATGTGAACGGGACAAAACCCCGTCACAAAATGACCATTTCTTCATTTACAAATGTTCCCGACACATGTGTTCCGGTCGAAAAATAAAATAATATTTAAAGTGTTCTATTTTTCGTTCAATAAAAATGCTTCCCTCCTAATTATACTCGCTTCGTTTTTCGAGCCTGTTAAGCCATAAAAAAAACGCTATAAAAGGGGTCACACGGAAGTTCAACAGGCAGTCCACAGGTGGCCAGGAAACTGACCTGTCATGGTAAGCAGCTGTCAGCAAGGGAGCGTCAACCACCGTCAACATGTGTGAACTACTATGAGAGATCAGCCTAGATCCAAAGCCGGCTTATTAACTTTACCACAAGATAGATGTCCCAAACCCACACGATCCTGTTGAAATAAACCACGTAAATCTATTTCTGCTGTTGTCGTATTTCTTTCTTGCAACCATATGCTTGTCTTAATATATATATATATATATATATATATATATATATATATATATATATATATATATATGGCTGACTGCTCTTGTTTTCCAAGCACACCTGTCTGTCTGCTAGGGTGGCTAGCCAATCTCTGTTGCAGATGCCTGCTCAGGAACATTTGTATTCATTCAACATCCACAATGCCCATCTGCAGTTTATACTGCAACTATGCTTATATATAAGATTAAATTAATTGGTAATCTGTATGGTAATCTCATTGAGCTCTCTGGATAAAAATCCAGAGAGCTCAATGTAATAACAGAGCAAATGATAATTAAGAAATTGGAGACTTCAGAAATCCATGGTAATATTTTATTTCGCAAAATCGAGATTTTGATTTCATAAAGTAAAATATTACCATGGATTTCTGAAGTCTTCACTTTAAACGTTTTATTCTTTTTAGCTATACCAAAATTTTTATAACCATCCATAGTTATGATAAAACCTGAGTTTGACTTTTTATATTAAAGAAAAATCCCCCTAAAATATTGGGGTTTGGGCTTTTTTTTATATATAAAACCCAAACCCCAATATTCTTTTTATTGAAATTCTGTCAAGTTCAAAGATCATACTTAGAAGATTTTATTTTTTTATTCACAATTGGGAAATAAAGAATCTTACAATTTACATGAAATTGACAAGAAGTGGTGAATGCATTTAAAATGAAACATTGCTGGGAATCTCCATTTTTTACAACACAAACATGCCCTTATTAGCATGACACTATGATTAAGAAAAACAGTAGCTGAATGACAATTTAAGCAAACCACTTTTCCATAAGTACCTTATTCCCAAAGTAATAGTAAAAAGTTGTTACAACTATTGTGAAACTTGACAACAGCTAATTACTATATTTGATGATATATTCAAGAATTCTGAATAATTTTAACGGACATGATGCTATCTTTGCAAAAATAAGGTAGCAACTGTTAAGAATTTGAATTTCAACAGGCATCTTTTCCAACCAATCAAAAAAAATAAACATTGCTGTCTAAGTTTATCAAAGTCTTTTTTGAAGTCAATCCATTCTTACAAATAGTTGAAATTCAACTTCATTTTTCAATATTTTGTGGGGTTTTATTTACATTGCATACATTTAAAAAGATTTATTCACTTTTGTATTTTAAGTGTTGTGCTCAGCTAAATATTCAACCCAATGCTAGTGAATTAGCCATTTTGTGCATATTTTCCTGTTCCTGAGATGTTTGCCTGACATGTGGGTAAAACAGAAAGTCTTGTACCATGACCAGCATGTCATGATTTGTGACTAAAGACTGATTTTTCTAGCTTTTCTTTTCAGGATCAGAGAGAATGCATATAACACATTTTTATACTTTTTCTATAAAACAAAACCTTCCTTTACATTTTTCTGACTTCTCCCTAGCCATCATTAATTTCTGCTATAAATGTTTGGGTAAATATCTATACCTAAGGCCACCCTCATATATATTTGGTAAACACATAAAGATCAATAGTCTATTGAAATACTTAATTTGTGTTAATATGTTCTATTTAATAGAATTTAGAGTGAAATTGAGTAATTTTTTTAAATTGTAAATACAAACCTTTACTTGAGTAAAACCAATTGTAATGGCAGCTGCAGTAGTGAAGGCACTAAGAACAGGAGCAGATATAAACCTTATAAGGAATCCTGGAATGGAAATTGTCAGTCTTTATTGAATAGGAATCTATGATTTTCCAGACATATTTCAATGATATTTTAATTTAAAAGAGAGTAAATGGATATTTGATTGGGGACGGCCAGTAGAGTAGTTAACAGAGGAATAACAATATCAGGCAGATTGCATCTATTAGATTAATATATGAGACAGGAAGTGAGATTATAACTGGCTGATTCAGTCAGTTTAGGCCTTTCAGGTTCAAAGGTTAAACATAGTAGAAAAACAGTTGTTCTCAGTAAAACTACACTGTAAGACAATCAACTATAAGTGGAAAAAGGCAGATCTTCTATGTTGGGCTGCTGCTGATAACATTTGATAAAAGTGAGAAACATTTAAAAAAAGCCACAATTTTTAAATGAATCAAGATTTGTACTTTTCTTAAAATATTTTGTATTGATCATTTATAATAATCAATTTTGGTTCACATCATGATGTGCTTTACTAAAGGACAAGTCATAGTGCATCCCTCGCCCAGAACTGGAGGCCTATCTCAAATCTTGTTTTCTATTGTGAGCAAAGTTTTTCAGCTTGGAAAAGTTAATTCTCTTTATTTTGGTATATTTTTTCTTTACTAAAGTCTTATTACAATTAATATACAATTTGGTGGAGCTTCAGATTCATCACTACCCACCCTATTAACAAGGGTGTACAAAATGTTGCATTTTAATCTTTGAATTAATTATCCATATTAAAACTGTTTTTATGAAAAACAAAAATAAAAACAAATTTTTTCTAATGCTTCTTTTTCATAAAAAATATTTTCTTATTTTTCATAAATGTTATCTTTTATATTACTATTAGCTGATTTACCCAGTAATTCCCAAGAAAGTGGATGTTATCGCCAGTTCCTGTTCGCATATCTTTTCTTTGGTTATCCAAAAGTAACAATTCAAAGTAAGTATCACTGAAAAGGCATTCAGAGAGAATACCCAACTGCTATCGTTAGGATTTTTGGAGGAAATACCAATAAGTTATGAATACCAAAATCATAAAATGACTTATGTAATAACAAGCAAATCGGTTATCTGAAAGTAACAATTCAAAGTAAGTAACCCTGAAAATTGGATTTGTGCATTCATAGCAAATATAGACCTTAGGAGGGCTAGTGTTAAAATAAATTTACAATAGATGTAAAATAGACTGACATATAGTTTCACAATAAACCTGCAAATAGATTTATATATATAGATTTACTGCACTGACAAATAGTACAGCTAAATCACAAACACCTGATGATTAGGTTTTCTTATCAAGTTTGCAGAGCCTCTTGATAAACAACATTTTTGGTCTTTCCGTGTGAGGTATAAATAAACAAATGATTACTGACTTTCGAACATCCACATAAAGTTGGCCATAGGAGAAAACTGGTTCTGCAAGGTTAAGGTCTACAACATTCAAGGACTATCCCCAAGCTTTTTTAATACTGATTGCAAAACTTATTTTCACCAAGAATTGCATCCACATGAACTGGAAATGCATATCCAAGGGAATAAGTGGAATTTAAGGAATAAATACAGCCTCATCACTTGCTTTGCCAGTCAGAAATGGTACCTCAAAGACTGTTGGGATTATCTTATAATTGTAAGTTGTGTGCTATTGCAAAGCTTCAGTGGATCTAGGTTTCTTAGCAGCATCACTGGTGTTCCAATCTTGAGGTGCAAATTGTAAGGTGGGAGGCCTGCTGGTGCTAGAGTATTCAAAAATTCAAATGAATAATTCACAGCTTCATTAGCATTTAGTACAGCATCAATGGAACTGGCAACTGTTCCAGAAGTTTGATATTCAAACCATGAACAGCCACACTTTTTGGAGCTAAAATGGCATGGGTTCTCAGCCAGTTGTGGTCTGTAAACTGATTCCTCAGATTAGGAAACACTCTAATCATTAGTTCCTTTAAATCAAATACCAAATGTCCAAAAGGTAAATGTACCTGGCCATCACCAACATCCAATAGTTGCTTAGTCTTCCTCATCACCACTGAACTGCACTCTCATGTTGGTTATGAGTCTCAGCTTTTTCACATTGCTCCACAGGCAGGAAGACTTTATACTGGCTTTTACCTTGTCAGCTCTTGTCCCTTTCAGAATCACTGGAAAAGTCTGTCTAAAGTCTTCTGCAAGTAAGACTGTTGCAAACCCCATGAGCTGTGTGTTGTGTCTAAGATCTTGAAGTGCTATGTCAAGAGCCTCAAAGGAACCCTTATGGCTCATTGTCGCCTTGTTCCAGATGATCATTTTGCAATCACTGAGGAATTTGCCTTTTACAGAAACACAACTGATGTTGCAGGTTACTTTCTCTTTCTTGGACATGTCCAAAGGGAGTTTGAAGCAAGAATGAGCTTAGCAGGGTTGCAGTTATTTCACTTGACACCACTGCTAGAGCAATGTTTCATTTTGCACAGTTTAGTCAGAAGTAGGTTGATGATAAATGTCTTGCCAGTTCTACCTGGGGCATCAAGTGAGAATAGATCTCCTCTTTCACCTTCAATGCTCAAAATAATTGTGTTATAAACACTGAATTTGTCTTCCATTTGTTCACTATCAGCTATGTACACTGCCATTTCCTCAGTGTCATAGCTGATCTCCTGCATGTACTGAATTGTGAGATTGTTTGCTGCCTGCTCAGGTTGAGGTAGGCCAATTGTGGCAATTCTTTGTAGTATGAAAATTAAAGGACCATAAATTATTTTAATGAAAAATTATTTTTCTCCTTTGTTCAGGATGATCTTGGAAAATTATCATGGTAGAATTAAAAAATAAATAAATAAACATAGTAATAAAAAGATCTATGCAAACTTACCAAGATTAAACAATCCCATTAACAACTGAACAAAGCCACCAATAAACGTTAATATAAGAGCATATGTTGGATCATTTTGAATTGGGGAGGATCCGAAGGAAGCAGTCATAAGTGACATGATTGCTGTAGGACCAAGAGTAATATCTTTGGCGGTACCAAATATACTATAGACAAAACAACCCATGAATGCTGAATAAAGTCCATACTGAAAAATATAAATAAATGGCATGATGAAACAAAAATATATTTAATGTCAGTTCAACAAAGAATGCACTATTGAACTACAGTTTCTGTCTATATCTCTGAGATTAGGTATTATGATTACTTACATTATTCAGACTGTTATCCTCATGTTCATTGCCATATTCACGTTTCAACTGTTGTACACACCAGCCTTCTTCAGGTGATTGGAATTTCAAACTGAAACCTTTATTCCATCTACCAAGGTAAATTGTTCTAGTTCCACATGCCATACCTCTTCCAGATGTCTCAGTTATTTCCCTTCAACTCTCCAAGTTTTTTTTTACCACTGCTCTGGCCTGTTATTGAAATCACAACTCTTTGGGTTTAGTCACTGGATCTAACCAACGTCTTTATCCACTGGGCCATGTGTCCTTGATATCATTTGTGTATGGGAAATAACTGAGACATCTGAAAGAGGCATGACACGAGGAACTAGAAAAATCTACCCTGGTGGATGAAATAAAAGATTGGGTTTGAAATTCCAATAACCTGAAGAAGGCCGGAACATACAATGGCTAAAACGTTGTGAATATGGCAATGAAGATGAGGATAACAGTCCGAATAATATAAATAATGTAAGTGAACTACAGTTGTACCCAAGCATAAAAAATATAAGTAAACAATTCTTGCACAAAATTAAACAAGTACTGGTCAAAATTATAAGTTGTTTATAGAAAAGTAATCATATAGTCTGTTACTGTATGAGTTCTCTTCATTAGAGATCCATTAATTGTGACCTTGTGCAAGACAACTATTTTAATCATTTCACTCCAAGCAAGGCAATAAATTCAAATCCACTAAAATGCAAGGGGCTATTGATTGAGGGAGAATATAAAAAAAAAACATTACTAAGAAGAGAAAACATTAAAAAAACGAGAAGATAATTGCATTTAAATTTTTAAAAATCAATGTTGACTGGAAAGCAAGAAGTGGGAAGAGAGTTCCACAAGTGAGAAGCGATAGAAGAAACTGTTAGCATAAAACTTATGGTTACATCTTGACATTTCAACTGTAAAATGATGAGACCTAACTGCCAATCTAGCGTGGCACTTAAATTCATAAAGTCTAGGTACCATAGAAACAATTACCATGAAAATATTTAAAGAAAAAGCACAGGGAAGTTACATTATTGCAGTGGAAAGGTGACTGAAGCCAAGATTCTAGCTGGCTTTGTAATCTCATGCCTAGGTAAATAAATATCTATCAGCAACTTTGTCATGTTTTAAACTTTTTCCTCTGATTCTGTTTTCAGTGTGAATAATAATTATATAATCTCACATATTCAAAAAATATCCTCTCATCCTTGCATTGTAGTCTGGGCTGGCAGTTCACTAGAACTGATCCACTGTCAGCCATACCTGATCCTAAATGGGGAAGTTGAGAAAAGATTTGATACCTGTGCAACTCCTACTTCATCTTCTTTTACGTGTTTTTATGACAGTAAAAATAACACTGACATCTCATTTTAACAGATAATTTTATCAAAATTACACACAAATATCTTCAAATACTAAAGAGCAAATTTATTCAATAAAATTGCCATTGGCTTCAATCATGGCCACCAAAAGACTTCGGAATCTCCTGAACTTTTCTGGACAGTCCCCTTGTTTAAGTTGGTGAATGCTGTTATAATCATTGTCTTAAGTTCATCCTTGGTGTTACAAGGAGTTTTGTTGGACTCTCACTCAACAGCACCCCAAACATAATAATTAAGGGGGTTGCAGTTTGGGGAGTTAGGTGGGCAGATGCACATGCGCAAAATTAAAAATATAAAATATAAGATGGTAAAAATTTACGGAGTGCACCGTCTATTATATATATATATATATATATATATATATATATGATCAAAATGAAAGTATAAAACTTAATATTATGAGACATATTAAAAACAGGTGGAGTACCGGTTTCGCTCCCGCTCTTCAAGCTTCAACAGGAGATTTAAAATTAACACAGAAAAATGTACAATAAAAAGAAGTTGTGAAAAAAATATGCAAAAGGAACTAGAGACAAATGACAGCGAGTCCCAACAAACACTCATGTTGTTAATTGAAGACTGAAGAGCAGGAGTAAAACCGGTTGCTTCGCCCGTTTTTAATATGTCTCGTAATATTAAGTTTTATACTTTTATTTCGATCATTAAATTTTGTACCTACAAAAATATCTTATATATATATATATATATATAGAGAGAGAGAGAGAGAGACACATACAAAAACACACACATATATATTCATATACACATATTTGCATATATATATATATATATATATATATATATATAGACACATACAAAAACACACACACATTATATATATTCATATACACATATTTGCATGTTTATATATATATATATATATGACACATACAAAAACACACACACATATATTCATATACACATATTTGCATATTTATTTATATATATATATATGTATATATAGACACATACAAAAACAGACACACACACACATATATATTCATATACACATATTTGCATATTTATATATATATATATATATATAGACACGTACAAAAACAGACACACACACACATATATATTCATATACACATATTTGCATATTTATATATATATATATAGACACGTACAAAAACAGACACACACACACACATATATATTCATATACACATATTTGCATATTTATATATATATATATATATATATATATATATATAGACACGTACAAAAACAGACACACATATATATTCATATACACATATTTGCATATATATATATATATATATATATAGACACGTACAAAAACAGACACACATATATATTCATATACACATATTTGCATATATATATATATATATAGACACATACAAAAACACACACACACACAACACACACACACATATATATTCATATACACATATTTGCATATTTATTTATATATATATATATATATAAACACATACAAAAACACACACACACATCTATATATATTCATATACACATTTTATATATATATATATATATATAAATAAACATACATATATATATACACACATATCTATATGCACATATATACACACACATATATATATATATATATATATATATACACACACACATATATGTATATACACACACACACTCACATATATATATACACACATATCCAAACTTAATTTGATAAAAACCAAGTAACGAGAGAGACGAAAGTAATCAAAAAAATGATAATTTACCTCATATTTCCTTTTGAATAAAGCGAAACGAGCATAAACATGATAGTGAAAAATCAAACAATTTGTCCAACTCATTTTAATGAAGGCTTGCTCAATAGAGATGGAAATAATTTTGATTTTCAATAACTTCCATCTTATAAACGAAGGAACAACACTGCACGACAAACAAGACCTAAGAAAAGTTCTTCTCAATCTTAAAGAATTGACCTTGTGCCATAACCGAATGGACTGATTAATTTTACAATTACTTGATTTTTATCAAATTACATTTGGATAAATCAGTGGGAGAGAATAATAACAAATACTTAAATAGCCTCATTTCTAAAAGGTTTGGGTAGTTGAAGATAATTTGAATAAACATATTTTTAACTTTTCCAATATCACTTTGACTGGGATTGAACTGTCTGTTTTTTCTCGTGGTTTGGACTTCTGCATTCCACCTTCTAGAATCAGTAAGGAGCACATTTTGACTGAGTTCAAGATGTTGTTCTCTCAGTTAATTAAACATGTCCCTATTTCTTCTGAGAAGTTTTCTGTAACTAAGGCAAGACTACTTGAATTAGCTAATGAATATTCTATGCTTTCTGTTGAGCGGGATTTCCTTGCCTGGCAAGGTATTCATTATCGTACAATCAAGTCAAGGGATGACGTGTATCTCACCAAGCCTGATAATGGTTCTGGCGTCGTTATCTTAAATAAATAAGATTATTTGGATAAGATGAATAATATCTTAAATGATCTTACAAGGTTTAGGATTATTCGTTCTGCTGATACATGTGATAACGCCAGTAAAGTTGAGGCCAGAACACAGAGATAGTTACTCTCTATATACAAGGTCAACCTGATCTCAAAGGACGTTTACAACAGGGTGAGACCAACAGGTTCGCAACGACCACAAATGTATGGACTTCCCAAAGTGCACAAAGATGTAGTCCCACTTAGACCAATCTTGTCTATGGTGGGATCTGTGCAACATGAGTTGGCTAAATGGTTGGCTGAATTGTTCCAGCCGGTCTTGAATATCTTTTCGGGTCATAATATTTCAGA